>JAVUPR010000414.1:1252500-1725000 GCA_036785695.1 Gentiana straminea | reverse complement strand
ACATGAAAGGTAGTAGTCATTGCTTTTGACTCTTCCGACAATTGGGGGTCACGGTGTGTTGCTAGACGCTATCCCGTGATCGTTAGGTATGAAGGACATTTTAGTAAATTGCACTTTGTGTCTACGGCCAATATATTCGGAAGCCTATCGGGTCACACACATATGAACATCGAGTCGGATTAAAATGTGGTTATAGTTGATAACCAAATAAGGAAAGTTTATCTCTAGACTATAAAGGTTATAGTGGTAAATTAATATGGTGGTATTTATTTATTATGAATAAATAAAATACAAGATATTAATTATATATAAATTATATTAATTAAAGAATGTTCCGGAAGTCAATCTTTTGGGATATGGGGCGCCACTTTTAAGTGTATGAGATACACTTGGATTGTGCACTTTAATTAATAAGATTACCATAATATTAATATAAGATATTAATTGATTTTGGAAAAATAGATTTATGGTAATAAGATAATTATAATCAATATAAGATATTGTCAAAATAAATTATAATTAAAGAGATAAATCAATCTAATTGATTTTCCTTATTTTATTAGAAAAAGGTTTTCTTCTCCTACACTACTATTGGGGCGCCACCTCCTCTATAAAAAGGAAGTGGGTGTCGAAGCTCTTTTGTACATCACAATTGCAAGAGTTCATAATTCTTGTGTAAAATAGAGAGCTCTCCATAGTGAGTTTGTGAGGGAAGAAAAGGTCCGGTCTAGCGACCGGAGTTTTTCGATAGCAATCCAAGGAGGATTCCGGCGAGGGGTTCGTGTGGATTAGCGATAGAGGCCGGACGCGTGGACGGCTTGCGCATTGAACTACTCTCCGTTGGCGGTCAAAGCGACGATCTTGTAGATCATCCAAGGTATAACCGTCAAACTACTTAACGTGTTTATTGCATTAAACGAAGAACGATCTAGAAAAGGAAATCAAATTTTAAATTCCGCTGCGTTAAACTAGTGATTTCCTAACACAAAAAACCCTTCTTAAACCCAGAAAACGACAAATCATACAATCAAAATCAATATAATGATACAGATTATCAAGGACCACCACAAACCATTCTACAATAAATATTCGGAAATAACAAGCACATACTAAAGTGAAATTAATATGATATACTATAAAAGAATATTAGGGAAAATACATACCCTTTCGCTTTCAACCGCCATTGCACTTGAGAGATTGTGAAATTGGACTTGAACAAGCACTATCAGAATTTCTTGCAAAAATCGCCAATCGCCACTCAGAATTTGAAATATGATAGAAAAAAAGAAGATAAAAGGGAAGGACAAGTATGTGAACCGTCTAAACGTAATGAACTCTACGTTTAAACGTAGGTTTATTACGTTTAAACGTAGAGTTCATTACGTTTAGACGTAGCTAAAGTGCAAATTTCTCCTTTGGATTTCTCTACGTTTAAACGTAGGGTTTCTACGTTTAAACGTAGAAACTCTACGTTTAAACGTAGAGAAAGATCTTTTGCACCCGGTTATGTTATTTACATTTCCTGACGTTTAAACGTAGATATCCCTACGTTTAAACGTAAGAATCTCTACGTTTACCATATTTTTCATGTCAGAAAAGGCACAACCTGATTTTCAAGTGTCAGGTCTGACACGACCTGATTTTCCAATTTCTGCGCTATTTAAAAGAAGCAGAAAAGATTTGTTTATTTGTACTATGAAAATTACGGTACCATATTGTCGAGGATAATGTCAAGATTATCTAAAACTGTATTATTATGTATTTTTTTTATCGTGTAATTTATTGGCCAAGTCGATATAGACCTATATATTTTAACGGGTCGTTGACCCAAATCTCCTAAGGTGGGGGCCGTTGGGCCGCCCCTGGCTGTGACTAAACTATCTCCCTTGGGGTATCACTGTATTCTCCCATATATATATATATATATGCCAAAGTCGCAAATGTATTACAATACATGCATGTTTACTTTAGTGCTGCTGCTGCTACTTATATCACTTTGCTTACCATTTCTGATTACCAGTGTTAAAGGTCATGGAATTATGAACAAAATCCTTAGTTGCAATAGAAATTATCAATTTTCCAAGTATATTTGTAGTATAGTTCATCATTACCAAAGTACTGCTCCCCTTTACAAATATTTTTGTTGAAGATGTATACTTCCGCTCCAAATACACACGTATCGTTGACAAGATAACCGTTGGATGGATCATTGAACTTGTTCAAAGGTATGAATTGGTCGAAGCTACTGCTGTTAAACGAACAGAGCCGCTCACGAATAAACTCGTGTTAACTCATTAGTATCTATAATCGTTCGTTTGTTTAATTTAACAAACCAAGCTTGAACAAAATTTTAAACTCGTTACCTAAACGAACAAAGACAAACTTACTCGTAAACGTTTGATTATGTTCGCGAACCTGATAATCAAAATACAACCTAACTGCAACTTATAAGATGATAAGACATGCATCTATCAATCTAATAGATACTCTCTTGAGTAATTTTATTGAATGTTGATAGAGTTGTCATAATTTTTTATTAATATAATATTTCAATATTGCTTTGTATTTTGTTATTTATTCATTTGGAATTAATTTTTTATACCAAGCCAAACTCGAACGCGAGTTCGAACAAAATTGAACATAATTTTATGTTCGTTTATTAAACAAACGAACATAAACAATCTCGTGAGGAGCTTGAACCACTAATATTCGGCTCGGCTCGGCTCTTTAACAACACTAGTCGAAATCCCATTCCATCTTCATCTTATGAGACCGTACCGTCTTGACACTGCATGTACGATTTTTGCGTGGGAACAAAATTTAGATTGCATGCAATAATATTTGAATATAAAATAAATCAGATAAGTTAAAACTCCATTGCTTTATTGGAATGGTTTAATACTAAGACCAGTGCAACAATGTTCAAAGAGATATAGGTGCTCTATCTTTTAGAGTGCAGTAGTGACTCCATGGACAGTGACTTCTGCTTCAATGATGCATTTGTCTTTTACCAGAAAGCCCTTACTTGATGCATTTAAATCGGTGAGCGAAATGAATTTGTGCCAACCATAAGCAGTGCATGACTTGTTGAACCAGTTAGTTGCTGCAAAAATAAAAAAAAATAAAAACAAAACAAATTTCAGTAAATTATATATATATCGTTAGCAAGATGGATAAATAAGAAATTAAAACATAGCACCATACATTTGTATGAGAGATTTTTCCCATAATCTTGATCAATAATGCGTATGGTGAACTCTGCATGTATCTGGGATGAAACGGTAAGGCTGTCAGAATTAGCCAAATATAAATATATCGAGATGTGGCTGCCTGTTCCTGTGCTACTTCCCTTGGGGTATAACCTAAGTTTCCTGCATACCAAAATCACAAAACCCATGTATTACACCTTGTATAGCGGATACTTACATCAGCTACAAGTAATAGTTGAATATGTATTTTATTTTCGTGAATATATCTCTCTATATATATAGAGAGTGTGTGTGTATGAGTGGCAAAATTACAATTTTGGTCCTCTAACTGAGACACGTGGTTTTCTCCGATTTTGGTCTTGGTTTTTCTTCGACGACAATTTTAGTCCTGTAAGTGGTATTTTTTTTGCAAAAATAGTCCTGAACGCCGGAAAACGCTGACTGGACAACTTTTCCGGCCAAAAAATACCAATTACAGGACTAAAATTGGTCTTTTCCGGCGACAATTTTAGTCCTGTAAGTGGTCTTTCCGGCGTTTAGGACTATTTTTGCAAAAAAAATACCACTTAGAAGACTAAAACCAGGACCAAAATCGAAAAACGTATCTAGTTAGAGCACCAAAATTGTAATTTAGCCGTGTATGTGCCAATATTTAACTTTTTTTAACGGATACAAAATACACGCACGCACACTCATTTGTCCCACAAAGATTCAAACCAGAACCCGGGGTTAAGGACCAAAGTAATTACCACCGGGCTAATACCTTGTTGGCAGTAATTTAATTTCACTGCCCCATTTATTACAAAAAGAATATGGTCTTAGAATAAAATTTTACTTTGTCCTACTTCATAGAAAAATATTATGTATGTTCATAAAACAAAACTTTTTGCTTACCATTTCTGATCACCAGAGTTAAAGGTCATGGAAAAATGAGCATCCTTAGTTGAAAGAGTAGAGAAATTATCAATTTTCCAAATATGTTTGTAGCTATCAACATAGTTCTTCATTACCAACTGCTCCCCTTTACCATTATTTTTGTTGGAGACGTATATTTCAGCTCCAAAGACACACGTATCATTAACAAGATAGCCGTTGGATGGATCGTTGAACTTGTCCAAAGGTATGAATTGATCAAAACCCCATTCCAACTTCATCTTATGAAATCGTCTCGACTCTGCATGTACTCTCATGACAAGCAACAAATTATCAAAGCATTTTCTCACTTTAATCAGAGCATGGAATATATACATAATTGCAACAATATAAAAGTATCATCAAAATTCAAGAAAGGACATATATAAGATTTGTATAACATTGACGAGCAAGCTCCATTAATGGTTACCTTGGAGAGTGTAGTAGTTGTCATTATTTTGGTTGAAGAGAAAAGCTCTAAAAATAACATGAACCTCTGTCATTAGATTAGGCAAACTGTTGTCTGCCACCCTAAGATAAACGGAGATGTTGTCGTTGACATTTTTGGATTTGTTTCCATTGGGGTATAAAATCAAATTCCTGCAATTATGTATCGGGTTTCAAATAAGATTGTCAAGTTTCGCTGATGAGGTCTAACTCAACTGAGTAGAGCTATCCCTCTGAAGGCGTAATTTGTCTTCCATCGTAGTTTTCCTCATTAGAAGTGTGTTAGTCCACTATATATAGTGTGGTCGTAAATAGTTCTAGTTTTTTCTTTCAATTGTAATAAATAATAAATTAAGATTTTCATTTTAATCGATAGATTATGAAATAAATGGGAATGAAATGATGTCAAAAAAATAATAATACCATTTATATCCTTCAACCTCGAATTCTGCAGTGCTGTATTTCTCTATGTTATTCTTGGCAAATGATGAAAATCCTTGTAATTTTACGGTATAATGACTTGGCGGCGTAGAAGAAACTATTCTGATAACGCCTGCGATCGAGTTGATATCAATACAAATTGAAGCATTGAGTCATGAGTATTTTATGTTTCCCACATTAAAAAAAAAATAGATTTCTTCTTTGAAAAAAAATACTGATCGACAACAATAGGTATATGCTTTACCTTTTTCATCAGATGAGGTTGAAAGATCTGCTGCCATTGCACGTTTGCTTGATGAGAAAAAGCCTAGACACTTTTGACAAGTTATTATATATATATATATACTCCATATATTATTCTTTCTAATAAGTGATATATTTAATTTTTTTTATAAGAAATCACGATATTCAAAAGCAGCAGAAAAGATATGTTTCTTTGTACTGCAAAAATTACGGTCACATATTATTATGTTGAATAATTTCAAATGATAGATTAGAGATCGGAATCTAAAGAGATAATTATCATATTAAAATGAGAGATACGATAGTATTTGGTTGAAATAAATCATTTAAATGATAGTATTTATCTTTGCCTAACTTTAGGTTTATTTATTGTTTAAAATGATATATTGTTTATATTTTTTTTTAGGTTTGTTTATTTTGAATCTATATGGTATTTTTTTTTATTTTTTTTTTGAAATTGAATCTATTTGTTATGTCATTTATTCCTATACATAAATGAGACTATAGTATAATTTTAATCATCAGTACAATAAAACAATCACTTCGAGTCTTCTGATTTTCTTCGATATAGGCAATAATTTAAAAAGTGGGCAAATAGCTAGAATAGTCCGTCAACTGTTTAGCTTTTCCCGTTATAGTCCGTAAACTATTTTTAGTATCAAAAAAGTCCGTTAAGTTTATATTTTTCTTATCATTAGTTCACCTTCATCTTCCTCAGGGGTATATATGGAACTTTATTTAAATAACACAAATCCCTGCCGATTCCACCATTTGATCTGAGCCCGAACTGCTGGCAGCTGTGGGTGAGTTTCCATTTGGGTGTGGCCGGTCAACAACAAATCTTCTGTCATTCATTTGTGGCCATTGATCGACTCCACTCAAGGAATTTTTATTTTTTTATTACCAAACTCAAGCATTTAGATATATATGTATATTAATAACAAAAATCAGTTTTGAAATTGGTCTGGTTTGTGAAAACGTTCGTTCGCCTTGTAGTGGGAAAAAAGGTTAATCGTTTGAGTTTAATAAAAAGTTTATAAGAGAAATTCAATGTTGAAATAGAAAGATGGGTTGACTGTTAGATGAAGGAAAAAGAATGGAAAGATGTATGTGTGCGGGGGAGGGGGGGGGGGGGAGGAGAAGTCTCATGGCTGGTGAAATTCAGTCAGCAAAATTATAAGATTATGTAAGGAAGGAGATGGTGAACACCAATGGATCATATGGTGTGGAACTGGTTTTTTTTTTTTTTTTTTTTTTTTTTTCATGTTTCCTTATATACCCCTGAGGAAGATGAAGGTGGACTAATGAGAGAAAAATATAAATGCAACGGACTTTTTTGATACTAAAAATAGTTTAAGGACTATAACGGGAAAAGCTAAATAATTGACGGACTATTCTAGCTATTTGCCCTTAAAAAGTTCTTATGTGGAAACAAATTATTTACCGGCAATATTGGAGCTCTTTCACCTCCACCCATGACACCCCTCTTGATTGGAGAATTGCTTGGCGACAAATATGAATAAACATGACAATACAACGTTCGGGAAATTTTTGTTTCGTGAGATTCTGATGAACCTTTGTTACTGGCGAAATAAACAAGTTCGATCACCATCCTGACTCCCCACGACCCTCGAATATGATATTTATCTTTGAAGCTGTTCGCCGAGCTCGTGAATTTAGACTAGCTTGACCTTGATTTATTTTTTGAATGCGTTTTAAATTCATGTAATTCGCCGGTTGACCTTGTTTGTACGAGAGATTTTATTGTGCAACGGTTGTAGAATTATATCAAGTGGCATATATTATAGCCTCTCATTTTTACTCTCTTTTACATAATACATTTTTATCGTGTGTGAGAGGTTAAAATTGCTAATATTTGTGTAGATTCCTATGGAATAAAGAGATAAACAAAAGCATCCTACATGTCGTAAATACCACATGACTATCCTAGCAACCAAAACAACTTGTAAAGACATTTTTGCCTTCCTAAATATTCTAGGACCACATTTAGTGATATTGTCTACAAACTCTTAAAGAAGTATAAAAGCCCACTAAAATTATAAAGCCTATGACCAAGAGTAATAAGGAACCCATGATCCCCTGCATAAAAAATGCAATCTAAAAAGTTTAGAATGCAAACTAAATTTTCTATCAAATAAAATTATTGAATGTCAACAAATAGAAAGGTTAAAAGAGTTTTTAAGCAGGCCTTACTATGGGTAATAGTCGTACTTTAACTACATGCACGACCTGGGAGCGCGGAACACCGGATACCAGGGGCTTTATGAAAGAATTTAAAAAAATAGAAAGCTTTTTTTTTATAACGCAAAAAACTGATCGACTTATTATTATGGAGAATAATTGATTGAAGAGTTAATCATGCGCAAGATTGAAGGAAATTTATTTGTGAATATTTGATTAATATTATTTACTTCTTTTAGTGACTATAGGAGTTATCATTATTAATGGCAATCCCGGCAATTGCAGAAGCTCTTTTTTATTTGTCTTTTTTCTTTTTTTGCTTTTGTTTTTTCTTTTCTTGCCGTATCGTTGTTAGTACCTAAAATTAATTATGCAAAATGATGCATGTGTTTTATAAGCTCTAGGGCAAAGAGCAACAAGTCATTAATATATAAGAACAATAATCATTTTCATTTGAACAAAATTAAACTCCATTGTTTTATAAATAAGACCATTGCAGCAGGCTTCAATATCTAGGTGCTCCAATGACCTTTAGAGTCCAGTAGCTAGTGACACCATGGACAGTAACATCTGCTTAGACTATGAAGATGTCGTTTACCAGAAAGCCCTTACTCGGCATTTTGAAATCAGTGAACGCGATGAAGTTGGGCCAACCAAAAACTGGTTTAGATGCAGTAAACCAGTAATTTACTTTCCGGATGTGATTTTGGCTGCCATGAACATGGTCAATAATGCAAATGGTGAACTCTGCATATATCCGGGTACCATATATATGGAAGGCTAGCTGGATCAGCCAAAACTAAATATATCGATATGTGGCTGCCATTTCCCCTCAGCTAGCCTTCCATATATATGGTACCCGGATATATGCAGAGTTCACCATTTGCATTATTGACCATGTTCATGGCAGCCAAAATCACATTTTCCTGTATATAGATACCAAAGCCATAAATAATGTGTATTATATATCAAGTGCTACAATTTGGATTAAAACATAAATTCAGAATGACGTTTAGTGATGACTAATGTAGTGACTGTGGTCGTCTTATGGTGTAAATTGTTAGTAAATCAACCTGCACTTGCTACAGTTTGATAGCATTTGACCCACTTGAGATGGAAACACAATGGTTGGAATGGTCCATTGATTAACTAAAAGAAATTAAAGGAAAAAAAATTGAACCAATGACACCAATTCGTAAAAGCACGGTGACATGCTAGCAGTGACACCAGAGATGAAGTGGCGGACGAGGCAGTGACACATGGTTTGGGCTTAATCAATTGTCACCGCATCTATCGGTTAACGACAATGTACCATCCATGTGTTTCTTTGTTTCGAATACCATTGAATGAATACATTGATACAGATTAGCTTACGTGAACGGACAACGTTGTTAATGTAGTGAAGTAATGCTGATGTAGTGACGGTAGTTTAAGAGAATTGTTATAAAACTAAGATAATAAAAGAGTAAGAACAAGAGGAAAAACAAAGATGGAAAAGAATGCGAATAATGCTTGTGCATTATTTCAATGGTATAAGGGGGTATTTATAGTACATTCTAGGGTGTGAATACAATAAATGAATAGAATCGTAATATTACAAAAGATCAATCAGAATCAACCAATATCAATAGACAATCCAAAATATATTATTACACAATACCCCCCCCCCCCCCTTGGATGTCTATTGTTAAACAACATTTATGATATGTCTCATTAAAACTTTACTAAGAAAAAACCCAGTGGGAAAAAATCTTAGTTAAGGAAAAAGAATACAGATTTATCTGTGTTTGATTCACTCCCCCTGAACCAAGCATCAATTTAGATATTTCAAGCACCGCATCCCAATGCTCTTCACCTGTCTTTCAAATGTTGCACCCGGTAGTGTACGTCTTGGTAAATAAATATATCAGATTGTCGGTTGGCTAGACTTTTTGTACATTATTCTCTCAATTCTTTTACAAATAATGAGTAAAGAAAAACTTAGATGAAATATGTTTTGTTAATCCTCATTAATATAACTTCGCTTCAATTGAGATGTGTAAGATGAATTGTCTTCATATAATACAATTGGATTATTTTCGTTCTCATGTAAACAATGTCTCAGTGAATAAATGACTGAATTGATTTTCTCGATTGTAGTTGCATAACGTATATGTCATTTATTATTAACTTTGCTAGAAAAACCCAGTGAAAAAAAGAAGAAGCTAGACAAGGTAAATAGTTCATTCCATATACGTATTACGTGTTGCACTGACTGCTTCGTTAAAAACCATTAACTTAAAAAAAATATGTGGGAAAAAAACTTAGTTAAAGGGAAAAAGAGTATTGTCATTGTTCTTCAGGACCAAATACTCAAAATAGTTTTGAAGTTGTCAATCTTTTTAACGACAA
Source organism: Gentiana straminea (assembly GCA_036785695.1). Classification (NCBI taxonomy): domain Eukaryota; kingdom Viridiplantae; phylum Streptophyta; class Magnoliopsida; order Gentianales; family Gentianaceae; genus Gentiana; species Gentiana straminea. Next base: position 1,715,155 of record JAVUPR010000414.1, on the reverse strand, counting down.
CAGTCTTTCAAACGTACGCATTCCGGTATTATAAACACATTAATTGATGTAGGAATAATCTTAGTGAACAAATCTGACAGATTGTCACTAAAGTGTACTTTTTGTATATCAACTCTCTTCTAGAGTTAATGGAGATAATCGAATGTAGGGGCTAATTAGTGTCATACCACTATTCACTTAACACATGCAACATAGTTAGCACTGTAATCATCTAAACAATGGAGAAGTATTATAATCACAATTTTCATGCATATATTTCAACTGTCACGCATCGTAATGCTATAAAATTCATGACATTAAGCATGTGTCACTTATACATTCCTTCCTCAATAGGAATCAACTCAATTGGTCATATTACATTGAACATGAATGTTGACGACCTTTCAACTTAACAATATGCATGTTGCGATTTTCATTAATGAAATCCATCAGAGATTTTCATATAAATGCTTACATCTAATGGCTCATAAATATGCAATCATGACGTCATATAAAGCTCATAGTTGGCGCCTGAATCATTAAGTAACAGAACATAATGTAACGGGAGAATTTAATTTATCAAAATCAATATTTTGTCACTATAACCCAAATTTTCAAATCAAAATCAACCTCTATTGCTTATTCACTTTTACCCATTCTATGTGCTTCTAGCACTTAACTCTGACTTGGGTTTTGGATCCAGATTATTAGCAAATTATGAGGCAAATATGTCGTCGACGACTATGATATTTATTATAAACTTCTCCCACGAAATTCATTGCTAATTCGATATTAACAGAAACCAAATCCACATCACTATATGGATTGGTTGTTCTGCAACCCCAATATTTAATCATTTGATGCACGTGCAATTTCATTTGGGGTTTTTGTCTCCAAGACGCATCTCTTTAATAGTATTAATGAGTGACTGACTATGAATTCAATTACCGTGGATTTTTATCTTTCACACAGATCGGTCTTTTACGCTTCTAGCGTAGAGAATTATCATCAATCATATTTTCTTTAGTGCATTTTATAAGTAGTCACTTTTGTATTTTCAATAAAATCATCTGGAAGATTACTTGCTAAATATTGCAAGTTAATTATTTTCTAAACTTTTAGTTTAGATCTACTGATGTATTGAAGATCTTTTATGAAATTTTATGGCATTCTTTTATTGAGATGGGGTTTACTTATCTCCCCCTGATGCCGGAAAATGATCTTCAAACAAAATGTATTAGTTGCACCGAGCTATAACTTGATACTCTATCATTGCTTCAAGCAGTTTACACATTTCGAAACACAGGTGTTTCATTAGATCAACCCCATGATCAAATGATATTTCACTTTTGTTTCCAATGATGATAAACTTTAATTTTAACTATCTCATGTCGATGAGATTTATATCTTTGGAAACAATGCATTTACCATATCAACAGCACTTCGTCATTTCAGATTCTTTAAGAATCATCCAAATTGTTTTCCACATCCTTTTGGAGGTTTCGATAAAACAACATTATACAATAAACTTCATGTTCATTTTCTCTCGTGCATGAGGTTGACAACGATTCTCTATATAGTTGTTTTATGACATGTCCTTCCAAGACGTCTATATTACCAGTACGTTTACACTTGATAGCTCTTTCAGAGTCCTTTATTAATATGGTAAATCGTGTCAACACTATGTGTATTAAATGACTCAATCATGACTATTCAAATATGAATTGTATGTTCATTTATGTCAATGTTTGTCTCGAGATATAATTAATTTGAAAATATTTTTCCACCCATTAATTTCAGACAATATTTTTATCACAATTGATAATTAGAAGATTCACAATAACCCATGACGGATTCAATTTTTCAATATGAAATCCTCTTATGTGGGTATCAGCAAACCTCTTTCATATTTTCCAATCGGTGAATTTAGATAATCATTTACGGAGATTGATAATTCAATATCGATTCATCCATTGTCTCATTTGGATATGACCACGGTAATTGATATCCCCGAATAATTTTATTTTGTCACGTTCGCTTCATGGAACGGATCGATGCATCTTTTAATTTGGTCGCATTCTCTTCATTGAATGGAGTTTGTATAACATGATGCATCTTATATAATCTGATATACATATCATTGCATAATAGTATAGTATTAGTCTCATTCTCCTCTAAGAATGGGCATTTAAGCATATTGCTTTTTATTTGTCTCAGTCTCGATATAATACACATATTACTCAAAAAGATATTTTCGAGAGTTGGGAACATTTGGTGCTTTATTTCAAACAATTTTGTTTCAATGGCTCTTTCGAAACCTCATATAGAACTTGCATATTATGCATTTGATATTCGTTTCTCCCATATTTTATTTCGAGAAATATACTTTATTGTCCAATATAACGTGCGTTGTCGCACTATTGATGAGACAAATGTCGTCATCACCATTAATCGGTTCAATTTTCTTTTTTAAGAAGAAATAAAATTATGACACATGAAAGAGAAAAACAACTTCCAAACAAATAATAATGTTCACGAATATATATCATAAAAATAGATTCGTACAATAATAAGTTTATTATCATTTAAAGCAATTAATTATGAATTGGAATTATATGTGTTAACGGATCCAAGTGACAATTACTTCATATTACAATAAGTTAATCAATTATCATATGCTAGCTATGACAGGTATAAATTTCACTCACTAATTAAGTATTATAATCTGTTGTCAGATTTAATTCTACCATCATTCATGCAAAATAAAATCTTTCCATTGAATGAATAAATACAATTTTATTTATTAAAATTAATGCAAATACGGTTGCCAAAAATGCAATGAATGCATTAATTACTACAATGATCATGCAAATATTGTAAAGTTATGGTTAATATCAATCCAATTAACTAAATGATATGACAAAATCATGTTCTTATATTTCATACTATATCTATTTTATAGTGAGAAATATATTGCTAAAATATAAAGCAACGTATAAAGAATAATAAAATCTCACACCATATCAAAATAATACCAAGACAAGAAACCAATTTATTTATTCATTTACCACAAACGATGCTAAAATTTCATATGCATCGTATAAAGTAATTTCCTCAAAATTACAACCAATTATGGTACGTGGCTTGATCTTTTCAAAGATCAATTCGTTTCTTATCATGCTTATTGTATCAATCGTTTGAAATATTTTAGGACTGTATCTATAATGTCCTCGTCCACGACCATAACCGAATATTTACACACTGAGTCACATTCTTTATAAGGAATGAATGTCATAATTTGGTCTGGACTCATTAGTCATATCAGTGATGACTCAGTGTTTTCATATCCCTCATATGAGGGAATTCATTTATTTAATTATGACATAACCATCATAATAAATTTCGTATAACCATAAATCATTTCAATCAGTAGTGCCACTTCAAAGGCATACCATTACGATAAAATATTATTTATCGATGATCATATAATTCTATTGATATATTCAGTAGATTTTTATCTCTGAATATCATATCACTCGTGGAAACATGTCTTTTTCAATGGAGTTTAGGTCCTTAGTTATTTATGTGAATAACATGTCCACGTTTTTCCTGTGAATCTCAAGTTCACTTTTACGAGTGTTTGGCATGTCCAGCGATTCAAATATGTGAATTTCATATTCACTTTCGTCAACTATCCACATGTTCAAGTTCAAGCATTTGGCATGTCCGACGTTCAAATATGTGAATTTCACATTCACTTTCGTCAACTAATGACATGTCCACTTTTGTGAATTTTATATTCATTTTCACGAGTTTTTCACATATCAGATGGACTTCAAATCCATGTATATACTCGTTTGAAATATTGAGCATCGCCAGGCATCATATATATTTCTTTCAACTATTCTATAAGACAAAAATCAACCATGAGAGCTTCATATCAAATCATAAGTCATAATCCCATTGTAGCCTTGACTAGATCTATCATTGTATTGATGTTATCAAGATTTACAAATCAATATTTTATCCATATCATATATAATAATATAATAGTTGTATACAGTTGATAATTATAAAATAAATTAAGCAAACAAAATTTTACTTCAATAATTACCTTAGATGTAACATGAATAAATTTTAATCCTGTGATTTTCCACATTGAGGCTCGTCGCAATTTCCCTGATCTAGAAGTTGTTGGTTTTCCCACTGATTCGGCATATGCGAAAGTCAATCGTTGCTTTGAAAATATTTGTAACCATATCAACATACAATATCTATTTATCTTCTCAAATCTTATTATTTCAGCAACTAGTGCTTTAAAGATTATACTACTATGATATAAACCTTGTTTGAATGGAGGAAAAAAAAAGGAAAGAAAGGAGATTTGGACTCTGTGGCGAAAAATTCTGGTAGTGTTACACAAGCATCTCAATTGGTAGAGACTCGTGCTGATAACGTGTTATAAAATTAAGAAAATAAAAGAGTAAGAACAAGAGGAAAAATAAAGATGGAAAAGAAGGCGAATAATGCTTTTGTATTATTTCAATGGTATAAGGGGGTATTTATAGTACATTCTAGGGTGTGAATATAATAAATGAATAGAATCGTAATATTACAATAGATCAATCAGAATCAACCAATATCAATAGACAATCCAAAATATATTATTACATAATAAGAATCAATGATTGTTGATAAATTTAAGTGACGAATGCCATTGAATGAGTTGTACATGTATGCAATTGAATGAGCGCTACATGTTTAGCGGACGTATAGTGAATCAACCATAAAGTTGTTCCGAATGGTAAGGGAAAATAAATATTTATGGCGTGAATTAAAAAAAAATTAAACTTACCTGTAGAGTTTGAATGAGAATTAATTGTGAGATATTGCTCCTAGCCTGAAATCACGGAATATCTTTATGGTGGTTACACAAAAATGTTGTTGTTGTTTTTATTTAGAAACCACATAAATACTTATTAGGGGTAAATTAGTCCATTAAAAAACAATTTTTCCTTATTACCATACAATTTATTAGTCTGTCCTGAATGCCCCATTAAGTTGATGAATAGTCTTTATCGACAAAAATCTATTTTTGTTGTCTGTCGCAGAGAGAAAAATCAAACAGATTAAGAAAGTAATTAATATGTTTAAAATATAGTATTGGAAATGTATTTTTTTATTGGAGGTGTAAATACTTTGTTGGTAAAAGGGTTTTTAGTATTGGAAATTTATTTTTTTATTAGAGATATAAATACTTTATTTGTAAAGAAGCAAAAAAATAATAAATGTGCATTGGAAATTTAAAATAACAGATACTTCAAAACATAGGAAATTTTGAGATCTGACAGTTAAAAAAAACGGAGGAAGTACAATGCAATCGCATCCAGCATGTGGACTGTGGTTGGCCGAAATGTAGAATTTTGCTGAATTTCGGGTATGCAACTTTGCTTTTATAGCCGACTGATTATTGGTATAAACATATAGTAGCATATTAATTTTACATCATTACTATATGTCTTACTACTAGAAAAATGCACGTGATTCGCACGTGTTAGACTTATTTATTATTTTTATTTTTTTTAATATTACATCTATATTCTTGATTATTCGTTTAATTTATAAAATAAATATATGTTATCCAGCCAAAAAATACATAAACAAAAATATATATTAAATAATGACAATTGTTAAGAATAATTTTACGCTTGGTAGAATTAATTTAATTCCCCTACTCGTACGCATTGAATCAAATTCGCTATGTTACGTTTTCATTCTTTCAAATATGATAAGCTTTTTTTATTATAAGATTTTTTAGTTATAAAATCATGTATGATGTGTCCAAATAATAGTGTAATGTTTCAATTATGTATATATTTATACTAACATTCAATTACAACTGCACATACTCTTTGTTAAATAATTTAATGTCAGTCAAATTTATTAATAAAACAAAGAATCATTAATTGTGTCACATGAGTATTACCGAGTTATAATTATTCTTAGACAAAACTAACCGTACGAGTAAAATACCGTACGAATTAATTTTAAGTATCTTTATTTTGATCATTTATGTATCATTCATGCTTTATTCCATGCTTTTGTGATGCTATCTGCCTCTTATTCTCAAGTGGAATAAAGTTGTTGAACTTGGTCTGCATGTCCACTACTACCATGATGACTTCCTCCCCTTCAGACTTAAGCAATCCAACCGTAAAATCCATGTTGAGTTGGGATCATGCATGTGAGGGATTGGTAGTGGCTGGAGTAGTCCTTGAGGTTTATTATGTAGACTCTTGCAATGCTGACAAGTATTACACTTTTGTATCATTTTCTAAACATCCTTTTTAAGTTGCGGCCAATACAACAGTCACTTAATCCTGCTATAACATGCCATGACCCTTGAATGACCTCATATGGGACTTGAGTGCAATCTATCAATTTGGATCTCAAAAACTCCATGGCTCAAACATATATCCACTCTTTGTATTTAAGAATCCATTCATGCAGAGTGTAGTGGGGCTCTAGGCCTATACTAATCATTAGTGCCTTGAATTTTCCTCAACAGCTAGGTTGTATCTGGAAGTTATTCTTTGCATCCAAGAAGTGATACTATGCTCACAACACACAATTGTCCCTCAATATGACTTTTCCTGGACAAGGCATCAGATGCTATTATCACTTCTCTTTTTGTACTCAATAGTGATATCCAACCCAAGTAACTTGGTCACCCCTTTTAACTTCAGACACCATTGATTAGTTTCGATGACAAAGGCCTAGCCTTGAATATATGGCTTCCATTTGGTTGCTACCTTGAGGACTGCTAAGAGTTCCTACTCATTGAGGAACAATCCCATCTCCTTAGAGATGAAGGCTCTGCTTAGATAAGCACATGTTTCTTGTTTTGTTATAAAATAGCCCCTAATCCTTTGCCACATTCATATGTTTCAATGCAAAATGGAATTCCAAAATATGGTAAGACAAGTACTGATGATTTGCACATGGCCTATTTGAGTCTCTAGTATGCTTTTGAGGTACTCTGTGACAAGCAAAGCCCATATTTCTTGAGTTACTGTCATTCAAGTGTTTAGCAATAATTTTATAATGAGGCACAAATATCATATAAAAAGATGTTAGACCCAAAAATCCCTCGGTACAGTCACATTATGGTGTTGGGGCCAATCTAACATGGCTTGAATCTAGCTTGGGCCAACATGCACTTCACCCTCATACATGATATGGACCAAGTATTCCACCTTGGTTTGTCCAAAAGAGCATTTGGATAATTTAGCATTGTATTGGTTTTTAATCAAAACTTCTAGAAGCACTTTAAGATGTTGTATGTGGGAATCCATGTCAGGACCGAAGATTAAGATGTCATCAAAAAATACCAACACAGACTTCCTCAAGTAAGGTCTCAGCATCTCAATTCATACTTCTGTGCCATCACTTTGAATTCAAATTGGTCATGATGAGTCACAACGGCAGTCTTTTGGACATCATCCTCATTCATCGTTCTGATAGAGTCTAGACATTAAGTTTATTTTACAAAATACCATAGACTCTCAAACTCGTCCAACAATTCATCAATTAAGGGACTATGGTAGATATCTTTGCCAATCAAGTCATTCAACCTTTTGTAATCCACACAACATCTCCAGGTTTTATCTTTCTTTTTCATAAGGAGCAAATGGACTATTACTGTGGTGTATAATCCCCGGTTGTAGTATTTGACCCACCAATTCTCTATTTCATCCTTCTGACAGTGAGCATACCTATAAGTTTATAGTTTTACAGGTTCAACACTTTCATTTAAAGTTATGGTATGCTCATAGCCCCTCATTGGTGGCAATCATTGGGAATTTGCAAACACCTCATGACACTCTTCTAGGACATGAGTCAGCATCCTGGGCACATGACTCAGAGTATGTTTATGTATCAAAGTGAGGCTCCTTAAGAGTCTATAGGCCCCATTTCTCAATTTCTTAGTAAAGCTTTTGCAACTGATCGACTTAAGTTGATCTTTTATGCATAACTTCTCAGCTTAATTTGTTCCCCCTTGTTAGTGAAATCCACATCCGTTGGTTGAAGTCAAAGACCATAGGATTGTACATTTTCATCCAATTCTTCCTAATAAAATGTCACAACCTCTCAACTTGAACAATCTCATATCTTGTTAGGACACTTAAATTCACTCACCATTCTGTGTTTCCATCTACTACTGTGATTAGCATAGGGTGATTTGGTTCAGTCACAGTGCAATCTCTCCCTAAACTCCATCATCCTCAGGTACTCGAAAGTGTATGTTTTTCCGCTTGCACACTTGGCCACAAGTGTATTTTTCATCACACCTGAAACATAACCGAAAAGCCCTCTTTTTCTGCAACTTCATAAGAGTATTTGCCTTATGCACAATTGGTTTATTATCAGTGTTAGGTATTTTATCATTCACCTTAGTGATGAACGAGGAACTTAGATCGACTGGCTAGGGTAAGAGAAATTTTTATGTACATGCATGTCATTCTATGCCATTATAATGCATTCCTGACATATGACAATATCAATGTCTCCAGGCTTCATCAATCTCATCATAGACTTAATTTTAGTCTTAAGGCCTCTTATAAAACATTTCGATCAATGTCTCCATGCCTCTTATAATGTTCGCATACTTGATCAATTATACTATACATTCCAATTTCAAGCTTTTGATTAATTATATAGTTGATTTCAATGTGAGATGGTTCTAATTTTCACGGTGTAAATTGCATAAATAGAGAGTTTTTAAAAGCATAAAGACAAATCATGAAAAAAGCAATATTAAATGTTTTTATGCTATCATTTGATAGAATCATATTTTATTTTTATTTATTAGTTAATAATTATAATATGATTGTCAATATTCATAGAATAATTAGAAATTGTATAAAATACATGTTATTATAATTTTAAATTTGACATTATTTTCCCTCCAAAAAAATTGACATTATTTAAAAGTACAATAAGTATAAGATAAGATTTAAATTAGAAAAAAAAAAGGAGTGGGAAAGTAATTAATGTACGTATATATCATTGTAATTTATTATTTTGACATGTTTAAAAAATAAAATTAGATATTTAATAGCTATAATAATATAATATAATTTAAATTATAAAAACGGAAAAAGATATGTATAATACACACTTTAAAATTAAAATAAAAAAAATAAATTAAAAAATATGGATTAAGATGATATTTGCTTCTTAAATAAAAAAGATGTTTTTCAAAAAACAAAAAAAAAAAAAAGATTGCCGTGCTTTTCTTTTTGATAGGATTGCCTAGCTTTTCTTTTTTATTTGAGATGAGTTTGCGTGATTTATTATGTTTATTTTTTATTAATATTTAATTAACATTAAAAAAAATTAAAATGAAAGAAAAAAATCGGGGGAAACACTGAGGGTAGGAAATACTTTTTTGAGGAAATAAACACCGAGGGTGTAAAACACTTTTTGGAGGAAACATATCATCGCACTTTTATTACGAAAGTATAGAGATATAGATATAGATATTTTTGTATTACATTTCTTTACTACATCTTTGTATTACATATTATCAAGTTGGCAGGGCATTCCATGCCTTAGCACGGCGAAATATATCTCAAATTATTCAACTATTAATGACCCTACAGTTCTGTCTAATTTCTCCAGCATTTCCCGTAAGGACACCAATTTGGCCCATTTTCACCATTGCACTTGCAAAATTATTCAACCAAAGGATAGAATTTCTTGCATTTTGCATCACTTGATTCACGGTTGCTCCATCTGTGAGCAGAGCTTGATCTGAAGTTAGAAGACCTCGATTTGCAAGAATTCCTTGGTAGTAGGAAACATCCATGGTTGTCGGGCTAGGAGGATCCAGAGGCTGCACAAGACTAGGATCCGTACTACCGCTAGGGCACTGTGTCCTTAACATTGACGCGTATGTTGGATCCAAACTCGGATCTTGAACAGTTGTCGTGTTGAAGCTGTATAGCCTATTGCTGAATGAAGTACAATGTGAACGCCCTATCGTGTGTGCTCCTATATAAAAACATCATATTTTTTATACATCATTATCTCTACAAGACATAATTTGAATAAAGAATATGTATTTCATGCAATACATGCACGTATTAATTACCGGAGAGGGTGACCATTTCGGCCTGAGTGAGTCCCTTGTTTGAAAAGGCTTGAGTTAGTTGGTCGGCGTTTAAGAAGGGAGATGGTAAGTTTGTCGATGCTTCATTAGCCACTGATATCCTCCCGTCTCTTCTACCTGCTGGAACTGGGTAACTAAATCCTCCCGACTGCAAAAAAAAAAATCGAAATCATAACATATTTTTACACCATTGATTGAGTATATATGACAAGATTCAGATCTATTCATAGAGTATACACATAATCAAAAGTAAGTTGATTCAACGTCGTGATAGTAATATATATATACATAGCCAAAGCCAGTCAGTAAAGATTTAGATATATATATATATATACACACACGTATAATTATGAATACCATTGCAACACTATCCCTTGCAGCAAAAGCCAAAATGTCAGCGCATGAGACAAGTCCTTTGCAAAGGCCCTCTATCCTAGCCTTGGCGCTGTCGATGACTTCGAAACCTTGAAGGCTTGGATTATTGGCCGGTGAATCTTTCTCCGCCTGATTTGAAGGTGTTGAATCAATAAGCACCGAACCATCACATCCCTACAATCATCACCGTATATCAAGCTAGGTATCAAAGCCTACTTCTTTACAAAACTAAATGTCACTTTGTGATTAAATAGTGGTGGTACATCAATTTCATAGTGCTGGACATAGAAAATTTTGGGCACGACATCCTCAAATATTGGCGAAATTATAACTATTCCTGAAAAAAGTCGAGAATGTGTTTCGTTCAGATCATTGGCACATTAGATCTAAGATACTTGTGGTTTATTTATCAAGAAAGAGAAGCCGACTTGATTATATGAAGATAACGCAGCATGTATAGCTCAGTTAAATGGTGGCTATGTAAATGACAATCGGATGAAACACACTTCACTATCTCTTCATAAGAAAGGTGATATTAGTGTTCAACAGATCAGATCAACTGACAATCCAGTAGATTTATTCGCGAAGTCATTACCTACCGCTACGTTTGAGAAATTGATAAAGAAGATCGGAATGCGTCGACTTAAAGACCTGAATTGATGCTTGGTTTAGAGGGAGTAAATTAAACAGATAAATATGTACTCTTTTTCCTTAACTAAGATTTTTTCCCACCGGGTTTTCTCTTAGTAGGTTTTAATGAGGTATATCATATCTATTGTGTTTTAATAATCGATATTAAAGGGGGAGTGTTATGAAATAATATCATTGATGGATTATCTATTATTCTGATTAATTTGCATAGATTTGAGATTAATTCAGATTATTATGTTCACATTGTAATCTCTACTATAAATACCCTCTTATACCATTGAAATAATGCACAAGCAATTCTCTCTTCTTCTATACTTGTATTTTTTCTTGTTCTTCCTCATTTATTTTCTTAATTTTATAATAGTATTACATTTCTTTACTACATTTTTGCATTACATATTATCAAGTTGGCGGGGCATTCCATGCCTTTGCACGGCAAAATATATCTCAAATTATTCAACTATTAATGACCCTACAGTTCTGTCTAATTTCTCCAGCGTTTCCCGTAAGGACACCGATTTGGCCCATTTTCACCACTGCACTTGCAAAATTATTCAACCAAAGGATAGGATTTCTTGCATTTTGCATCACTTGATTCGCGGTTGCTCCATCTGTGAGGAGAGCTTGATCTGAAGTTAGAAGACCTTGATTTGCAAGAATTCCTTGGTAGTAGGAAACATCCATGGTTGTCGGGCTTGGAGGATCCAGAGGCTGCACAAGACTAGGATCCGTACTACCGCTAGGGCACTGTGTCCTTAACATTGACGCGTATGTTGGATCCAAACTCGGATCTTGAACAGCTTGTCGTGTTGAAGCCGTATAGCTCTTATTCTTGAATGAAGTACAATGTGTACGCCCTATCGTGTGTGCTCCTATATAAAAACATCATATGTTTTATGCATCATAATCTCTACAAGACATAATTTGAATAAAGAATCTGTATTTCATGCAATACATGCACGTATTAATTACCAGAGAGGGTGACCATTTCAGCCTGAGTAAGTCCCTTGTTTGAAAAGGCTTGAGTTAGTTGGTCGGCGTTTAAGAAGGGAGATGGTAAGTTTGTCGATGCTTCATTAGCCACTGATATCCTCCCGTCTCTTCTACCCGCTGGAACTGGGTAACTAAATCCTCCCGACTGTACAAAAAAATCGAAATCAGAACATATTTTTACACCATTGATTGAGTATATATGACAAGATTCAGATCTATTCATAGAGTATACACATAATCAAAAGTAAGTTGATTCAACGTCGTGATAGTAATATATATAGCCAAAGCCAGTCACAAAAGATTAGATATATATATATATACACACGTATAATTATGAATACCATTGCAACACTATCCCTTGCAGCAAAAGCCAAAATGTCAGCGCATGAGACAAGTCCTTTGCAAAAGCCCTCTATCCTAGCCTTGGCGCTGTCGATGACTTCGAAACCTCGAAGGCTAGGATTATTGGCCGGTGAATCTTTCTCCGCCTGATTTGAAGGTGTTGAATCAATAAGCACCGAACCATCACATCCCTACAATCATCACCGTATATCAAGCTAGGTATCAAAGCCTACTTCTTTACAAAACTAAATGTCACTTTGTGATTAAATAGTATAAGGTATTTGTAATTACTTAAAAGCCGTGGGACGTATTATTACTACATACTGAAAAATGAGAGAAAATCATATATATGATGTTTGGTTGGCAAATGTTTTACGTAATACTATTTTAGACCATGTGATTACAATGGAATCGAGACCACTCGATACATTCTGACTCAAGTAACTATACTAGACTTAAAATCTGTTGTGTTACTACTACATTACATTGCAATTAAGTCTTTTTTATTGTTTATTACGATTTTTTATATGTCAATCATCATTAGAATTAATTACAACCTTAGGTCTATAATCATGTCTTTGAAAACCTATGATACAACCATGCATTTGAAGAAATGTTGAGTCAAATTACATGCATCATATCCAAGGGCATATGTAGTAACATGGCTTTAAATTAGAAAATCCTTATAATCTGGTTCAATTTATCAAATCGTCTTAATCCAACCAATCTGTCCATTCGAATAAAGTTCACCATTGGTTCATTTTCTGGCTCTACCCTTTATCATATCCTTTTACTTCTAGTCTATTCACCATACACACTACTACTATGTAGAAAGGATGAAAGAGACTAGTACTAAAGGATATATATGATGCATGTCATTTATTACAATCTGAACATTTTTGTCCTACAACAATTGTACATAGGTAATACCAAGTGAAATTCATTAAAGTCACTCAATCCTACTCTTTTTCACATAATAGGAGGTGTTTATCAATGTAGGCCAGGGGCGCCCCTGGGGGGGGGGGGGGGGGGGCAAGAGGGTTATGGACCGGAGCCCTCTCGAAAATCAATGAATTTAAGGGCCCCACGAAAGTTTGACCGATATTATATATATACTGTATTTATATAAATAAGGAATGTTTTATCTTAATGGTAAACACTCTAGTATACTAGACATGAGACTCTGTTTCGAATCTTGTTAGCTACAATAATTTTTGTTTTTTTAAACTAAGACTATGAGTCAAATAATTAGGTTTTTTTCCTTCTAAACCCACAATCTCACGCATCATTTATAGTACTTTGTTTATTTTTTTTTTCGAATGACGAGGGCCTAAATTTTTTTTTGACCCCGAGCCTAAATTTGGACATGGACGCCCCTGATGTAGGCAAGTGCGAAACCATAATCTTTTAGTTGGTTGTAACGTAAGTGACTAATCTAACTCACACTTACACACCTCTACTATATGTAAGAGAGTGTCTGATATACAATCATAACCATCCACTTTGTATAAATAAAAAATCAATGCCGCATCATAATTCTTATCTTAAATTTCATATAGGCTATTTACTAATAAAAGTATTAGGCAGGGTGGCCTACCACCCCAACCCTAACCCTATATGTAGCTGGATCTTTGTGTGTTTGATGAAAGAGCGTAGTAAAACATATAGTCTTAATGCATTACACTTGATACAACGGAAGTTATACCATAAAGCCTTTCGTGTAGATATATATATATATTAATGATCATATATGATAAAAGGAATATGCTCAGGAGCGGACGCAGGATCTCGGGTGAGAAGTGCGATAATCCAAGAAATTTTTTCGCGATCAGGAACATGTATACTAGTGTTTTTTTATGCCTCATTGATTCGAAAAGAAATACTACTACATAATCACTACTATAATTTTTGCGATAACTATGGGAAGAAACATACTATATATCGCATTATCCGAACATATTAACCATTCTACTCTCGTTATTAACAATATATTTTATTAAGGAAAAAAACATTTCATACATTAGTATTATTAATTTTTATAAGTAAAATCTTATTATTGTTTGTTTAGATGTATCACTTTTGTAATGATCATGTATATTTATCAACATGATAAAGGTTTTTTTGTCAATTTATCAGGTTCTTATAAATGATATGAGCGAGTATAAATTTTTAGGGGGCGCAAAAAAAAGACACAACATACATAATAATAGTGTTTTTCGAATCGAGAGGTGAATGCCCCCCCCCCCCCCCCCCCCCCCGCTCCTCCCCACAATGTACGTCCGCCTCTGAATATGCTACTACCTCAACGATTGCAGCATATAACAAGTGACACAACACAATTTTGTATCGTTGATCATGATGTAGGTCAATCATAATCAAGAACGTAAAAATGTGTCGCGCCACTCGTTATGACACATGCAACCGTTTTGAAAGTAACATCACTCATGATAAAAATACAACAGCTGAGTGCTTACCCTGACAAAACAATCATGAAAATGCATTCTGAGGAGGCCAGCAGCAATTCCCCTGTCCCTAAAGAATGCCTTTCTGACTTCATCTTTAACAATTGATTCAGCCAAAAAGCAAGATCTTTGGTAAAAACCCACTTGAAGCTGAAGCTGTGCATTATTTAGCTCAACACAGTAATGACATAGGACCAGAATCAATGCCAAAGCTACATAAACTCTACAACTCATTTTAATTTCTTGTTTGTATCACTAAGTTTGGTATGATTTTAAGACATTGCATGGTGAATATATATAGAGTCATCTGGGGTACACTTTATTTAATTAATAGGTTAATTAATTAATGTCGGCTACTTAATTATTGCAAGTATTTTAAAATAAAAAAATTTAATTTCTGAGTGGCATATGAGCAGAAAATAAGCTAAAACGTCACTATTAGTTACTTGTTGACTTTGTCTTATTGAGAAGAAGGAGGAAAGCCAACCTTTGAGTAGGGTCACAAATTCACCATGCATGGTCACGAGATTATTAGCAGAAAGTTAATTGAATAGGTGAAAAGAAAAGATACATATATAACCACTGCTTTATATAAAGTTTATTATTATTATTATTATTATTATTATCTATAATGATAAATTGTACTACAACTTGAGTGATAAATTGCCAAACTAACAAAATTCATAATTAGTACCGTATAATTTTTTAATTAATAGGAATATATTACATGATATAAATACGATGGTTCATATAGATTGTTAATTAGGATGATATGAGGTTTTGAAAAAATAGAAATGGGATGATTTGAGCCTTTTGAGGTAGCAAAGTCAAACTAATGCTATTCAGGAGTAAGTAAAAACAAAAGAAAGAGTGGGTGGGAGAAAGAAAATGTAATTGGATATATACGGAGATGATGTCCCTATACAGTGTTTGTCTTTTCAAACAATAATAATTGCAGTAAATTATAATGATCGTGTCATAAAGAGTGATATCGAGAAAACCTCGTTTATGTAGCTCGATTCCCGACTCGTATTTAACAATTCCTGCAGCCGTTTTTTGGCGGTTGTTTGTTTATTATGATTAGTTTACATATAAATCACTTTGAACTAATCATTATCAACGCTGTAAATTATCGTTGTATGGTCCATTATGATACGAGGGTTGTAACCGTATCATTACATTATTAATAATTGTGAATGGTGATGGCTGGCTCTATGCATTTTTGCTTTTAAATGTGCGGAACGTGTTTCGAATGGGAGATTATTGTGTGGTGTCTCCACACGGTGCGGAGACATCGTGTGGCACACCACACACCACACACCTTTATTCTGTATTAAAACTGTGTAGTTCTGATCGTTTCACCGTTATTTCATCACAAATTTTCTCACCACACAATAACTTCCCATTCCGAATGGTGATTGCTGAAATTGGATAAAGTTTGACTCTCGCAGAGGTAGTAGGTGATATATTGCTTTGGACCAATGAAAATCGAAATACATTATAACATCTATAAATTAATACTTTTTAAATTAATAACCTATCTAAAATAATATTTTTTTCCGATCCCGACTTAGGCCAGTTCAAAAAATGAACAATTTCGATAAGATAATAATTTTTAGAAAATCCCTGCATAGATATACAGTCCCAATAATATCATAAATTAATAATTCTCCATAATCACAAAAATATATATGTTACAATTGGAGATCTTTCTGAGTGCATGGGAATTATCTCTTTTGTACTCACATAATGCTTTTCTTATTTCATCAGTCATTGTTGTTTTTGCGACACATTTTAGATGAGAAGTCATTGTTTGGTATGGTTGTTTTTTTTTTTTTTAATCTTGTTTATATACACGGTAGTACATGCTATCACTATTATACACTGAATATTTTTGTTGTAAAAATACAATGAATCAAATTAATGTATGTACACTGAATCTTGTATGTACAGTACATTGAATTTGTAACTAATATACATTGAATTAAGTATAATACATAAATTAGTACAGTTCATTCTATTTAAATTTATATAATTAAAAATTAATTTTGTTTGATATCAAAAACTCTCTATAAATTAATAATTATTAATTTATCGATAAATTAATACATCTCTAAATTAATAAAATCTTCCGATCACAACTATATTAATTTATAGAGGTTTTAGTGTATGTATTGCGTACCTTGAGTTTTTGTTAGTGGTTGATTGATAAATATGACACTTCAAAGTATTTTTCGGTAAACAATGTTATTTAATATGTTTCAAGGATTATTGATTATATGATATGAATTATTATTTTTAACCAAAATACTTTTTAATTTTCAAGACGAGCCCTGGCGAGTCTATTAGTGACATGGACCCTAGATTTCACCGGGATATATTACCAATGCACTCGCGCGATTCAGTAGGACAATACTTTTTTCTTTTTTTTCAAAAAAAAAAAAAAAAAAAAAAAAAAAAAAAAAACCATCTGAAATGGACCCCTGATGGCTAAATTATAACAAACTAACTTTAACCGGCAGAGTATCGGGTCGGTTGTACTACAACAGCGAGCAATGTCGTATCCCACGAGGAATTGGTCAAGTATCACAAAACTTTCATATTTAGTTCAGGCTCACAAAACGGTGAAATTAATTATAGCAAGAGAAAATAAAAATGATGACTTTAAAATATATGAATACAAGAATAGCTAAACTATGATCAAGAACACTACTCTTAACACATTACCGAATGACTAGGGACGAGCTTAAACTGACCAACCAACCAATGGTTTCTAACGAATATATTGTGGGTGCAATCTCCTAAACTGGTCCCTAGGCCCTAATACAACAACCTAAATACCATATATTCGGTTCAATAGTCCTCTCTATGAGATTAATTGACCTAATATGATGAAAAACAATGAGACGCTCAACATCCACCGAGTTCACGGCTTAGCTAAAATAACATTACCAAGGAACAGTCTGCGAATGAATCGACTAGTTCGTGTATGGAAATCCTAAAACTCTAATTCGCACACTCCTCGCAAAATACATTTATAAAGGTTATGTGTTGAATCGTGAAATAGGTGATTAAATTAATTCAAGCATTAAAATCAAATGTTAGGACACAATAATTCAAAAGATTTAATTTTTAAACCCTACTCATCCCTAGATCATCGTTTAGGTATTAATTTCGTTGTTATATCACATAATTTAGCTACAATAAATTTAGCTACTCATAATAGGAATCAAAACACAAAAATTCATGAATAATCTAATAATAGACGTAATAAAAAGGTTGAAATAAAATTCCAAAAGAAACTGTAGCAATCTGCTTGAATCGTCACTTCATTGTGTTCCAATCGTAAAACAACGGAAGAAAACCGCTACTGTGTTTGTAGAAATTCGAAAGGAAAATAATCGATCTAAACTTAAGGGAAAACAAAAACTGCTGTGAAGAGGAAAATCAATTCCGATATAAAAATTGTGTGTAAAAATTTGCTCCAAGTGTCTTTTTATATTACCCTCGTCCGAACTAATTATATTTCCGGAAAAATTCCCGTAAAAATAATTAGCATCAGCGTAGCCCCCCTTCTTTGCATGTTGCCGCAGCATTAATTGCATGCTATGATGCACCGACACTCCAATATGGGTGACGTGCGCCGTATCCGACACGCGCCCGACACGACACGCGTCCGACACGCGCCGACACGTGTCCGACACGTGTCGGTTGATTTAAAATAATGTTAAATTAAATTTTAAAAACCGACACGCCAGGGACACGTCCGCGACACGCCGGGGACACGTCGGACACGGAGGGACACGTCCCGGACACGGGGGGACACGTTCCGGACACGGCTATTTATATTTTTTTAATATTTTTTTGTATTTTTTTGTATTTTTTATATATATATTTTTGTATATATATATATATATATATATATATATATATATATATATATATATATATATATATATATATATATATATACTACGTGTCGGCGTGTCGTGTCCATATTTTTTGAAAGTTGCCGTTTCGCCGTGTCGGTGTCGTGTCGTGCGTCGTGTCCGTATCGGTGTCCGTCGCGCAACATAGATCGCTTGTAATAGGACGGCCCCATGTTGACTTTTTCTTAGGGAAGTTCTTATCCTTCTTTTCTTTTTATTATTTTATTTTTTCATTTGAAGAAGGAAGCACAACCCCCCCCCCCCCCCCCCCTTTCAACCAGTAGGCTCTCCCACGTTTTCTTATCCTTCTCTTCTTTTTATTATTTTATTTTTTCATTTGAAGAAGGAAGCACACACACGAAAATACCGGGGCTTCACTCACTCTCAATACAAAAATCAGGATCCCTTTCGGTTGGATAATAATATTTTTTCGAATGCTTGAATATAAATCACGCGTCGTTTCTTCATACGAATTCTGTTTTACACGATTTTCATATTGTTACGATCCTCGTCACGCCATCTATCATGCCACACCTATAACAAATAAAAACAATAAAACCCAAGCATGACAAATGCCAATAAAACACACACAATTCACTAAAAAATATAAAGATTTCGGACGTAAACGCCCTATCGCCTCGTGATTCAACCCGTGGTGAAATGTGCCTATAAAACCACTCAACTACCCCAAAAGAACATCGAATAGGCTACAAATACGAGGTAAAATACACAAGAAATTATTGCAAGGTTGACTCTCATCAACTACCCCCCACTTAGCGTTTGCTCGCCCTCGAGCAAATCAAGCGACTCAAAAATAAATAATGAGGTCAACGTTGCGATAATATGGGAAACCAAAATATCCAATGAGTAAAAACTAGTCAACGAGCGAACAAACACGAGTCAAAACATGTCTTATCATGGAAACAAAATGTGTGTGTGTGCATAGTTTCTCAATCATTAATTATGGTCAACCGGCTCAGATTATAAATGCATGACCAATGTCGTTACACCATAGGCTTATACTTCATAATCATCTCCACTAATCGAGGTCAAATCAAGGCTAACTAAGGTCAGGCAGGACTTGCTCGGTTGTAATGTTAGGCTAGGAACGGGGCTAAAAGAAAGGATAAAAGGAATATCATAAGAGAAAGACGAGTGAGCTTAATCAAAACTTCTTGAAATTGCCTCATAACTCACCTCCTTAGCTTGGTTCAAGTAAGCATCCTCCTTCTTTACTCTCAAATCCCAACATTCTTCAATATGAACTCGTCCCACCAACGCCATATTGGAAGAATTAATACATGGCCTTCATCAAACATTCGTTGACTCAACTTTATTCAAACTTTTTATTCTTTTTTTTTTTGACTGATTTTGATTTTGAATTTTTTTTTGATAAATCAAACACCAATACTTTTTTGCTACCCCATCTCATTCGTAGTACAAAAGATCCACCAACACCATAATTTGATACACATCTTCGCCACCCCACACTTTTGCTAGAAAGTGTGCCTAAAATAAGATTAAAACTCACCCGTAGGGTGCCAAAGAAACGTAGACCACAAATAAAGGCTAAGGGTCGGTAATTATAGGTTAATCAACGAATGGCTAAAGTTCGGGTGGGGGTCTAACCACCCTACAAAGACTTAGAGAGGTTTCTGTGGACATTATGTACATGGTTAGCTATTTGGCTCTGGTCGGGTCAAAGAAATGCCAGAACCGTCATCGCTTAATCTACCAAGATTGACCTTTCTATTTCGCCTCGAAGTTAATGGTATAAGTTCCAGGTAACAAATTAATGTCTATGGCATCTATAATCATTCACTAACCAACCACAACTAATGAAAGCAAAGCTATTACGTGTATAAGAATTCAATTTCCACAACAAGATAAAGGTTCGACTTGCATGCATTCAACCATTGACTAATAATTAACCGAAGAATACCATGAATTCACATATAATTTGCAACATCAAAGTCATAAATTTTTTTTAAATAGCTCAATTTTCACTCAACTGGACCAAACACCAAGCATGTAACGTATTCGATACATAAAATTTAAACATAAGTAGTCATGTGCAGCTAAGTCTACCACCCCCCACTTAAAACGGAACACCGTCATCGGTGTGTGAGTGATAACGGAAATGAAAGAAAGACTTAGCTGAACTGGCGATAGGGCGCAACCATGCAAAGAGACAGCCTCCAATGTATCTCCCAGGGTACCTGCGCAATCACAACAAAGAAAACCAATAATCCACTACAACGAAAGGCCGTATCCTTAAGTGTAAATAAGCACAAGTATGGAGATGTATAGAACAAATAAAATATGGTTTATCACAAAGCATGCAACAAAATTCGAGATGCGGGGTCAAATTTTCATCACACTGTTAAACAAACAAACCTAAAAACCTAAGGAAAAAAGTGGGTTGCCTCCCATAAGCGCTTTTGTTTGTTGTCGTTGGCTCGACTTATTAAGAAACCAACAGAATAACAAAGAAACACGAGTGAAAAGAAAAAACCAAGCTACCTAAAATATTCTAAGTTTAAAGTCCTTAGTTCGAGTTTCTACACCCAATTATGCTAAGGATAGTTATACCAAATGAGAGCAAACAGTTGCTTCTCCCTACACAAATCATAGGAATTGAGCACCCCGTCAAAATGGCACACGAAAGAAAAAAGGCTCAATCCCTTTCACCAAGATTGGTTCAAGAAATTCATCGTGCAACACAACGAATTCACTTTCCCCGAAACATAGCATATACCAATTAGGAGTGATTCAAGCACCACATAATAACAAGTTGGCTCAACAAGAGCATCTAAAGACTCAAAATGACTCACCTCTACATGTGTCTCAACAGGGCTCACTGAAGAAGGAATTGATAATTCAATGGGGACAGTATTCATACCTTCTTCATGGCATTCCTCATGAGTGATTACCTCAGGGAGAGACGGTGGAGATTGAAAACCTCCTTCTTCTTTAATGCTCCCCTCAAGCCTCATCTGCTCAACCAACTGCCCTACCCGGCTTGCCAGATCAACCACCTCAGATTCCAAGTGGTGCTGGGAATCCTTCAATTCTTTTAGATCCTGACTAAGTTACTCCAACAAATTCTCGGTTGTGCTCTTCAGCGGTGGAGTAACCTGTGGCGGCTGAAAATATTACGGATAAGCATCGGGGTGCTGAAACTGATAACTTGGAGGACTCCCTCACTCGTTGTTGTAGGGTGTTGTGTATGGGTTAAACTGATAATATGGTTGTGCTCCAAAACCCATACCACCAAAATTAAATCCTCCAAATGAGTAAGGGAAATAGCCTCCTTGGCCATATGGATCCATGTCTGCGACTCGGGAAAAAAAACAAGAACACAATCAAGGTATCAAGTCACTACCACTACCAGAGTAGGTGGTGTGCCTCTTCAACAAAACATCAAAATAAAAAAAAAAAACCAAAAAAATGACTTAATCCTAAATACTCCAGTGATTTACCGATATCGACCAATTCCCCGGCAACGGCGCCTGAAAACTTGATGGCCAAATTATAGCAAACCAACTTTAACCGGCAGAGTAGCAGGTCGGTTGTACTACAACGGCGAGCAATGTCGTATCCCACGAGGAATTGGTCAAGTATCACAACACTTTCATATTTAGTTCAGGCTCACAAAAGGGTGAAATTAATTATAGCAAGAGAAAATAAAAATGATGACTTTCAAATATATGAATACAAGAATAGCTAAACTATAGTAAAAAACACTACTCTTAATACATTTACCAAATCACTAGGGACGAGCTTAAACCGACCAACCAACCAATGGTTTCTAATGAATATGTTGTGGGTGCAATCTCCTAAACTGGTCCCTAGGCACTAATACCACAACCTATTTACCCTATATTCAGTTCAACAGTCCCCTCTATGGGTTTTAATTGACCTAATATGGTGAAGAACAATGAGAAGCTCGGCATCCACCGAGTTCACGGTTTAGCTAAAATAACCTTACCAAGGAACAGGCTGCGAATGAATCGACTAGTTCGTGCATGAAAATCCTGAAACTCTAATTCGCACACTCCTCGCAAAATACATTTATAAAGGTTATGTGTTGAATCGTGAATTATGTGATCAAATTAATTCAAGCATTAAGATCAAATTTTAGGACACAATAATTTAAAAGATTTAATTTTAAGCCCTACTCATCCCTAAAGCATCGTTTAGGTATTAATTTCGTTATTCTATCACATAATTTAGCTACAATAAATTTAGCTACTCATAATAGGAATCAAAACAAAATTACCAAAAGAAACTGTAGCAATTTGCACTCGAATCGTCACTTGTGTTCCAATCGTAAAACAACGGAAGAAAACTGCTACTGTGTTTGCAGAAATTCGAAAGGAAAATAATCAATCTAAACCTAAGGGAAAACAAAAACTCGTGTTTGCGAAAAAATTCGAAAGGAAAATAATCGATCTAAACCTAAGGGAAAAGACAAAAACGCTCCGACACACTCCGACACCGTGTCCGACACGTGTCGGCATTAAATTAATAAAAAGGAAAATCAAATCGATGTATTTTTGAAAACCCGAAAATATACAATTTCTATTTTGAGTGTAAAAATTTGACATAAATGACTTTTTTATTACCCTCATACGAACAAATTATATTTCCCAAAAAATTCCCGTAAAAATAAATAGCATCAGCGTAGGGCCCTTTCTTTGCATGTTGCCGCAGCATTAATTGCTTGTAATAGGACGCCCCTATTTGACGGGAAATTCTTAGGTGAGGACTCCATACGGTGAAGACTCCGCTAGATTTGCACCTTGTGTACAAGAAGACAAAAAAAAATGCACACATGACGCAAATTTAACGGCGTCTTCACCGTAGAGAATTTCCCCTATTTGACCAATAGGCTCTCCAACTTTTTCTTATCCTTCTCTTCTTTTTATTATTTTATTTTTTCATTTGAAGAAGGAAGCACACAGACGGAAAATACCGGGCAGTACTCCCTCCCCCCGTCAACATAAAAATCGGGATCCCGACACAGTTGGATAATAATTTTTTTTCCGA
The DNA here is from genome assembly GCA_036785695.1 of Gentiana straminea. Taxonomy (NCBI): domain Eukaryota; kingdom Viridiplantae; phylum Streptophyta; class Magnoliopsida; order Gentianales; family Gentianaceae; genus Gentiana; species Gentiana straminea. The sequence goes on along the minus strand of JAVUPR010000414.1, from coordinate 1,691,198 downwards.
ATGCTTGAATTTTAGTCAGGCGTTACTTCCTTATACGAACTCCGTTTTACACGATTTTCATACTGTTGTGATCCTCGTCACGCCCTCTATCAGACTATCACGTCACAACCATATATTCAAGACGCAAATAACTTAGACACCTTCGAGAGAGAGAAAGCAACTTAATTGCTACTCCTTAGTATTTGCTCGTTCACGAGACCGATCTGAATATGCACTTATTCGATATATAATTAATAAAGAAAATTAATTTAAAAAAAAAAAAAAAAACAAACAATGAACTCTTGTCACTTCATGCATATGGCATATTCGGAAATACAGAGAATCACCACTATATCCTATATGAAGCATTTAAGAGTGATAGTAGGGGGTTTTTCACCCAATTTGCATTATATCTAAAAAAATAGATGGGCGTAAATACAATAAACACGGGTAGTGGCTCTTCTTTTCATGCCTCAATAAAAAAACTCGTCCGTTCGGCTCTCGTAAAAAGGACGGTCATATAGATGACCCTCTCTCCTTCAAACACTTAAATATCTGCCAATTCTTCTCTTCTTTCTGCCAAATATTTCCGCCAAATCTTTCAGCCAAATTTTCTCTTCACTCTTGTGCCAAATCGGCAAATCCTATTGTTTTCTTCAATCCTTCTTTTACTTGGTTGATTGCAGAGAAGATTTCTTGCTCGATTTTTTCCAGCCAAGTACACAAGAGGCTGTGGACACAATAAATTTCCCTTTTTGTTGCCGCACAATCAGTTCGATAGACATCAAGGTATGCAATTCATAAAAAATCTGGTAGTTTAATCTTTGTAGAAAAGCATCATTTTCGTTTCAAGGTTTCCTTAGATTGAAAGGGTTATGATTTCTTCGTATATCTCTTCTTGGAGATTCACAACAATTTAGGTCCTTTTTTTTTTAAATCTGATTCATTTAATGATGCGGATATAAAGTAATTTGCAGCTCTTTTGTTTTTTTTGCATCGATTCTCTATTAATTTTGGTTTGGATTTAGACATTAATTGAATTTTATTCTCAAGTTTATCTACCTTCTTTTGATGGAACTGATTATGGATAATTGCAGCTTTGCAACTCCCTGGTAATTTTGGTTCAACTTTGTGCATTTGAAAAGGCTTTGTTTGTTCTTTAGACTGTGAAATAAAAACTGTGTGGTTCACCGTTTGTTTGCAAAAGGCCATTTGTTGGGGAGATTTTGCATCATTAAAACAAAAGAAAATTTATAAAACCTATACTACCATGCAAAACTACCTCCTAACCGGCCGAATACCGGGTAGTTGCTAGTAAAGTTGGATAAGTACGGGTATCGATCCTCAGGGAAAAGGGACGTTGAATCTAATCTAATTAATTCTTCTTTATTAACTAAACCTAAACCTAAACTAAAACGGAGAATAAAGCTGGACGAGAGGATTGTTAATCCAAAGCCGGGAAAGATTGAAAGCGATAAACTAAATTAAACGGCAACTAACGGAAAACAATAAAACGAACATGATAATGACCAAAGCAATAAAACATAGAACAAACATGATCCACCATCCCGCAACCCTTAACTTCCTCCCTAGATTATCTTATGATGATTTAATCAAAGTCGTGATTCACCTATCAAAAGTATGAATCCTTACTTCCGTAAGCAATTCGTCTATCAATCTATCATCTTCCAATGTATAAAATTGACGCAAACAAAACAAGGTGCAAGATTTATTAAATCTAACAACCTAGATAATCAACCTATCAACTTCCGTTATGTCAAGGTTAAAAATCTATTCTTTCCTATGGTGATCTGGGTTTAATTACACAACTTCCATCATATAATAAACATCAATCGCAATCATCTTCCGATATACATGCATAAACATATAATCAAAGGAAAGAAACGAGCTTTAAATTAAATTACTCACAAAATTATCCAAAGGAGAAATCAAAACGCTGCTGAAAAATAACCATGGATGCTCCAGGTTTACGACTTTAAAACCACCAACATGGAAGAACAAGAAGGAAAACGCAGAAATAAAAACCTAATCTAACTTGCCACCCCACCTCCCAAAAGGGGCTTGGGGCGACCTAGGGTTGCTCTCTTATGATTAGGGATCAATAGGAGTCGAAAATATATGTTTTAGGGTTGAAAACGCGCTGCTATTTATAGAAAATCAGAGGCGGTTTCGGCTCGGTCGGTGGCGGACGCCCGTCCATAGTGTCGGACGCCCGTCCGGCTTTCCCCGGAACAGATTCTGAACTTGTAACGCTCATATCTCGGGCCTCGTAAGTCGGAATGGAGTGATTCAAAATCCTGTAGAATCCTCTCTTCAAGCCCTACAACTCTTCTCTTGAGGTCGAGAGTCAAATCGGTTGTTATCATATCAATAACTTCGTTGGAAGGTCGTCACTACCGGAATCCGATTTTCCGACATTTATCTTCATTGATTTCTTTCCTTATATCTTTCAATCTTCCATAACTTTGATTGATCCTTTCCAAGCACGAATTTGGCTCTCTAAAATCCTCTCTTCCATCATCAATGAGTATCTACAACAATAGGAAAACATACCAAAGCGTAACGTATTTCCAAAATAACATAAAATCATCATTTAAGCACATAATTCGTTACGTTTTGCAATTTAGCTATTAAAAACATCATTTACTCAATTAATCGATTATAAGCTCGATTTCTATGAAAAACCTAAGAATATGGGGAATATTGACATAAAATATATCCTTATAAAACGTATAAAATCACCCTTAACAACTCCCCCACACTTAAACCTTGCTCGTCCCGAGCAAGACAAAACATAATCATCACTCGAGACAAATAAGCACTTATGCAAATATAAAACATATTCAAGTAGTTTAGAGGTTCACCCAAGTGCGTGTGTGCATAGCCATAGTAAATTTCCACTAAATCCACACTTGAAATTGATTCAAGCAAAACTAGCCAACATCCCATTTAAATTAGAAATATAAAAATGATTATAACATGCACCTCACAAAAACATACACATTCCGAAAAGATAATAGGGAGCATTTAAAATATTTCCGACATACTTAGAGGATAGTCCCTACAACATATCTTTCAGTTTATACTGGGGATAGTCAGAAGATAACTAAGGTTTTCAACCATCTTTTCACATTACCATTCACTAATTTTTCTTAAAGTTCAATCAATTCCACACATATATAGCATATATGCCCTCATTCCCAGCAATAGGACGTTTCGTGATAACACCCTAGCTGGACTACTATCATCAGGCAGTCGGGAGCTATTATCCTCATAGTGGTATAGGACATTTCATGATAATGCCCTACCGCACTCAAATCATTGGTAGCTACTTCCGACACGTATAAATATATCTTATTCATATTATTCATCTTAGATTGGTATGCAAACCTTAAATTATATCCCTCCTATCACATTCAAACCTTCAGATATTCACAGTATGTCATACTTTAATTCTAAATACAAACTATTAAAATTTCCAAAATTCGTATGGAAGCAAAGAATCATGCGATAATCATCAAAAAAAATCTCTAATCAAATGGGCATAGCTTTAAAACATAGCTCATCATCTACTATGGCACGTGAAAAATAGTGTTGGGTGAAACAACTAAATTTACTAAATATGCAAAATAATGCACCAATGACATAATAACTCGAATAAAGATATGCATTTGTTCACTCGGGACAAAACAAAAATTTAAAAATTAAACACTTTTTCATAGAAATAAAATAGTATGGCAAATGAATGTAGATACCACATAAGCTATTCCCCTCCCCCACACTTAAATTACAACATGTCCTCATGTTGTGCGTAAATTAAAGAAAAGATAAAAGAACTTAGCCGATTTCGTGATGATCCGAAGAGTGGTGAAGAAGAAAACAATGGTGATGTCATATGGAGTCCTTCCCGGCTTCAACTTCCAATGCTAGCTTGACAAAAACAGACTACTAATGTACCCGCACCACTTGAAGAAACATGGCGGCATCTCGGGGACACGGGGGAAATAACAAATTGCTAAAACAAGAAGTAAGCACATGATATAAAGGCTTAGATGGAAAAATCACCAAACAATGGAAAGTACAGGACACCTAAGCGTCAAATAAGCCACAGAAGCTTATAATACAAATATAGTCCAACATGTGCATACAGAAATAATGATACATGGAACATTACAACATAGCGGGGCTAGGTGCACTATATGAAATTATACTACAATGCAATCTACGTGAAAAATCCTAAAAATAAAATAAAAACGAGGTAGTATTACGGAAACCGACAGTTAACTACACTCAAAAAGAAAAATAAACTAGGTGGTATTACGAAAACCGACAGTGACCACACCTAAGAAAAATAAAAGGAAAAATAGAAAAACAATGCAACTATATGAAATGCAACTAAATGAAATGCATTTAAGTGATATGCAGAAATAAAAGAAAATAAAAAAAAAAAACTAGCCCACTAATTAGCAACATGACATGTATATAAACGTCTACCACATAATGACAGGTTACGATAAACGACAGTGCTGTCACTACATGCAGACGCGCCTTAAGACTTATCGAAAGTGATAGACTTATGGAAACCAACAGTCATCTATCTAAACAGGTATAACTCATATGGAGAAAGGACGTAGCATACGGAAAACCGACAGTAGCTACCCATATGAACTATAAAAACAAAGGAAGCACGTAAGTCTTAAGGTCTAACAAGATTCATGACAAGATATGCGGCCTACGTAAACGACATTAGCTACACTAACATTAACATAACAACTATAGCATACGAGAACCGACGATTCTACTATAGCATGCATGAATCAAGTATAAGAAATGAATCAATTATCTAACATGGATTCATAGATGGAAAAAAATATAAAATATGTAGGTTCAGGACATCTATGTAATATTACTTAGCCACAGAAGCTCGAATGAAAGCAATCCAAGTTAAATAAAAGCATTAAAACAAGATCAAGAAGAACCGGACCTTGAACTGGCGTTTAGCGAAACAGACGGGCGTTCACCTGCAATTCAGCCCCGGACGAGCGTTCATCAAAACAAACGCTCGTCTGCCTTGAAAACCGACCGGACGGGCGTTCAGAATTTCAGACGCCCGTCTGATCCTTCAAATCAGAGCAGGATTGAAAATTCTGGAACGGACGAACGTCCAACAATTCCAAACGCTCGTTTACCTGCACGGTAAGTACTGGACGGGCGTTCAAAAGACCGAACGCTCGTCCATACATCGAACACACGGCGAATAGCGGGAAAAATGCGAGAAAACCCTAAACTAAATTAAACATCATACATCAACACATAGCACAAAGACAGAAACGACCACCGATAAATTTAAGCACGGGGTTAGACTAGGTTACATAAAAAACACAAACTTCACGTAAAACAAGTTGAGTAAAAAACTTTTGCACATTCTTAACCTAACGGTCATCGAAACACGGCAAAATAAAAACTCTCAACTTGGTATACGCTACTTTTATTAAAAACAAAAATAAAACGTAACAAAATCGAGAACTAACAAAACTAGATTCAACATGACACCTATTCCCCGGCAACGGCGCCACTTTTGTTGGGGAGATTTTGCATCATTAAAACAAAAGAAAATTTATAAAACCTATACTACCATGCAAAACTACCTCCTAACCGGCCGAATACCGGGTAGTTGCTAGTAAAGTTGGATAAGTACGGGTATCGATCCTCAGGGAAAAGGGACGTTGAATCTAATCTAATTAATTCTTCTTTATTAACTAAACCTAAACCTAAACTAAAACGGAGAATAAAGCTTGGACGAGAGGATTGTTAATCCAAAGCCAGGAAAGATTGAAAGCGATAAACTAAATTAAACGGCAACTAACGGAAAACAATAAAACGAACATGATAATGACCAAAGCAATAAAACATAGAACAAACATGATCCACCATCCCGCAACCCTTAACTTCCTCCCTAGATTATCTTATGATGATTTAATCAAAGTCGTGATTCACCTATCAAAAGTATGAATCCTTACTTCCGTAAGCAATTCGTCTATCAATCTATCATCTTCCAATGTATAAAATTGACGCAAACAAAACAAGGTGCAAGATTTATTAAATCTAACAACCTAGATAATCAACCTATCAACTTCCGTTATGTCAAGGTTAAAAATCTATTCTTTCCTATGGTGATCCGGGTTTAATTACACAACTTCCATCATATAATAAACATCAATCGCAATCATCTTCCGATATACATGCATAAACATATAATCAAAGGAAAGAAACGAGCTTTAAATTAAATTACTCACAAAATTATCCAAAGGAGAAATCAAAACGCTGCTGAAAAATAACCATGGATGCTCCGGTTTACGGCTTTAAAACCACCAACATGGAAGAACAAGAAGGAAAACGCAGAAATAAAAACCTAATCTAACTTGCCACCCCAGCCTCCCAAAAGGGGTCAGGGCGACCTAGGGTTGCTCTCTTATGATTAGGGATCAATAGGAGTCGAAAATATATGTTTTAGGGTTGAAAACGCGCTGCTATTTATAGAAAATCGAGAGGCGGTTTCGGCTCGGTCGGTGGCGGACGCCCGTCCATAGTGTCGGACGCCCGTCCGGCTTTCTGAACAGATTCTGAACTTGTAACGCTCATATCTCGGGCCTCGTAAGTCGGAATGGAGTGATTCAAAATCCTGTAGAATCCTCTCTTCAAGCCCTACAACTCTTCTCTTGAGGTCGAGAGTCAAATCGGTTGTTATCATATCAATAACTTCGTTGGAAGGTCGTCACTACCCGGAATCCTGATTTTCCGACATTTATCTTCATTGATTTCTTTCCTTATATCTTTCAATCTTCCATAACTTTGATTGATCCTTTCCAAGCACGAATTTGGCTCTCTAAAATCCTCTCTTCCATCATCAATGAGTATCTACAACAATAGGAAAACATACCAAAGCGTAACGTATTTCCAAAATAACATAAAATCATCATTTAAGCACATAATTCGTTACGTTTTGCAATTTAGCTATTAAAAACATCATTTACTCAATTAATCGATTATAAGCTCGATTTCTATGAAAAACCTAAGAATATGGGGAATATTGACATAAAATATATCCTTATAAAACGTATAAAATCACCCTTAACACCATTACGCATTAAACAGCACCTTCCATCCTTTTCTTCCCCTCATTTTTCACTTTCCATCAATTTCATGGGCCCCATGACCCATTTAATAAAAACAATTATATTACTTCAACCAAAAAAAAAAAAAAAAATCAACTAGATATATAGTTGGCTGTAGATAAAAGATAGATAGAAACTCTTCAACGTGCTCCATTGCTTCCAATGGAATTGATTGGAGAAGCTTTTGGACTTTCTTTCTTGGACATATACAGGAGTCTTCGCATTGAGTAATAACGTTACACAACTCTTGTTATGTATCATGTGTGTGAAATCTTAGGGTGGTCCAGGTGCAAGTTTTGGACTACCAAATCAGCACTTTTAAAGTGATACATTGGTGGAAAGTTTTTACAGGTAGGTGTCCATTTTAGAATGTTGGATTCTTATTGGTTTTGGTGCACCAACTAGGATTTGCACCAGGACCAACATAAAATTTGTGATCATGTGTGCATCAGTTTCATATTAATAGAGAATTTCTTTTTTTGAAGAACCAAAGATTTTATTAAACAATATCCGCCAAACAATCAATCCATGTCTTGCTAGAAGATACGCATGGATATTCCCCACACATCGAATAAATGAAAATGAAACAGAAATAAAACTAGGCACAAGAGCCAAACAATCTTGAACTAAACAGCAGTGAGGTCCACGCCTGGATGACGAAGTCGCGAAATGCTCGTCAGACAATCGCTCTCCACCTCCAAATTCTGAATCCCAAGGTGTAACATCCCGACTTTTCAGAAATGGTAAAATAGCAATTGGGCATCCTACCACGACCTAATTATTATTTATCCTATTTATTTAATTAAAAAGAGTTTAATTAAAAGGATAAGAAATTTAATTAAATGGCTATAAAAAGGAAATAATCCCAAAATACCTTATTTCGTTTTATACGCAAGTTCTGGAAAAAAAAAGAGGAGGAACAGCGACACAGAGGTGACAGACGCGGGGAGTTGCCTAAGAAAAGGGAGAACGTAAACTTTAACCATGCGGCCAATCCGTTCATCGTTTCAAGATGCCGCAATAGAAGAAATCGATCACTGGATGAAGACGGTCGTTCCCATACTCTACGTTTTCTAAACAGTAAGTTTTCAGTTTAGCCTAGTTTTTTGTAGTCGTCGAGTTCGATTCTTAAAAAATGCATATCTCTCAATCCGTAGCTCTGTTTCGCAGCCATGAGTAGTCAAAACGATCGTCTTGGAGCGTAGATTATTCTAAAAATAGTTTCAGAACAAATAATTCAGGTAATCTTCTGTTTCACACACTTTTGTATTTCGGGTTTTGCAAGGAAAATAGGATTTTTTAGGGTTTCTTGTTGATCAAATAGGTTTTGGGGTTGAGGATCAACAGTTGTGGCGGTTTTTTGGTGTTTTGCTTTCGGTTTTGCTGGCAATTAAGGTAAAGAGGCTCTTCCTGATGAATAATTATAGTTTTATTATGTTTAGGTTGAGTTTGGTATAGATTGGTGGTTAGAAATCGTGTTTATGTGTAGTTGTTGTCTATGCTAAGCTATGACATGTTTTGAACAAGTTTCACTGTTGTTTTCTGAGTATTTTGATGGTAAACATGTTTGGTTTGACTTAGAAATCGTTAAGTACAGAAAATCACGTTTTAGGGTTTAACTGCGTTGCATGTGTACGCATTGGGTAGCAATGCGCACGCATTCCTGTTACAGGATTGTATGGTTTTAGTCTCAACAGGCAGAATGCACACGCATTCATAGGAACACGCACGCATTCGTGATTCGGGATGTTCCATCCTTCTCATAGCAGGTGCAATGCGCACGCATTCAATGGAATGCATACGCATTGCTGCTTCATAGTGGTTCAGGTTGCTCCCAGCATGTGCAATGCGCATGTATTGGCTGGACAGTAACTTCCAGCATGTGTTCTGGTTAGGGAATGCGCACTCATTGACCCCCAGTTTTAATAAAATGTTTTTTAAGCTACGAGTCCAGTTTTAAATGTTATTTCTTGATCAAATAACACTAAATGTAAATGAACAAGCCTTGATTGAGTTTCTGATGCGTTTAGTTCCGGCACCGAATGTATCTTCAAGGGACTTGAAGTTCGGGACCGTCGGAAGGGCATGAGAGGCTTGTGCTTTGATGAATTAGCATTCATCAATGTCTGTGTAATTGCTAGGCCTTGTCCGTGTCTAATGGTCTATGAAAGAGAGTAGGTCTGTTAAGGTGAGGCTTTCCTTGAAAACACTTAGGTGGTTAGTTAATGATTTATAAAATACATACTTGACTAGTAAAAGATTAAACATCATGCCATTCTTGGATAGGCACCAGACAATATCGTGATGTGTGGGCGTTCCTGAAGGTGGATAACTCCATAGGTTTACAAGACCCTAAGTACGGAGGGACTTCGCTGAACGTGTACACCATCGGGCTTTCCCCCGTGGTTATTGGTGTGATCCACCAATGGTTTTATACGCAAGTTCGGAAAAAAAAAAAGAGGAGGAACGGCGGCATAGATGTGACAGACGCAGGGAGTTGCCTGAGAAAAGGGAGAACGTAAACTTCAATCGTGCGGCCAATCCGTTCATCATTTCAAGATGCCGCAGTAGAAGAAATCGATCACTGGATGAAGATGGTCGTTCCCATCTTCTTCGTTTTCTAAACAGTAAGTTTCGGTTTAGCCTAGTTTTTTGTAATCGTCGAGTTTGATTATTAAAAAATTCATATCTCTCAATCCGTAGCTCTGTTTCGCACCCATGAGTAGTCAAAACGATCGTTTTGGAGCGTTGATTATTCTAAAAATAGTTTCACAGCAAATAATTCAGGTAATCTTCTATTTAACACACTTTTGTATTTCGGGTTTTGCAAGGAAAATAGGATTTTTTTAGGGTTTCTTGTTGATCAAATAGGTTTTGGGGTTGAGGATCAATAGTTGTTGCGGTTTCTTGGCGTTTTGCTTTCGTTTTTGCTGGCAATTAAGGTAAGAGGCTCTTCCTAATGAATACTTATAGTTTTATTATGTTTAGGTTGAGTTTTGGTATAGATTGGTGGTTAGAAATCGTGTTTATGTGTAGTTGTTGTCTATGCTAAGCTATGACATGTTTTGAACAAATTTCACTGTTGTTTTCTGAGTATTTTGATGGTAAACATGTTTGGTTTTAGTTAGAAATCGTTAAGTACAGAAAATCACGTTTTAGGGTTTAAGTGCGTTGAATGCGTATGCATTGGATAGCAATGCGCACGCATTCCTGTTACAGGATTGTATGGTTTTAGTCTCAGCAGGTAGAATGCGCACGCGTTCGTGATTCAGGATGTTTCATCCTTCTCACAGCAGGTGCAATGCGCATGCATTGCTGTTTCAGAGTGGTTCATACTAAAAAAAACCTTTTTGCTACACTTTTGTTTGCCACGCTCCAGCAAAAAAAGCGCCGCAAAAAGTTACCTTTTGCTTCACTTTTTACGAGCGACGCAAAAGGTACCTTTACGGTAATTTTTTGATGAAACAGTGACGCGAAAACAACTTTTTTGCGACGGTCATAAAAAGTGACGCTACAGGTTCCTTTTTTGCGGCGCTTATTTTGTGGCGTGGCAAGCTATAGTGTAGCAAAAAGGTATTTTTTTTGTAGTTGCGCACGCATTGGCTGGACAGTAACTTCCAGCATGTGTTCTGGTTAGGGAATGTGCACGCATTCTAAGGAGTGCGCACGCATTGACCCCTAGTTTTAATAAAATGTTGTTTTAAGCTACGAGCCCAGTTTTAAATGTTATTTCTTGATCTAATAACACTAAATGAAAATGAGCAAGCCTTGATTGAGTTTCTGATGCGTTTAGTTCCGGCACCGAATGTACTCTTCAAGGGACTTGAAGTTCGGGACCGTCGGAAGGGCATGAGAGGCTTGTGCTTTGATGAATTAGCATTCATCAATTTCTGTGTAATTTCTAGGCCTTGTCCGTGTTTAATGGTCTAGGAAAGAGAGTAGGTCTGTTAAGGTGAGGCTTTCCTTGAAAACACTTAGGTGGTTAGTTAATGATTTATAAAATACATACTTGACTAGTAAAAGATTAAACATCATGCCATTCTCGGATAGGCACCAGACAATATAGCAATGTGTGGGCGTTCCTGAAGGTGGATAACTCCGTAGGTTTACAAGACCCTAAGTACGGAGGGACTTCGCTGAACGTGCACCATCGGGCTTTCCCTCGTGGTTATTGGTGTGATCCACCAATATGTTGCAAGGTATATCCCTAACCGGATGTGCGTAGTGTCCTTGAGTGCGGATGTAACATAGATAAGTTAAGCTAGAAACGTATAGTCATGACATGTTGATGGACATGAAGTGAACCTTAGATTGAGTCGATCTCATAAAGATAATTTAATAATCATAATAATAACTTTTCGTTGTATAACTTAGTTATTCATTAGCTTCTCATTTTTACTAAGTATTTTGTACTTACCTCATTTGCATTTTCTTTTGTATGCATTGTGGGGTGAGAAGACGAACATGTTGACCAAGCGTAGATGACGACTTTTGAGGACGTTGATGCATTGACGAAGCTATTAGGTTATTTCCTTGTAAATATTGTACTAGATTAGTTGTATTCTTTTTCTTAGACTTGTTGTGTAACATCCCGATTTTCGAATAGGGTATGTCCGAGATTTGTAGGACTTCTAAATACCAGGTTCCATATTCATTATTATCAAATCAAAATACACACTTAAAACGCGTAAAATTAAAAGTCTCGTATTCGTATTTAATTAATTTCTTTAAGTAATGTTTATTAATTGCCATATATATATGTATTAAATTTATATATCCCTCTATAAAAGAATAGAATATAAAATAATAAGTTTATAGTTTGACATAACCCTGCATATTTATTTTTTATTTGAGATATACTGATTATTTGATATATATATACATATGAATCTGTATTTTAACAAACATGTGACAACCACTGCTTTTACTAAAAACAACATATTTATATAATATTGTTAGAATTACGTAAGTGTGAAAATGGATATGCATGTCAGTACTGTTTAGTAAACTTCCTAGTTGCATGAGAGTTAATGTTTTATTATATTTTAAAATATGTAACAAGAAAAGCTTTGTGGAAATATAAATATTAATGTTCTTAAGGCTTAAGAAACAAAAACTGACATTCAACTCATTCATTGCTTCCGTTCATCGGTTATGAAAATAGTGAGTGAATGGAGATAAATAATGTAAACTGCAAGGGATATATATATATATATATATATATATATATATATATATATATATATATATATCTAGATCTCGCATTGGATCAACGGTGAAGATCATCGTTGTGTACACGGATGTGGCGGTGAAGATCGCGTTGTGGACGCGGATGTGGCGATATTGCTTGATATATATATATATTTGCGCATACACTCGGAATATATGCAGAGGTGAAAAAAAAAGAGTCTACCTTATCAATATAGTTGTGTAAATCCTTATTTTATTTTCCATTACATACAATTCATATTGTTGAGTGTGAAGAATATATGAATTCATTGGTGTTGATAAGCACATGGAAATTTTATTTTGCGGATGCACATGGCTTGGTTTTCGAATATTTTTTAAAAGGAGTACATATATAGAAGAATACGTGTGGAATTTTAATAAGTTTGGATTTGATCAATATAACAGCGTGTGGAAAAGATGAGTATATCACAACGTAGTAACACGATTGGACCGAATGTGACTTCAATTTTATTTTCTATAATAGTCAAGTGTGTTTTTTAAGTAATTTCAAAGTATTTTAATTTAATATATTATTGATATAGATAGATAATATATATCTTGTTAAAATTATTAATTAACTTTCTCGACTTAATAATAATAACGTGATGAAACAAATCTTGTACAAATGACATTGCATGTCCCACCTCGGTGGCATGGTATCGTACTTCCCGCTTCCCGTGGCATGGTATATTGTACTTGTACCTTTCCCGCTTCGGCGGCATGGCGGCGGCATGGTTCTCGTTCTCGTTCTCGCTAGATGGGCCCGCTGAGGATTTCACAGTCGGGTTAGCTGTGCATTTGGCCTGTGACCGCGGTTGTGGGATACGAGGCAAGTGGACCCTCCCGAAGCCCCAGGAGATTGGGTGTCGGAAGGACGGACTTCATTATAAAAATTACTTGTTGTGGATATAAGATGGTGAAATGTGAGTCATAAGGTAGAGACAATCGTATCAGCTGTATCGATGTCTAGTAAGGGAACTTGATGAATTGACGGATCTCGAATGAGCTTGCTCGACTTGAATACATAAATTTTAAACAAGTATATTATTACATGAATACTCGAACAAGATTTCTAGAAAACGTGTATATTTTTTTTTTACTACATTTTTTCAAAATATATAACACTCTCGCACATGCTCATACCAGCGTTTTTGCTGACGACTCGGTTTCTTTGTTTTTTGTGTGTTTGTTTTGTTTTGTTCTGTTTTCTTCTATAAATAAAATCAGGTAATTGTTCGAAGGAGATGTAATGAGGATGAAAGAGATGACATGGACCAGGATTTAGAACATTCTATGCAAATTATGTTAATTACAATTGTAGTATTTTATTTGTTGTAATTTTTATAATTGATACACTTAGTGAATATTTGTAAATATAATTGTAGTTTTATTGAAATATTTTGAGAATTAAAGTCTAGTTAATGAAGTCGCGGCGAGAGTTTCGCAACCCCTCCTAGAATGACCCCACTGGACCTAGAGGTCAGGAGTAGGGTATTACAGGTTGTACTTCTACTTCTAAGATCTTGTAAGTTTGGTTTGTATTTTTAAGATATCGTATTGTATAAGTCTTTGGGTTTTTCGTCGTTGTTATTTAACTATCCATCTTTAGTATGGTTAATTTCTATTCATAGTAGCATTTATGTTTTTACCCGAGTCTTTTTAGCTTCCGTTTGCTTTATTTTGATACGACAACGCCGAGGCTTGCGTATAATATTAGATTTATTTAATGCTATACGCGCCGAACGTTTCTCTTCCGGATAAGACTCGGTATCCGGGAGCGGGGCGTTACACCAAGGTGCGCGCCGCCTCCTCTAACGCTAGAGAAATCACCTTGAGCTCCATATACTCCACCTCACCTCCATATATCGCCTTGAGCTCCATATTAATAGGGAATTAGAAAATTGATTTCATTGATTTGAGTAGAGTACAATCGTGAAAATATATATAGGTGGAATACATAATATAAAAGACATAAATACATAATATTTTTCAAAATATTTGCGCGATTAATGTTCTGATTCTTGTGTATAAATGATATCTTCAACACACCCTCGCAATCCAATTGGAATGCAATGAACATGGAGATTTTTTCGTAATGAAGTAATTTGATTCCTTCACATGATGTCTGCTGGTTCTTTACCCAAAACATATACTGCAACAAACTTCTAAATATCATGTTGGATTATTAATCCAAAGTTGGGCTTATATGCGAAATAATTATTTATTATAGACAGTCAATAAATATTAGCCCGATGTAAAAGTGATCTAATTCGGTTTATAGTTGATGGGCTATGATGTATCATTAGGGTGTGTGCCTTTTACGTGTTGAGACTAATGAGTAATTTCTATTTCTTTGATGGGTAGAAATGGAAATACCTAATAAATGTATTTCACTATATATGTAGGGTTATGGTCCCGAGGTCATACACCTATCTATTCTCATCTGCCTCCATTATCAGAAAGAGAACTACAAATTACTAGAAGGTGTGTAGATCTAGAAGACCTATCCTACAAAACCAAAGGAGATTTCCGCTGCTATGGATTCAGGTACGCTTCCGTTTTCATATTTACTTGAGATTCATAATAGTTTATCATAACGATCCTGGATTGAAGTGATTACATCACATAAGGTTAGATCCAATAAGTGGTATCGGAGTCAGGTTATGTTAAATTATCGGGAATCAATTTTTATTTCAATAAATCGGATTCAACTTTTGAATGTATATACCATCGCCTGCTTATGGATAGTAAAATAATTAACTTGTTCCATTCTTTTCGGATTCAGTATAAAGTGATTAGCAGATGACGATCCAAAAATCGTCAGGATAAACTTCTAGGCCCTTTCTCTTGGTGATAACCTGAGGATCGATGCTCCAGGAAATACAGAAAAGTGATGAAAGAAGGGGGTGATTTGGGGTGTTTTAGACTGCACTTAGGATGTTGTTTCTCAAGCTGCCTACGTATTCAATGCTGGGATTGGAATCAAGTCTTCGTAGTTACTTAGGGATAGTTTATATAGAGGGACTTGTGCCCTAGAGTTAGCGTGTGGTGTGTCTATGATGGACACTGATTAACGTGTTCCCTAAGGAAAAGATTTGACTAGTTGATATCCTTGATTATAGGAGATAGTTATAGCATTCAAATATTCATATTAAGTGATAAAGATTGGAGTCTTTATGACTCAGGATTCTTTCCATAGCTATCTACTTATTACACACATGGGAGATATGATTAGAGATTGACTCTGGCCGATTTGAAAGGCCAGAACCGAGCCACTCGAGGGAACAGCCGAGCTGGTACAGCTTGGACTCTTATGCCTGTAGAGTGGCACGGCTGAAAGGGACTTAAGCTGACTTGTAACGTTGGTCATCGGTTGACTGGGATGTAAACGGCGTCCGACCTCAGGAGGTCAGACACGGAACCGGAAATTGCTTATGACTATTGAAGGTCTCAGCTAAACACTGATCAACCTAGAAAGGACAGGGCGAACAGCCGGACCACTTCGTCTGGTCACTAAGGTTCCTTGCACCATCTCGCTCTGCCTTTAATGTCGAGCCACTAAAGAGGTGTCACGTGGGTATGTTCAGATTCTGGCATCGTCAGCAGATTATTGACATACAACTTGATTTTTCTTATTCATTTTTTATGATAGTTTTTGGATCAATAGAAAAAGAAATAAATTGTGTTTTTCAGTTGCCTGCTATCTGTGTTATCTATGTCTATGATAGATGTGATAGATCTGTTCGTTAAAGTATGGTCGGCGACGGCAACATGAGGCTAAAAGTTTCAGTAAAGTAATTAGGGTTTTTCTATTTTTTTTTTTTCAATGGAATAATAAAATAAAAAATAAAAAATATATGTTCGGCGGCGCATAAACCTAGAAAATGTTAGTTTTTATTTATTTGTTTGTTGGGCCTTCTCTTGTTTCTTTTGAACTAGGCCCATTAAGTATAATTTTCCTGCT
Source organism: Gentiana straminea (assembly GCA_036785695.1). Classification (NCBI taxonomy): domain Eukaryota; kingdom Viridiplantae; phylum Streptophyta; class Magnoliopsida; order Gentianales; family Gentianaceae; genus Gentiana; species Gentiana straminea. The sequence goes on along the minus strand of JAVUPR010000414.1, from coordinate 1,674,830 downwards.
AGGAGTGGCCTACCGTATACATATAGTCTATATTGAAGTTTTTTTGTTTCGGGATTTGGGTAATATATTGGTCCCAATTATTATTTTTATTATTATGGAAATTGGGAAATTCTTTCCTGAATTAATTAGTTGGCCTTATTATTTAATAATTGGTCCATATAACGTAGTTGCGGTATGATCTGAAGAATAAGCAACTCAATTCTGATAGACCAGTTTTAAGGTTCATTACGGTAAATCAAACATTGATATATTGCGGTATTTGCATTTATTATATTTCTAAGTGGATTTGTTGAAACGATATTTCGCCAAAGTGACCTTTACGTGGAAATTGATTCACGGTGGGATGTAAAATGGTTTGTGTTTTTATAGATTCATGCAGATAGTATTCGGCCCAAAAGAAGAATATTATTTGGCAGAATTGTAAATACACATGTGGTGATAAATTCGTGACAATTATTTGGTTTCCATGTGGATAATAGATACGATCCAAAGATTGGTCTGTTATTTGACAGGATTTATTGTCAGTGTTTGATCACTACGCTAAGATGTCAATCACAAGTTAGTATTATCGTCCAAAGATGAGATATTAATGTTGTTCCGGTAGCTTGTGATGGGAAAATATATCATACAATTGTTGATTTTGGATATTCTTCTGATCTTATATATGTGAGCTTAAGGTCAATTAAGTTGTTTCTGTATTCAGTTTTAAATTCTGCTTAAAAGTTTATCTGCTCATTTAAGTATTATATTCCTCCACAAATCGCCTATCATTTCAAGAGTTGGAGAAACAAGTTTGTTCTTCTCATAGGCATTATGGATCTAGATTTGACATTTAGGTATGATCCTCTTAAACCTCTCAGTTAGGATAGTAAAGTCATACAAATTTGTACTTTGAGAAGTGTGAGTGATCAAACAGGTTGAGTATTTGATCATTAAGGAAGCCAATCCAAATACACTTAGAAGTGACATAAATTATATGGTGACCAATAAGGATTTTTTGTATTCAATAGAGTTGCACAATGTCCGGGAAAAGAAAGACGAGGCATACCTTGTCATGTCTAAGTTAGTCTCTATAAGGTATAAGGGCTAATGCAACATAGGTCACATTCTAAAATTAGCTCATTTGATTTCCAAACTTCGGATATTTGATTTGGATATCTATGATGGCTTTCTGGTGCAATTTATCATTCTTTCCCTTCATGCATAATATGGTAAATTAAATATCAGTTATAACTGACATAAGGATTGGTGGGAGTGGAATAAATTGATTTCTCACTATGTGCAAGAAGTGGAATGGTTGAAATTTGGGAAACCAGAAAGTGCCAAATATGGTCACCAATAAAGGTAGGGCACAATAAAAAATTTAAGGTTAAGGAAGCTGCTGGTATTAACACTATTGGCAAAAGTGACAACATAAGGATATTAGTTGTTTCTTATGTCAATAGGTAGTTACACAATGAAGAGTGCTTTCAATGTCATGCTTGCTGAGCAAATTAAGTTAAGTTTTTCCTTTTTGGTTTGTTAAGGGATTGAGTTGATTTATGTGCCTGAACACACTTGGTGGATAGATTCTGATGCAACTATTCACTTAAGCGTGAATATGCAGAGTAACTAGCATTATCGATCACTATTTGATGTTGAAAGATACATTTTTTTGTGGGTGATTCTAATGCAGTAAAGTTTAAGATATTCAGACACTAGATTGTTACCGAAGATTGAACATTTTCTAGATTTGGAAGAGACTTATTAGGACGTCTTTATGGCGGACTTTGGCTTTTCATTTCTTGATTGGACAAATAAGGACATTCTTGTTCAATTAACGGTGATACCTTTAGTCTTTTCCAGTATTCATATCAAATATGTTCAAATCATTAGGCTTTCAGTTATAATCTGTATTTGGTGGATACCATTGTATCCTTAATGAAACTCTGCATTTAGTTCTTATAGCACAATCAAAGTCAACTAATGATGGTTCCTATATGGTTTGGCATTAGCATTTAAGAAAAATTCCTTGTAAAAAAATACTAAAGGCTCATGCCAGATGGAACATTTGGTCCCCTTGAAATGTCAGACGAATTTTGTTTGAGTAGGTTGTATTAAGGGGTAACAAACCAACATAAGAAGATTATGTATCTGATTGCTCTAAATACGTCTTAGAATTGATACATATGGTCACTTATTGTCTATTCCCTACGATATATTGGAATGGTCAGCAATAAAGTATCACCTTCATAGACGATTATTCGCTTTTAATTACCTACATATAATAGTAGTCAATACGGAAATCAAAGTTAGCAGCTTTCATACTAAATAAATACCACTACATCAGTAACCATAACCCCATATGAATATGGACTGGGAAAACCTAGTATTCAGTGTAATCATATTGGAGGTTTTCCAATTAAGGTTAGGTCTTATAATCCAAAGGAATGAAAATTGGACTTAATAATGGTCAACTGTTATGTGTGATGTTTTTTCAAGAGATCTAGGGGTTTTAAGTTCTATGGCCATACTTCCAATTTTTTTATTATTAGACGGGATCTGCAAGGTTCCTTGAGGATATTGATTTTGGGGGAAAGATAAGGGATGAAATATTGTCTTTAACAAAGAGCCTACCATGACTCTCCCTACAGTGGCAGTTGGTAACAATTTGTTTTCCCAAATGGGATGTATACTATTGCCAGATACGGTTTATGACAATATTCGTGAACTTCCAATTAGGCAACCTCTACATCCTCAAGAACCTATACAGGAGAAAAATGAGCATATGAGGTACCACATGAGAAATCAATGGCACCGCAACTTAGGAACTCCACTAGAGAGATGAGGTCAACAATTCAGTATGGTTATATTGTTTACCTCTGTAAGCATAAGGATCCTGGCCTTATGGAGGATGATCCGGTTACCGTTCCCCAAGCCATGGAAAGCTCCAACTCTCATAAGTGGATCGAGGTTATGCAATATGAGATGAAGTCCATGAAAGACAATGGCATTTAGGATCTTCTACCATTACCAGAAGGATCGAAACTCATTGGTTGTAAATGGACATTTCAGACCAAGAGGGATTCAGATGGTAATGTGGAAAGATATAAGGTTTGTCTTGTCATCAAGGACTTCACTCAAAAAGAGCATATATTATAAAAGGCTTTCTCAATGGTTTCTTTGGAAGGCTCTTTCAGGATAATTATGGCTCTACTTGCTCATATGGATTATGAGTTACATTAGATGGATGTAAAGACAATGGTTATCAGTGGTGACATTGATGAAACATTGATTTGGTGTTGCCAGAAAACTTTGCATTTGGTGACGCAAAGAATATGGCTTGCAAATTAAAGAAATCCATCTTTGGACTCAAACGGTTTTCCTGTCAATGGTATGTTAAATTCATCAAATTGTTGTCTCATTTGGTTTTTGAGTTAAATTCGGTTGATGAATGTATCTACCATAAGTTTAGTGGGAGTAGGTGCATACTCTGGTTTTTATATGTCGATGATATTCGGTAACGATATAGATTTTAGCGTGAAACTAAATCATTTATCTCGTTAGGTTTTGAGTTGAAAGATTTAGGAGACACTATTTTTAGTTTTTCGGGATCAATGTATATCAGGGTTATTCCTGAGGTATTATTGGATCATTACAAACAAACTATATCGATAAAGTTTTCTTATGAAATTCGACATGATGTATTGTAAACAACATGGTACCCCTGGTCTAAGGGAGACAAGGCTAGTAAAAAATAGTGTCATTTTCTAATGATTCAAAGTAGGAGGAAATGCATAAGATTCCTTTTGATTCATTTATCGGGAGTCTAATGTGTGCTCACGTTTGTACGTGCCAGGTTATTACATACATTTCAATCAGGTTGAGCAGATTCTTAAAAGATCCTGGAAAGGGTAATTCGGTCGCAGCCTATAAGGTTATAAAGTACTTACAGAAAACAAAATATAGGATGCTCACATATATGGAGTCAGAAAGTTGGAGATCATTCGGTATACTAACTCGGGTTTTGGTGGAGGTAAAGATACATTTAAATCCACATAAGGTTATGTCTTCATTTTGTCACAAGAAGTTGCTATTCTAAAAAATGCTAAGCAGACACTTCAAGCTTCTTTGACATTGAAGACAAAATTTGGGGCTTTTGAAGCCACTACTGATGGGATATTGATGCGAAATTTTTTTTTTTTGGCTGCGAGTTTTTTTGGTCATATAAGGACCATTAAGGGTTCTTGTGATAATAATTCCGCAATGTTTTTTTAATCCCAACAACGACAGGAGCTCATCAATGTCTAAGAACATTGATATAAGGTTCCTAGTTGTTAAAGATATAGTTCAAAGTGGAAGGGTTCTACTGAAATTATCATGACAAACTCCATTATTGTTGATCCACTCAAGATCCCCTCCATTATCATGACAACCACCCAAGATGTTCTTGAGCATATTGCTCATATGGGTGTCATCTCAGTTAAGGATGCTTAGATTTAGTGGGAGTTTGTAATTGATAACGTTTGTTTCGATAATAGACACATTTTTCAGTTGTTTCGGTTTAAGGTCAAAGTTAAGGTTAAAGTTAAAGTTAAAGTTACGATGATTTCTGCAGAAATTAAGGTTTGGTTATTTCACACTTTGATCTCGGCATATGGTTTGATCTCGCTAAAGTATAAGGTGGACCAGTTGGAAATATACATGTTAAGATCAAATGTCATGTTATTTTCCATTCTACGCATCCACATCATGATCCATGTCATTCGGTTTTATTAGCATACGTGAGTATTGATGGGCCCGTCACGATAGATGTGACGAAGGTCGCTTTGGTCCTATGTTGATGGGATTGATGGACGGGATTGTTATTGATACAATTTATGACGATAGCAAAGTTGAGCGCTCATTCGGTTATTTTGTGATAAATAATTATAAGGTTACACATATAGCCCAAGTGGGAGATTGTTGGATCATTAATCCAAAGTTGGGCTTATATGTGAAATAATTATTTATTATGGACTGTCAATAAATATTAGCCCGATGTAAAAGTGATCTAGTTCGGTTTACGGTTGTTGGGCTATGATGTATCATTAGGGTGTGGGTCTTTTATGTGTAGAGACTAAAGGGTAATTTCTATTTCGTTGATGGGTAGAAATGAGAATACCTAATAAATATATTTCACTATATAAGGAGGGTTATGGTCCTTAGGTCATACACCTATTTATTCTCCTCTGCCTCCCATTATCAGAAAGAGAACTACGGGGAATTCTAAAGGGCTCCTCCGAAAAATACTAGAAGGTGTGTAGATCTAGAAGACCGATCCTACAACACCAAAGGAGATTTCCGCTGCTATTGATTCAGATACGCTTCCGTTTTCATATTTACTTGAGATTCTTGATAGTTTAGCATAACGATCCTCGATTGAAGTGATTACATCACATAAGGTTAGATCCAACATATCAATTGGCAACAATTTCTCCGTAGCAATCTGCAATTGCTTGAACCTGCGATGGATGACTCAAAAAATTTGAAGATTCATGGAAGAAGAAGTGATTGCGAGGAAGAAATATTGGGAGGAAAATTCATCCTTGAGATGATTGGATTTCTTAAAGAAAAAAAATAGAAAAATTTATAGATTGAGATAGAGCAAATCGAGTGAAGACAAGAGTTGCCGATGGTAGATATTGAAAAAGCAAGAAAAAAAAATGTAAAGATGGTGGGTGATAAATAGAAGGCTGTGAGATTAAATCAAGGTAACATTCAAAACATAATCACGTCTTAGGAATTTAAATAGGAGGTTGATAGCCAAAGCAATTTATTTAATCAATGAAAAGAAAAAAAATACTACAGCAAATTGAAGCAATTGAGTGAAGTAAAGAAAATGCGGATCCACTAGAAAAGTATGAAATAAACTTATGGTCGCAAACAACATCAGAATTAAAGAAAATAAAAACAGTGAAAAGGAATATAAAAGATGAGGGTGATGGTTCGTTTAGATCAATATTACGAACCCACACTTAGATGAAAATTCTTAGAAGATCGCTCAGGATCGATGAATGATGCTAGTCAAAAACTATGATACAATAATAGAGAATTAGGAAATTGGTTTTATTGATTTGAGTAGAGTACAATGATGAAAATATATAGGTAAAAAACATAATATGCAACACATAAATACAAAATATTTATGTGATTAATGTTTTGATTATTGTCTATCAATAATATCTTCAACACATATTTCAAAGGACGAGGAAGAAAAAATTTCTTGCTATGTCACTTGGGAGTAGTACGTTCGTGGCTTTCAAGTTTCGACCGTAACCGGCCGGCCTCCTGCATATGATTCTGTAATCCCCTGTATATTTTTTTAGAAGATCAAGGATTATTGATCTTAATTTGATGAATATCAAGTGCAAGATAGAATGAATACCAATTTTGTTGCATAAGGAATGAAGAACATGACCATCTAAGGACGATCTAAGGTCCTTAATTTGAAAAGTATTATGTAGATGACATTTTACATGTACTAGGATATCATCAACACATAGCAAGAGAACAATGAAGTTTGCTCTGTGGTCTTTAGTAAACAAACTATGATCAACTTTGGACCGTACATGTAAACCCAAATTGTTGTAAGGTACATGTGAGCTTAGTGTTCCACTGCCTATTAGCTTGTTTGTATAAAACCATATAAGGACTTAGTGAGCTTGCAAACCTGATTAGGTGTAGTTGATTTGAAACCTAGGGGGTAACTTTATGTAAACATCTTTTTGTAAATCTCTATGTAGAAAGGTAATGTTGACATCCGTTTGATGCAATTGTCAATTTTTAGCAGCTGATATGGCTAGTAACATTATGATAGTTGTGTTTTTAACAACATGATAACAGGTGATTTGGCAATCAATGTCATAGGTTGAAGTGTAGCTCTTGCTGTTAAACGAACAGAGCCGCTCGTGAACAAGCTCGTGTTCGGCTCGTTAGTGTTCGTGATCGTTTGTTGGTTTAGCTTAACGAGCCGAGCTCGAACATGATTGTAGGCTCGTTTGCTTAACGAACGAACACGAGCTTGGTTCGTGAACGTTCGATTATGTTCGCGAACGTGCTTATATAAATACATCAATTTATAGTAACTCTGACTCAAAAGAGGATAATTCATTCATTCATCTAATAGATATATAATATTTAGATATTTTTATAGTAGTTTTAGTTGTGTAATATATGTAATTTTAATGTCTAACTTGTTATTTTTACATTTGCACTTTATGTTTTATATTTTAACGAGCCGAACTCGAGCCGAATTCGAGCCAAACTTGAGCCAAAAGACAAAAATATGTTTAACGAGCCGAGCTCGAACACGAGCTCGAACATTTTATTTTTTAAACGAGCCGAGTTCGAACATAATTTTTTGTTCGTTTAACGAAATCGAACGAGCTCGTGAGCTAAACGAGCTCGAGTTCGAACCACCAATACTCGGTTCGACTCGGCTCGTTAACAGCTCTAAGCTCTTTGCTACTAGCCTTATTTCGTGTCTTTCAATAGTGCCATCAACATATGATATTTAGTTTTGTACACCTATTTACACCGTATGGCTTGTTTTCTAGGTGGGAGAGTGACTAATTGCCATGTTTTAATAGCTTGTAGGGCTTCAATTTCCCAAAGGCCTTTGCCTATGTTGCCTAGCCTCAGGCCCGGCCCTAGATGTGTTGTAAGAGGTCAATTAATTAAACCTTTAAAGGGAAAACAGACTGAAAAGATTTTTTAGAAAAAGTGAAGAAGAACCCAAGAGGGTGCCAATGACTGTACCAAATAGAGAACAATTTTCCCTCGCTTCGTTTTTATCATTTGGTTCATGAGCGTAAAATACTGGGTAGCGCTTGGCTCACATGTAAGGAAAATGTGCATATGCTATTGATGATGTTTTTTCCCTCATTGTAAAGGGCTTCCTATGATATCTAGGCAAAGCAAAGGGACATGGTGTGGTTTGGTTCTGCCGGCGACGCATAGATCACTCAAGAGCAATGGCAAGTCAAGTTAGAATGAGAAGGGAGTCTAGCCTAATCCACATGTACAACCAGGGGCGTATACACATGACCCCACTGAGATCCGGAGAAATTTTTTTAGTATTATAACGATATAGTTTTGTTGTTAAAAAATGTAATTTTATGGTTAAAAAATATAGATTTAGGCTCCGGTGACCTGCTGGAACAAATTTGTTGACCAAAAATATAGTTTTAGACTCCGATGACACCACTGAAACAATTTTCTGAACCCGCCACTGTGCACAACGCTGCTAGGCATCGATCTCCATCTCCCAATACTTGTTCTAGGCGTATGGATCCCATAAATCAGGGAGTATAGAATAGTGCCGGTGGAACTCCGTATTATTATTATTATTATTATATTGAACGAACTATTATCAATGAATTACGATCAACTGTGTAATAGCTAAATCATTTCTGAAAAACACTTGTGTACAATGGGGAATTCACAACGGATCAGATCTCCACTTGTTTCAAATTATGTCGCAGTCTCTGTTCCAAATCATTAAGATAACAAGAATCCTCATACAATTTTGGAATTGAAGATCATAGTGAAGATGTAAATGGCAAATTCATCATTATGTTGATCTTAGTAAACTGTGTAGACAAAATATGTTATACTTATTTACATAAATATTTATTTCCGTATTTTAAATTTTACCCTCCTTTTAAAATTAATGATAAATTGATTAGTAAAACAAGTATGATATTCTGATACAGGACCAAACATAAACTAACGTTTTTTTTTTGTTTTGTGTGTGTCAGATAATTCATAGTATCATTTTTTTTTTTTGTTTGTTTATAAAAAATAATTCATTATATCAATCTTTTTCTTTTGTTTATTTGCGACACATAACTCATTATATAAATCTTCTTTTTCTTTCTTTGTTTGTCTGTAACAGATAATTCATTATATCAAGAGAAATGTTTATGCCACAATAGAATATACACGACAATTGCTACAACAAAGTTTTAAACCATTGATTTTTATGAGACACATAGAATTTAATAAGCCACATATCATAATCAATGGTCCAATGTATGTTATGCATAAAGTTGTGACCATTTTTTTTGGACGCTATCACTACTCTTATAAGAAAAATAAAAATAAAAACATTTGGGTTTGTTTGTTTGTGACATTATTCATTATATCAATCTTCATTGGTGAATGGGAAAAAAAGATGCCAGCTCCATATTGCTTTATGCAAGAGAGCCTATATCATAGACAATTTAATGGGCCCTTATATAATTAGCTTTCCCCACAGCAACAAGTATTTTGACATCATCTCAGAAACCAACCAATATATATTCCTTATCATTGAGCCAAGGGACTCACTCCTAGATGTATATGTCGCTTACCATATGATTGCTAATAGCCAAAGTCCATGTAAAAAGAATGCTCAAACGAAAGAATGAAGAAAATGCATGTTTTGCTATGTAGAGATGTGAACAAAATCTCAGTTATATGCGACCTACTTTTGTGTGAAAGACACTACACCGTCCAAAAGACTATCCATGGATGTTAGTTTGACAAATGTTTATCTCAAGTTTATATTTGAGTATGGTACTGTAAATTAGTGATGGTTTGTGACCGTAGATGATAAGGGAGTTGCAGATAATTAACTTTAAGAACAGCTGGTTTCTCTTTTCCGTTGAAGCAACTTTTCGAGTAAAATTACTTTGTTGTAGTGAGTGTGCATCAACACAAAAGCTTAGAACAAAGTTTTCTAAATACAAAGTGTGTCTTTGTGTGTTGAATCCATCCATTGTGTTGTTTCTAGATGCTAAGAAGGTATATTTATGGTGTAACACTCCAAAACTTGGGTTTGAGGCCTCTCAATGTTTTTGGTACAATGATATATGTTTGAATATTCTTTGTATACTTTGTTATTTATTCATCTGGATTTGATTTTTCATACCTTATCGAGCCAAACTCGAGCCGAGCTCAAACTGAAAAGAAAAAATACGTGTAGCAAACTAAACTCGAACACGAGCTCGAACGATTTTTCTTTATAAATGAGCCGAGCTTGAACGTAAATTTCCATTCGTTTATTAAAAAAACGATCGCAAACAACCTCGTTACCTTAATGAACCAAAGTTTGAACATATATTTGTGTTCGTTGATCAAACGAACGATCAAGAACAATCTCGTGACCAGCGGCAGCTCTACATAGCGCCTTGGGGGTGCGGTCGACCCCCTAAAAATTAACCCTTATTTTTATGTATTGACCCCCTGTTTTTATCTATTTCTCCATAATCTTCAATTTCCAGTGCATAGTATTATTTGCCTAAAATCTGTTGACTATTTTGTCATATATGCTTTCTCTCTTCTGTTGCGTGTTTTTTTTTTTTTTTTCCTTCCTTCTTTCTGCCTGCTATTGTCAAACGACGTCGTTTTGTGCCTCTGCCGTTCTTCCTGGCCAATGCACGTTCTTGCTCGCCATTATCGAAATCGTTTGATATCTGGGTGCTTCACCGCCATGTCCTCGCCAATGGTGTTCCACCACCGACCTCCTATCCTCACACCTATATATTCACCCCACCCACCCACCATAGGGTTCAAATGCATATCCAGCCTCTGTTCTGCTGTAATTTCTCCTTCCACTCCCTTCTACCTCCGGATTTCATCTAATTTACGGCTGCTATTTTCTCCATTGTTGGTGGTTCTCGGCGGCCGTCCATTTCACACCCGCAGAAAGGTGAGTGGACTAGGTACTATCTGTGTCTCTGTTCGTTTATTCGGTTTGCATGCTTGTATTTGTCTTCCTTTTTAGAAATCGCATTTAAGTCTGTATGATTTTGTGATTTAACTAATGGATTTGCGTTTTCTTCTTTCGTGCCATGGTTGGGGACTGAGTATTCTGCAATTGGTTGGACCTTCTTCTCTTTGCAAGGCTCCTTTACCACGGCGACATTGCGGTATGGGTTCACCCGCTTCGTTTATTTGCATTTGTTGATTGTGTTTTGGGCTTCTCTCATTTGTCTGGTTCTTCTACCGTTACTATGGGTCTGGTATTTTCTTTGAATTTTTAATCTCTCTGATTTTGATTTGTTGATTTTCTACTACAAAAAAAAGGTGGATTATGGCGGTAGCGGTGGCGGTGGCTAAGAATCCGATGATGGTGTTTGTGATGGACAAATCAATCCCCAAATTGGAGGTAATAGGCCACTAATATCGATTTCTGCCCCATATTATGTTCTTGTCCTGATTCAATGATGGATTGATCTGAACAACTGCAATTGCAGGTTGTTTGCATCGGTCTGTACTTGTGACAAATTCCTCATCTGCAATTATGGGTTTTATAGTTGATTGGAAGCATATGTAATTTCCAAGGGCATGTTTGTGGAGCATTTTTTGTTCCATTCAGCATTTTACTTTGTGTTTATGGTTCTTCATTCTATCTGATTACTATTATATTTATTGATATAACAGACTTCTGCCGCATTTGTGGGCCTTGTAGCTGCTGCTGCGCCAACTTTGTATGTAATTACACCCATTTTCTGATTGTTTTTGTTCTAATTTGTGGATTCATCTTTATCCTCCTGCGGGTTGCGCTGGTGGTAGACTTTGGGTTTTATTATTTTTATTAATTAGTTCTTTATATGTTTTCCCCTTTTCTTTTTTGGGGAGTGATCATTGGCTTCATAAATTTGAACAATAGGCCAATCTATGGATTTAGAATGCTATTCTTTAGTATATGCAACCCCTACAAATTGGTATACCAGTTTTCTTTAGTAGGTGTTTTGAAGGCTATGTGGTGGTGCTTTGCAAGGGTAATTTGGGATTCAACAGAGTATTTATTGAAATAAGATTGGTGTAAATTTCCTGTCTTGTAGGCAATGAGAAGGCTGTTTCAATGGATAGATATGCATGGTTGGTTTTGGGGTTTCAAGGCTGTGATGATTTATCCTAATGTTGTCTTTGTGCAATGTGTGAAAAATAATGTATGACATGTATCTTGGCATGGCAAACCTGGATGGCTTGTGGGATGAACGGTCGTCAGAATCCTTGTTCTTCTTGCCTGCAATCAGATTTTGCAGCCATGGTTGTGTCCCCAACGTTTTGCTTGATAGATTTAATCTTCTGAGCCTGTTTATCCTCATTCATACTTTATTTGTGTATCGACACACTATTAAATTTGGACCCATGGTACTATCACAGTATGGTGTGTGCACACATGCTGTATCAAATGCTGTAACTCTTTTCCTGTGACAAATTGGATTGCGAGTGAACTTTTTGCTTCTGCATTTCTTCTTTGGCTTGATTGCAAACTAACTTCGTTCAATCATAGATTAGCTGAGGTTAATGTTTATTGTGAATAAGAGTTGTGTTTATGTTTATATATTTACTTATGTTTAGCGTAAGCAGAAACGGCTTTCCTTTTGATCTAATTCAGCTCACAATTCAGGTTCTTGATTGATTGAAAGGACCTGTCGAAATTTGGGATGGATGAGGAGGCACCAGATGCGATGAATCTTGATCTTAATTTGGGGCCTGATAAGTAATGATGCTGAGCCTGAGTCCGGTTTCTTTGCTCATGAAAATATTAACTTGGAAGATTGCCACCAAATTCCACCACCACTTCAAACCAATTGTGTATATATTCAGTTGCAGTGAGGATCATGGCTTCTATTTGCGTTGTAAAGGTACTGCTATTCCATTGTGTCGTAAAGTGCATTTTTTGTAATGACTCAGTGTATGTATGTTTGCAGAATATGTGCTGTTCGCGATCTGGGGGAGTTGTATCCAAGAAAAAATGATTGAATCCTTAATCTCAATTATTTTTTAAAACCATGTTTGGAGATAGCCATGTTGCTTTGCCGTTTTGAAGTCATTCTAATTTGATGAAGACAAATTTTTTAGCTTTATCTTCAAATTGCCACATGGTTTAGTTTCCTTGTTTTTTTCCATTGATGAATTTTTGGAACTATGTTAGTTTTGGACCTGCTAGCTTCACATGTCCGAGCTAATATTTCTGTTCTTTTCTCTTGTTGAAGCACATTGGCTGTATTCTCTTCAAAATGGGCTAATTAATTAGTTCTTTCCCGGGATATAAAAAATAAATGTTGTAGTAAAATGTATCCAAATGTATTGTGAAAAGTGTCTCATGGCCTCTCTTAAAGCATACTTGCATTTGCAATGCAATTATATGTTTCATACGTGAGGATTTAATACAAAAGGCATATTTTCCAGATTTTCTTATCGTGTTTTTCGTTTTTTTACAGGAGGATGGAAATGAAGTGATCAAGGAAGCTCCCAAACAAGACGAAGAACAAGATAACTATGATCTTTCCATATTATTTTCTCCTACCGGGTGCCATTCTGCATGGAAGTTACTAAACTGTAAGCTAATGAAATCATCAAACTAAATGCTAAAACAACATAGAAAATCTCGAGTTTTTGTTCAAAAGCAATCCAACCTTGGGGAGGATTGTATAAAATAGAATCGTATTTGTAATCGAGCGCGCAATTCTTTGCAAAGATACTCCAAGTGAAGGCTGCTTTTCTGTGGTAGGTGGTTTGCATTTAATTCTGCTCCATGATATCTCAACGCTGACAGACTGTTATGGCATTTAGTTTTTCCCACATTCTGTTTTGTTGATTTGGTTGTTTAATTAGTTTTTTCCTCTTATTTTTTCACGATCATTCTATTTTCCACATATGGATTGTTAATGACACAACACTAAAGCTATTGCTTGGTGGAAATTGTCTTTGTCATAGAAGAAGCAGCCGAAATTAGAAAGATGCCTCAAAAAAAAACCAAAAAGACGAGACACGAGGGCCCGCTCCGTGCAGAGCATGGAGAGGCCAACTAGTTACATGTATAGAACTTAATATCCAAGTATATGTGTGATACGGGAAAAAAATGATAAATTTATGTATTCCATATTAAAAATCCTGCAGCCTCCCCTACTCGTGACCTAAACGAACACAGCCTTGAATAGTAGATATTCGGCTCGACTCTATACACTAATGGCATAATCAATTCTCTTATATTAAAAGGCAGAAACATGCATGCATCAAGCATTTGCAATGGAACGGAATAGTTAATTAATATGATCCTGTGAGATAGAAACTAACAACTTTTCAATTGATGGCAGATGAGTGAGCGTAGCAAATTCAAGAACCAAATAATTTATTTAGGGGGTCCATACATATATAACCATAACATGGAAATTAATAAATGCAGCAAGACTATATATATACTATAACACATATATAACATAATTGGTATTCATTATGAGAGAGACCCACGTCATTTTCAGTGGACTGAGTCTACCCAATTTGTGGATCTGCTACTACCAGTGTGCTGATGATAATGACAACAACATATATATATATATATATCAGTGGTTTTATGGTGGTGCAGGATCGTCATGTCATACTGCATTGTCACCAACGAAAAATCCTTATAAAAAGGGTAAAAATGTAAATTAATGGCGTTTATATTTTACACGGTGGGCCCTTGTGTGTTTTGTTCTTTTTTTATTTGGTCCCGATCACCAAGTCATACTTTGGCCTATCGGGGCCACCATAATAAAATTTCCGATATATATATATATATATATATATATATATATATATTAATATAATTCATATTCATATATATCAATATGTCATATATATATATATAAATTAATATCCAACTTCATATATCATATATATATATATATATATATATATATATATTGCAATCATGTGGTGACTATAATATGTCATATTATATTGTTAAATTTAAAGTCATCTCTTAACATGCATGTATCATCAAGTTAAGATCGAGGTATTTATTGTCACACACAAGCTAAGTGACAATTGATTTTGATTGGGTCTATATACATTGATAGCTAGGTTCTACTAACATCATCCATTTGAAATGGTAGTAGTACGTATAGTCTTTTGAAATTTGGATTTTCTAATTAAGTTGAATATATATAGTTTTCTTTTCATTTAAAACAAGGAATTTCATAGCTTCTATGCGTTTAAACTCATAATTAACCCTAGGCTTCACAATTTCGCATCGTTTCTCCTTGAAATTAAAGTCCGAATAGCTCATGACCGAGCACCAACAAGCAGACCATGCCCGTGAGACAGACAAGGTTGAACGGCGATTGTGATCGTTTCATTTCTCTATGTTCAACATTTGAGTGCTCATATTGAAGAACCCGTTAATTAATTAATGAGATTGTGATTTTGTCTTCTGAAGAGCCGTTTTAAGGTAAAAAGCTATTATTTTCATTTTGTGTTTTCTTGGTAGTAGGATCCTCATTGATTCAACATGTTGTTAGTCCCGCGTCTTAGAATATCTGGAGTTAATATAAGGTAATGAGTTTTATTTTGTAAAATATGTTCCGTTTAAAGATTATATCATTTATTTATTTTTTTTTTTTTTTTTTTTTTTTTTTTTTTTGGAAAATAAGCACGAATAGAACATGTTTATGTGTGTATGTTATTTTCCAGGTAATTGCGGAACCAAAACCGGACAAAAGCTTGATCGGGTCGTGCCCGTGAACCGTATTCTCTCACCTGCAAATCATGTGGCTTCTGTATCCGCTTTTTGGTATATTAAGTGTTTGTACAATATGTTTAACGTACGGTAAAAATGTGTTTTCTGTTATTATTTAGCAAACTTGTATTCTGTATTTTATTTCTATGCGTGTGGAGATAGGTTCGAGAGTTAGTAGTTGTTATGGACTTTTATATATATGATCACGTAGGTTAGTTGTAGGAACTGAACATAAACTTTACGTGCTCTTACGTCCTTCTTGTGTCTCCAAATATTCTTATATAGTAAGGTATATTTTAAACCACAATTTATTGTATGGAGTATCACGATATATTTTATCATGCTGGATGTATGATGTATGACTAGTTGTATTATTCAAGTTGTTAACATAACACACATGACGGAGTACCATGGTGTTTGGACAATGTTGAATCAGGGGCGGAACTAAGTGATGTTTGGGGTTGTCTCAAGCCCACCCCCAAAAAAAAAAAAAAAAAAAAAAAAAAAAACTATTGAGAATATGTTTGTAGTACTCTATAATAAAGACCAAACTGATAACCAAGACCACCCCAAAATAACTAAGACTACCCCATAGTAAATTCCTGGTTCCGCCACTGTGTTGAATGTATGAGTAATTGTATTACCTATATTGTATTGTACTCTCATAATAGGTGGAATCACATGTTGTATCCATGAGTATTCTGGTTGTGTAAGGTTATGGCACATCGACCATGTGTTTGTGTCCATATTTATGTAAACACGTAAAGATGACAAAAATGAATAACTTCCCAAGTGTAGAAGAAACTTAACAAGTATATGCAAGATAAATACACAATACTTGATAACTGAAGTAAGTAGTTGAATATAAACTTGTTTTATTAATTGTTAAGTATGTTCAAGTACATTATTTTCGATTTACTCTTTTAAACTACTTGTAAACAAGAAAATTAATTCATTTTATGTTTGTTGGCTTAGATCATGAATGATTTGAATGTATGATTGAGTATAATATAATGATACAAAGTTGTAGACTTTACACCCTTAAGAAAAATGTAGACCTTAAAGAAGTTCTGAATCACTCAATCTCGTATAATCTAGGGGGAGTGGTTTAAAAAGACAAAAAAAAGGGAAAATAGAAATCAGGACAGTGAAAAAGTAAATTGGATGATAAGGACAAATCTAATGTTCATAACCCAAAATCCACTGTTTGCTGCAGTGGAACTGACCTCAAATCCAATGTTTCACCGTACCACTGTTTATATTATTTTTACAAAAATGATCTCGAAAATAACGTTGAAAAAAATATCAAATGAGATGTATAAATAATGTGGACGTGAGAGGAAAAAAATGATGAAACAATTATCATCTTTCGACAATCAGATCAAAAGATATATTCGTTTTTGTAGTAGAATACGAAAGAATATAAATCACAGTGGAATAATGATATGTACGTTTTACCAAAAAAAATATTTATTATTTTCTTTGTATATTTCTATATTCAAATTTTTTTTTTATTTTTTTTTTATACAATAAACCCTATAATTCTATGACTCTTAGCAACATCATCATCTAGATTGAAGGGTATAAGGAAATGTAAGATAATACAATAATTAATGAGCCGGACTTCGCATGTCAAGACATCTGGAGTTTTAGTTGGTGTCTTTGCAAGTGGAAAGACTAACATCCGAATCATACAGTTTTATCATGTAATAAAACTGTGTGACAAGAAATAGAATTTGTATAATTCTATTACGACGCTTAAAAAGAGATTAATCCCAGATGGATTAAAGAATCATTCATACACTAGATAAAACACAACTAATGTCAAATGATGACAACATGAAGAAACAAAAATCAATAAATTGGAGGGCTTCAAACTTCCAAAAATGGGGCAAAGGGCCTCATCGACTTAATTTCTAACTATCTAAAAGTATACAAAGAAAGAAGAAGAATCAGAAGAATCAATGGATGAAAGAAAAGATAAAGCGCCCATTATGAGTAATTGAAGGTTGAAACGCCGTAGCGGTGGCGGTGGCCGTGGCCGTGGTGGCAGAAGAAGCTCCTCTCTCATTATAGCCATAACAAGGCTGTATTCTTCCAAAAGCTCCGCCATTATCCCCACTTGTATCATCTTCAATTCCCTGTATATTCCTCTGTTTCACAACCCCCCTCTCTCTCTCTTTTTCAAGCTCAAATATGACTACAATTATATATACGTGTATATATATAAAAGATATGTATAAATATATCTTTGCTATTGTTGGGGTTGTTGATTTTTGAGGCTTGACAAAGTCCCCGTATTTGCGTCGGCAATTTTATAGTACTAGCTAGTAAGGCAGGTGGGGCGGTACAACCATATCTTGAAACCGAAAGAAAATATGAAAGGGATCGGGTATAAAACTCAATCTCGTCGGGTTCCAGATAACCGACCCGGATATATATTTATTGGGAAATTAGGGATAAGGACATAATCTAGAATATTTTTAAGTAACAGGACAGCTACATATTTTTTATAGGGAGAAGGACAACTGCATAAGTTTTATAGCGAGAAGGACAAACAGGTGAATCCCGAAAATCGGTGAATCTCTCTAGTGAATCCCGAAATTAGTGAATTTCGACGAGTGAATTTTGATAAATCCCCGAAAATCGGTGAATTTCGACAATGAATTTTGAAAATTAGTGAATTTCGACAAATGAATTTAAACGGAATTTAAACAAATGAATTTCGAACACAAGTGAATTTCGACAGTGAATAAATAGTTTCGTCCTTTATGCAAAAGTTTCAAAAGATCCTTCCTTCTACTCAATTGATGAAATATTTCGTCCTTCTCCCTCATTCCCCCTATATATATATATATATATATATATATATATATATATATATATATATATATATATATTTTTTTTTTTTTTGACGAAACTTTTTTTATTATTAAGAAAAAAATAAGGTTCGTACAAATCGTATCCTGCCCTCCCCTTATACCAAAAACGTAGACGAAGCGTAGCCCTGCCCTCTAAAAACCTATGAGTGGCAAACTCAGTGTGGGAAAATCCTGACTCGTAGGAAAAGGTGCAGCATCATACGCTTCCAGAAAAATAAAGTCTCCCAGAAAAGAAAGTTACAAACCGCCCTTCTATGGTAGAAAGTGATCTTTGATCCGTCAATGACGGCTAAAACATTCGTCATGGTTGACTCCAGTCAAGTTGCGTTTGGAGGGTGTGTCCAATAAACTGCGCCAAGACTCGAGCCACAAAAGTTTTTTGAGGTGATTGGACCATCCACCGGTGACGCGCCATATCAAACGCATGATGAGAAGAGCCATCCACACGATCGTAACTAAGCCATGAGTTCCTGTGGAAAGAGTAGTGTGGGTATAATCCTTTATGAGAAAGGGACCAGAGACAAGGAAAAAAATAAAAGTCAAAACCTGGTTTGCACCCTTCCACAATAAAGTGTAGGGTGCGTCCATCTGTGAGAGAGTGCTATCTCGCCAATCATATGTTCGGTATCTCATGTTGATCAGAATGAAGAATACGTCGGAGTTGTAATGGTAACTGAGTAGTTTGGTCAAAACGATTCCCATGCGAATGCTGAGAGGCATGCCGGGCAAGGAAGTCAGCTGCTGAGTTGGCTTCACGAAAAACGTGAGTAACAGAAAGTCCATGTTGCTGAAGAAGAGTGTTGATAGCTGCCATATCATCTTCAATACACCACGGTATGCTACAACGTCGGTTGAGGATGTTTACCAAAATCAGCGAGTCGCATTCAATGACAAGAGGTAGCATTCCGTGAGTAACACAATAAGAGATGCCAAAAAGAAGGGCCTTTGCCTCTGCAGTAATGCTGGTAGCTGTGCCATAGATATCGTTCGCAGCCCAAATGAGACGACCATTTTCATCACGAATGATGTAACCGCCTCCGGAAGGTCCCGGATTACCCAAAGAAGATCCATCAGAATTAAGCTTGTAATGGTTGTGCGGGGGTTTGTGTCAAATGATCGGGATAGGGGGCTTGTAAGTTCTGATAGCAAAACGAGGAATAAAGTTATTAGAGATGAGGCAGTCATCATCTTCATCAATTTTATAGATCTTCCGCTGACTTAAGCACGTCTGAATGTTGCGATGGATGTTGTATAGCACTTGTGACTTAAGAGGCTGAGTGTTTTCAAAAATAACTTTGTTCCGACATTTCCATAGCTCCCATAGGACAAAAGTGAGGATAAGTTTGCAGACAATTTTCATAGCACCGGTCCTAATGGGGTTCCACCAAGCTGTTAAATATGCTATGAAAGTATTAGCTAGAGGATGGTAAGAAAGCTGAGTCTGAACGTGGTCCCATATGTAGCGAGAAAAGGCACAATGGTAAAAAGCATGAGCTCGGGAGTCTTCCTCATTACACTTTTTGTTTCCGCCGTTTCTTACTTTCTCTGCACCCCTCTTTGCTCTCTAATATTCCAGAGTGTTTTTCATCACAAAAGTCATCCGCCTCCACTGGTTGTCGACTCCGTCGCCGTTAACTCATTTTTCCGGGCTCCACATTTTGAACTATTGATTTCATCAAGTAATTGTTTTCTTTTTTTTATATTAACATGAATATTTTTCTAAGATCATATGTTCGGGACATTTAATCCCGACTCGACGGGATCCTGAACATTCGGGTATCTCAATTGTCGGGACCCGACGATTATCATGTACGGGCTCGGAAAGAAAAATGGAATCCCGAATCTTGTCGGGAAGGGTTCGGGTAGAAGGTTTACGGGTCGGGTCCCGACCCAATACCACCCCTAGTTTTTATAGATTATATATATTTTAAATTTCATTTTTATTTATTTTAAAGATTTTTTTTTGGCCGGGGAGGCGGAGAGTGGGTTTTATTCGGAGCGGGAATGAGATGTTTATTTTACAAGATCATTATTTTAATTGAAATAATTAAAATGTGTACAATATATAATTTTACCATTATACTTGTATCAACATATTATAATCTTCGTCTCCTCTCGAAGTTCGTTACCTGAAATTTAGAGAAATTTCTAAATCTCGCGTAAGTCTTACGTCGTATCAGAGTAATTCACGAAAATTGCGGAAGAACAAAAACATGTTGAGTCTCAAGAAACAGACCATCATGGTCTTTCATTTAAACAAAACACCAGAAGAGAGACACTGATACTATACTAGATTCATAAATTAAACTGTAAAAATACTAAACAGCTCCATGCACAACATGTTTATAAAAAGAAACCACTATAATTAGCTTGGCATACTTGCCCTGTTCAAAATAATAAATACTAAAACCACCAGTTCACCGTAGGTAGGCTCAATGAACTCCATGTTAGGAAATCAATCGAGTAGCGCAGCGGAATTTAAAAAATTGATTTCTCGATTCAGGATCGTCTTCGTTTAATCAATAAACATATAAGAGAGGAGACGGTAATACTACCTTGATTGATCTAAAAGATGGACGCTTTGACCGTCCGGTAGAGTAGATGTGCGCGAGCCGTCCAAGTGTCCGGCCTCTACCAGTAATCCACACGAGCACCTCGCCGGAATCCCACCAAGGATTGCTACTAGAAAAACTCGACTGCTAGGTCGATATTTTCTCTCTCTATAAACTCCATCTAAGAAGCTCTCTTATTTTTCACAAGAACAATTAGCTCTTGGAATTATAGTGTACAAAAGAGCTAGTCAAACCTCCCTTAAATAAGGAAAAGTGGCGCCCCAGCTGTGCCCCAATCTGATTGGGATTAGCTTCTAGTAGATTGATGAGAAAGAAAATATTTTCCTAATAAAATAAGGAAAATCTTTTTGATTGATTTATCTCTTTTATTTAATATCTTATATTAAATATTCTAAGATATTTGTCAATCTTTATCTTATTACCATAAATTTATTTTCCAAAATCAATTAATATCCAATATTAATATTATGATAATCTTATTAATTAAATTGCACAATCCAAATGTATCATATACACTTTGAATATGGCGTCCCTTCCCACTAATTTGGGAATTGAGATTTTCTTTAATTAATATAATACTATGATTAATTAATTTACAAAATACATGTATATCATATATATACATATTTCGAAATATATATGTATCAATATACATATTTAATTAATCAACATAATTAATATCTTATATTATATTTATTTATAATAAATAAATACGACCATATTAATTTACCACTATAACCTTTATAGTATGAGATAAATTCTTTCCTTATTTGGTCATCAACTATTAGCGCATTTTAATCCGACTCGATGTTCATATGTGTGTGACCCGATAGGCTCCCTAATATCTTGGCCGTAGACATAAGGCGAAAATTACGAAAATGCCCTTCACCTCTAACGATCATAGATAGCGTCTAGCAACACGTCCATGACCCCCAATCATCGGAAGAGTCAATACGCAATGACTACTACCTTTCATGTGCTCGGTTAGCATGTAAATAAAATCATATCGCTGTAATAATATCCATACGGTCGTACGTCGAGTGTCAAGCATTGACGACCATATCTTATAATTTGGATATCATGCTCTATCTAAGTAACTCATTTACTTCCACTTTGCAAAGATTCACGAGAGCAAGACATTCCTTATAAGAAGGCCCTTTCGGATATTCACCCCTACTATTAGGGTAGGCGATTTCCGGACGACCTAACATGTATACTCCGCATGCTTCAGTATCACACCCAATCACTATCCACATGGTCTCCCCATGGCTAAGGGAAACCTCGATAGCGTCAAAACATGACAATCCACACCGTGATGCCATGTAGACTCCGTCCTAAGGATAATTACACAACCGTCACATAGTGTGACACTTAACAGTGTTAGTGGGTCAGTCTAACATACGCATTCTCTAATACACGTCCACATACAGTCCAAGTGTCTCTACACTTTGATAGATGAAATCTATCCCTGCCCTTAAAGACAGAAGACATCTAATACGTGCTAGTCTGTTCGCACTGTCAAAGCCCTATTCAACACTACATCAGCCTAGAGACATTTAAGCATCAAACTTGTTAAAGTGATTAGAGATCTCATAAACTATAATCGCCTATCATGGTTTCTCTATCACAGTTTAATACTAAAGACGTTATCATATAACAATTCATAATTGGTTCTTTAAAAAAACAAATATATGACAACAGAAAAGCCATTTATTATATATGTATAATTATAAAGAAATAGTAGAAATTATCCGACCCGATTGGGTTTAGGACACTATTTCAACACTTCATGTTAAACTAACTCCTATGTATACACGCGGAATGCACCTAGTGGCTTGTAACCACATATGTCAACCCAAGCTAGAAGGCGGCCTTGGTATTCGGAAAGCGCGAGACATGAATAGTGCCTTTTTGGGTAAGCTTGCTTGGCAACTCCTCACCGAACACGGGAAACTTTGGGTACAAATTTTACGGAGCAAATATGGCTCACCTTTAGATCCGCCAAAACCGAACTGCTCCTATATGTGGAGGCATATCTGCTCAGTTGCGGCAGCTCTTGAAGAGGCTTTTGAAGTTGATGACGATGGTAATGCGAGATGGACCCTGACTGGGACTGGCAGATTCTCTATTAGTTCGGCTTATCATGCTCTTACGGAGCACCCAACCTCAACCATTGCACAAGATAGTAATGTTTGGAAGCTTATCTGGTCCATTTAGGGACCACTACGGGGAAACTTGCTCTTATGGAAAATCTGTTGGAATGCCCTTCCCACTGCGGACCTGTTGTACGATCGGCACATCATGGAAGACGATACTTGCTCTATTTGTGATACATACACAGAATCTACCCTGCACGCCATTAGAGACTGTAATTGGTCTTCTTCTATCCGGCGCAGGCTGGTCCACCGGAAATTTTGGACGCTCTTCTTTTCAGTGCATGAGACTCCTCTATGGCTGAGAACTCGCCTCAAAGTTCATATGCACAAACACGATACTATTGTGTACTGGAGATTTCTCTTTCGTGAGGTTGTGTTGGGCCTTTGGTACGGCGCAATCGGGAGTACCACCACACGGAACGTAGACGCCCCCCAAGAATATCTTTATTTCGAAGCGATACGGAGAGTAGAAACTTAGATCGCCCGGTCTTAATTTTGTTTTTTTGCTTTAGATAAAGCTGATGTATAGTTTGTAGATTTTTTCTCTTGTACAGTTTACGCAATTTTAATAAAATATCCGGTTTCGACAAAAAAAAAAAAAACGTCTTTATAAAAAATAAAATAAAAAGATTATTTTTAGTGAATTTGTTTTTCAATACCTATACATTATCCATGAAGCAATTTATCTGTAAAAGAGATGCGTTTTATTTTCAGGAAATAAAATGTATGTAGATTAATCGGGATAATAAAATGTATATCCTCTTAAAAAGGTAATAAAAATTAAAGTGTAGGAGTATATAGATTAATCGGGATAATATATATATATATTTTTTTATAATTGTTTGTGAAGCCATCGAGGTAACTCTATTTGTTTTTTTGTTTTGTTTTTGAAAGTGGGTAAAAATGCAATTTACAATTCTTGGGGGATAAGTGACTTGAGTAAAGGGTCATGTAGCAGACAATAAATTGGGATTTTTAATTGACTCCTCACTCACCGGTTCACTCTTTCTTTCACGTTTAAGGGTTTTAGTGGGGCTTAATCCATCCACCGCTCTCCGGTTGTCTTGTCGTCGTTTTTTTTTTTTTCCGATCAAAACGAAAATGAGTATGATGAGGTCTAATCTGCTCAGCAAATCCAGACTGGTTCAGTTGCGGAGCATCACCTCCAGCAAGTCCATCGGTGGTCTTCTTTCCCACCATCAGTTTCGTAGTATTGCTTCCGGAAACCCCGCCGGTGGCCTTCTCCCCGGACAAATTGTGAAACGTCAGCTCTCTCCGGTTCCTCTTCCTTTCGTCAGTACTGCTGTTCGTCATTTCCGTGCCAGTCGCGACCCGTCCACCCGGTACGAGATGATATAATATAAGTTATATTTTGATTTAGTTTTCATTTCTCATCTGAATTTTAATTTAAATTCGAGGAAGGCGGTATGACATTGGTAGGAGATAACTCTTTTTTGGTTATTTAGTTTCTTATTGACATTTTCGTTTGAATTTGATCTCTGGCGGAAGGTATGACATTGAAACTCCGACGAATTGGGGAATCCGAATTGTTCCCGAGAGGAAGGCGTTTGTAATTGAACGATTTGGAAAATATGCTAGGACACTCGCCCCTGGAATACACATCTTGATTCCTGTTGTTGATAAAATTGCGTATGTCCATTCTCTTAAGGAAGAGGCGATTCCTATTCCAGATCAATCTGCCATTACCAAGGACAATGTCAGCATTCATATTGACGGAGTTCTCTACGTTAAGGTTTGTGTTCCAGCTGATTCATTGGATTATATGCAGTATATTGAAGGTTATGTGTAGATTTATGACTCTGTGTTTTGCCCCATTGTTTTTTTTAGATTGTTGATCCGAAATTGGCTTCATATGGAGTGGAGGATCCTATTTATTCTGTGATTCAATTGGCTCAGACAACTATGCGTAGTGAGCTCGGCAAGATAACCCTGGATAAGACGTTTGAGGAGAGAGACACCTTGAACGACAAGATAGTGGTATAATTTCTGTTTTTGTAGTCTATCCATTTTGTTTTAATTGCAAATCCTCAATCAGTGTTTTTATTAAACAGTATTAGCTCCAAACATAATTGTAGTAGTCCTTATGAATTTGTTGTTCTTTACTTTAGTTGTCTGTAGGGGTGCTCAAGCTTTCTGTACTTGTCTATAAGGGTAGTCAACAATGTGTTTAAGATATGATGAAGCATGCCTATTCATTATAATTTTGGTTAAACTTAACGGTTATATGTGTAAACTTTTACTGAATCACTTGAATGAACAGTTTCATTATCATTTACTTCTTTTTAATTAAGCATTAAGTAAAGTTACACTCATTCTATGTTAAGCAAAACTAGAACGCCTTCTTCTAACTGTACATTTTACACTAAATGGTTTATTTGGCTATCAGTAGCATATGGTCTGTGGCAGCACATTTTACACGAAAGTTGTTTATGTAGCTATCAGCATCATATTGTCTGTGGCAGCAGATCATTAGGAGAATTTGGATCGTCACTTATATCTAAATTTTGTTTTGGGTTATATATTTGGTAAATGTTTATTCCACAACAAAATGGTCACAATAATGTGCCACAACACACTTTTATGTCATTGATCTTTATGGGACTCAATCAATACGTCCCACATCATAATCAATTGTGTAAAAGTGTGTTGTGCACTTTGTTGTGGCACTATCACTACTCTATATATATGGAGTTTGTTGGCTGCCCGTTATATATGTGTTATTGATATGGATGTGTGTTGTCTTACATACTTGGTTGCAGTGTTTTAGTATCAATTAGATATGGCGTTGATGGAAAATAAAAGACTAGAGAAGTGTGTTTTCTTAGAGGTTTTTAAGTTTGTAATTTTCATTGTGTTTTGTGAAGTCATATTACATCTTGAATGAACTGCGTGAAGTTCTTGCCTATTCTTCTACTTCCTTGTCTGTGATATGATTGACGGTAAGAGTTGCAACTTTTCTCCATTTGACAATGGCAGATATCAATCAATGAGGCTGCCAAGGACTGGGGGTTGCGATGTCTTCGTTATGAAATAAGTACGTAACATTTTCTGCAGTTTTAATGGTGGTTTGGTAAGTTCAGTGGATATTTAGTGTTGTGTCTCATTTTTGCTTTTATGTTTCAGGGGATATATCTCCGCCTCGTGGAGTGAAGGTCGCTATGGAAATGCAAGCAGAAGCTGAGCGCAAAAAGAGGGCTCAAATTCTGGAGTCTGAAGGTAATTTTTAACATACTGTGTGTTCCTATTTTGATCTATTATGAAACGTGAAAGTTAAAAGCTGCAGAATGGGAAGTACAAGGGGTTCATATTCCATATTTTTCATCTTATTGACTTAGTAGTCTTTTGTTTCCATATCTAATATCATCACTAAGTAATGCCATATCTTCTCAGCCTGCTACAAAGCCTACAATTTATATTAGTATTCCCCGTACTTCTCCTTTTAGTATCTTTCTGGTTTATCTTTTCTCTATGTATTTTGATGTAGAAGATCTACAATAAATGGATAAAAACACGAGCTATTTTTATTGATTGTTGTCACTAATTAGTTTTGCACTTGGTAGATTTTTTCAGAAACCTGAACGGGGGTGTGCTTGGTTTTTGTATTGTAGTCAGTCGATGTAAAAATTTACCATGCTGCTACTTTCATTTTGTGCTGATGAAATCGGTGCATTTTCTTTAATAGGAGAAAGGCAATCAAATATTAACATCGCTGATGGGAAGAGGAACTCCGTGATACTTGCAGCTCAAGGCAAGTTGCTATTCATTACCTTTCGTTTCTTTGTTTTTCTTTGCTTATCCAAGATTATGCTTTTTATTCATATGTCATGCATTAAACCTATTAGCTATCGATGTTTTAGCGAATGAATAGACTAGTCCCTCTGAATCATCGTCATAGATGGAGCAAATACTTTTTTTTTTTTTTTTTTTTTTTTTTTGGTTGCTGTTTTTTATTTGTTTATATTTGGAGTTAAAATCTCTTTAGGTTGCATGATTTAAGAGATTGTATGCTATTCTTGAGTGCATTTTACACCCCACACACTCAGTCTCTTTCAGAATGGTCTCTTCCTATAAACTTGCTTCTTGTTTGTATGTATTCTGCTTTAAAAACATCCAATCTTGTTCCTTATAAACTCGCAGGAGATGCTGAAGCAATCCTCGTAAGAGCACAAGCCACAGGAAAAGCTATTGCAATGGTGGCCAAAGACCTCAAAGCAGATGGTGGCGTTGAGGTGAGCTTTTGTTAGTGCTAGCAGATTGTTCTGATGTTTTTACATTCATAA
Organism: Gentiana straminea; assembly: GCA_036785695.1. Taxonomy (NCBI): domain Eukaryota; kingdom Viridiplantae; phylum Streptophyta; class Magnoliopsida; order Gentianales; family Gentianaceae; genus Gentiana; species Gentiana straminea. The sequence continues at coordinate 1,647,398 of JAVUPR010000414.1, read as the reverse complement.
ATGATATTTTTCTCACCTTTCTAAAAAGATTGTTGTTGCATAGGCTACTGTATTATGTTTATTTACCGTGAATTCTTTGGATTATGCAGGCTGCAAGTTTGAGGGTTGCTGAGCAGTATATTGAGGCATTTAGTAAAATTGCCAAAGCGGTAAGAAAAAGACACACAAAAAATCTTTGATTGGTCTTAAAAGTCCATAAGATGTCTAACTAATCCTGTCCTGTGGTTTGCCATTTGTGTCGTTTAGGGAACCACGTTGCTGCTTCCTACAGATGCTGCAAACCCTTCAGCTATGATGGGTCAGGCACTGGTTATGTTCAAGAGGTTGCTTGGTAATCAGCCGAACCAAGAAAGCAGTGTGGCTTCTTTACAAAAAGGCAGAAACCATGATGCTCCACTACTTGAAGAAGGAGGCGGTGATAGTGATTTTTCAGAGATTGATGGGCGCCGTCAGCCGGAACATGCCTTTTCACTCCAGAGCCCCAAGAAAAATGACAATTGATCTCCTTATAAATGCATAGGGGTGGGGTGGAGATTAGGTTGATAGGGCAGAATTTTATTTGAGGATTTGGAATTTTAGTATTTTTCACCTAAGTTTGTCTTTTTCTAGTGATTAGCTGCAAAGCTTGGAGCAAACTATTCCAACTGGAAAATTTATATCAATCAAGTTAATTGGACAAGAAAGCCAATATTTCCTAAATTAGTCCTTTGCATCCAAGTTATGTTATGAAACTAATATTTCATAAATTGAATTATGTTGCTTAATTTTATGTTGTGTGCGATGGCATCACTCACTTTATTAATAGATTAAAGCGACACACATATATATACACTTTGTAATTAATATACATTATGGTAGTAATTTACTTATTTTATCTATATATATATATAGGTCACATTAAATTCATATTTTCATCATAACGTATGTGCCACTAGGTGTGCAAAAATATTTGTATAATAGGATGATATTTGAATTAAATACCTTGTGTATATCACACTTATGTGACATATGACATTATAATATCTTTATTATGTGTGGGTCAAGTTGCTTTAGTTATTATAAGTTGATCATTATGTGATTGCAATTATTTTACATGAAACTTTTTTTATCTACAATTATACTATTTATATATTATAATCCTCTTTCCTACTATATATAATAAGAAGGCAAGCAAACAGGCGACGTGTTCACTTATGCTACCGTTTGGTTTAATTATTTATGCTTCCTTTAGGCGAAATACCAAATGCATTCTACTTGGGCTTTTTTGTTTGGGCTTGCTTATTCAACATGGTTTGTAATACCGTTTCCATCTGTGACTGCTATCGTTTATTCAGCCTAATATATTAAATCGACACATTCTTTTGGATTTTGTGCTTCTCTTAGTATAGGCCCTTTACCTGGCCCTCTATAGTATAATACAATTATAGTATAGAAGATACTTCCAAAAATACAATTCCAAAAAAAAAAAAAAAAAAAAAATGCAGATCGTGGTTCTCCATGGTGTGGGTGGCGATTTTCTTCACCTCCGTATTGCGAAATTATTGCCATAGGTCTCATCTCACCCTATCCACCAAATCAGAATTGAAGCTTCAGGCGATGTGTGGTGGTGAAGAACCCCAAATTCTGCTCAAATTGAGGGGGTTTCGGTGGGTGGTTGAATGCGTTCAGAGGGATGTCATTGTCTGATTCTCGAAGCCCTCATGATGCATACTACTAGCTACGAAGACAAATCGGCCTCATGGTACATGTTTTATTGTTTTTTTAGTCAAATATATAGTTTTTTTTTTCAATTCATCTTTTTCATGGGTCTATATATACAGTCATAAGTTCCATCGGCTAATTCAGTCTCAAACAAAAAGTATTTGGGTTCTCTCTAGCTCAGATTGATTTATTGCTTTGGCTATTGATGTTTGTTTGATGGTGCATGTGTGTTTATTTGATGTTATAATTCATTGATGATGAAGCTCATTATTATACATGCATACATATTTAGTTACTGGTGTAGATTCATTCTGGTACTGCAAAAAAATAGTTATTCCTTTGTAGTTGTTGCTGGATTGTTCTTTATATAGATGATATTCTTGTAGTGTAAAGAACAATCCTTTGTGGGTATCACTGTGTTTGTTGTTGGATTGTTCTAGATGATATTCTTCATTACACTTTACATTTTTTCATTCATGACTAACAAATGGTTGGCTTGCCAACAACTGTCAAGGGATTGGTGCTAAAAAGCTTTCCGATAAAGCTTTCTCGCCGTGGTCTTTGGTCAAGAGATTACGTATCGTGAACCAGCTGAGTAAGCTAATTTCATTTCTTTATTTACATGACTTGTCATTGCATTAAATTTTATTATGTATTCAAGTTATGGAATATGTACTTGATGGCTATAATGTTACTTAAAATGTATAAATCATTAGTTCTTCGTTGAGGTCCTTATAGTAAAATGTTGTCTGATGATGGGAAAAAACTTGTTATCCTAAGGACGTGGAAGTATGGGGAAGAACCAATAAGTTAAATTACACTTTAAACAAAACAAAATGTACAGCTTTAGTCAAATATACTTACAATTTTAACATACTTGTATTTGGTTTTCCCTTCGACCGATGTTGCTCTTTGTCCACCTTAGGTATAGGGACAATGCTGCTGACATTGAACAGTTGCTCAACGCTAGGAAATTCCACGATCCAACTCAGTTTTTGGAATTGCCGCAGTACGCAGACCTGATTCCAATCCAAATGGCTATGAATTCAATAGATACGGTAAAGTCGTGCTTTCAAATAGAAAATCAGTTTTAGTGTTAACTGAAATTTTAAGCCAGATTTTGCTTCAAACACAGATGAAAACATCTTGGGTTGCTGGAAAGATCCGACTTATTTTAGGCCAAAGGAGCTTCTGGTTTCCTTCATGTTCCTTTTGCAACAGGAACATGAACGCTGAGGCTGGATGGGAACAGTGGTGCGTCCCGTGTGAGGAGAATATGGTGGTCCAATATAGGTATGTTTGAATGAATATCAAGTTAACGAGGCTTTCCTCATTTAAAAAAGAAGCGACATATTGATTAATACACCTATTACTTTAAGTAGGTGCCACTTTGACGTAACGCTGTCGGATGAATCTGGCTCCCTCCCTACTGATTTGTATAGCCCGGATGCTGAGATGTTGCTACGATGTGATGCACTACAACTTGAGGAAAAAAACATGCCGGTGAGTCACGCAAGAAACGAGTAGAGTACAATTTCTTTGTGAATCCCTTTAATGAACATTGTTTAGTTGTCGCAGATTCTTGATCTAAGTGTTTTCTTTCATTATACATGTACAACTGCCTTTGCTTGAGCGTACAATAAAAAAATGCTATAGCAGATAAGCATGTAGTGTGCTTCATCAAAGCTTATGAACGGGTTGTCAGGGGGGTAAATGTGCGGACTTTTCCAATTGTTAAAATGTATGCATTTGAAGATGTGTACCCACCCACCAAACTTGTGCAAGCTCAAGATAATGCTGAATCTTCAGCCACAACACTTGATGCTGTTGTCTCTGACTGTTCATTGGCAAAGATGAAAGACGACCACGGTGAATTCTTCACCCCAACTGCCAAAAACGTTCTGGCTGAGGTGAGTCAAGAACTCTGCAGCAATCAGACGAGGCTCAAGTAACAGGTTTAAAAAGGACTTTGTTTCCCGAAGACGGTGCTTCATCAGGTGCATCTTCTGCAACAATGAAGACTACAACAAAGCTTGCAGAAAAAGAAGTGGATATTTCTTCAACGCTTGACATGGAAGCAACTACTCCGGTGAAAAAGAACCGGAATAAAGAAAAGATGAACTGATAGTGCAAGTTGAAAGTGGTTATTTTGTGTAGGTATGTTCAGAACACTCAGAAACCTTAATTTCCCTTTTGTTTTTGCACAATATTGTGTGGCATTAGTCAAGACATCATGGTTTGATTAATGCATGATAATATGTGCATTTTATATAATGTATGTTTCGGCTACACAGCCTATGGAACAACGGAATGTAGTATGCTTATAAGCTACTTTTGGTATTGTAGTATTAACATAATCTGCTTTTGATGTAAGATAAAGAATATGTTCCCGTACTTCTCTTCATGTTGTGACTTGAAGTTATGCTATGTTGTATAATATAAATATGATGATTTCATTATCTATTTAGTTGTCCATTCTTCAAGCTTAACATTTTCATTACATTTTACATATATCAACTATGCTGAAAAATATTACATTAGCTTGCAAATTTACAAACCGGGGCAACGGGAGTGCGGAGCACGGGTGCTTTTTTTCCTAGTCTTAAATATATAATGAGATCGTTTAACTCACGTTTATTTATACTATTTTAGACCTCTGCTATTATATTTTGCCTAGGCCTGATCTGCTTTCCAAGTTTAATTTTCATGTGGGGCACTACCAAACTCTAGCCCAATTGTGTCACCCTTATAACTCCTTGGTCAAATAATCTCCCAGCCCTTATTTTTAAGCGGGTTCAATTGGCCTCGTACTTTTGTTTTCGAAACCATTTTCTTGGATTATTTTTACTTCTGGCACCACACATTTAAGTTTTTTATTACTAAATGAATATTGATTTGAGTCACATAAAAGCTAAAATATTAGGTGAATAGGTGTAGGAAAATGTATATAAGTTGGTTAAACAAATTTTTTTTTACTAAATATGTGTACTGATTTGAGTCGTACTAAATTTCTTATATCAAGCAAAACAAAAATTTAAAATTAAAACACACTACAAACATACAAAAGCAAGCCCTAAAAATGTCTATTTTGAGGGGCCTAATGTTGTGGCTTTATAGGCCTAGCCGCAAGGGCGCCCATGCATACAAATTGATAATTGTAATTTGTGTCTAGGTATGAAATATTTTAAATCATGAAAACATCAATCTAAAATCGTCTTTTAAATCATGAAACATTGTTTGTGTTTGTTTTCCACGGTGCTCGGACAACGTTACATCCATATTTCCGTATACCTGTTGCAAACCATGCGTTGCCATCGACATGCAGAGTCTTCAATCTTTTTAGACCAAACATGCAAAGGTGGGATGATGATCTAATTACGGTTAGGTTTGGTCCTTGGAAGCGGGACACAATTCTAAACACGCCTATTACGCAGGGAAGTCACCTGGACAGAATGATCTGGCACAATGATACGAAGAGGGTCTATACAATGACTCCCGGACAATGAAGTCGGCTGCTCCACAGACTAGGGCGACGCTACCTAGTCGATGGGCTTGCCCGCCAATGGGAATATTGTAAAATGCAATGTTGATGTTTCAGTGAAGGGTTTCATCGGGAGTGGCCCTCGTCTTTCGAGATCATCGGGGAGCAGTGGTGGCATCGTACTCTTTTCATTTTGATCCGGGTATATCACCGGATTCGTTGGATCTAAGGGTGATCTATCAAGATTTGATCATAGGTTATCAGTTAGGGATGACACGACCTATGGTGGAAAGCGATTGACTGCTATGAGGAGGAGGATCTTGCCGCTTTTGGCTGCCTTGCGAAAGATTGCATTGCAGAGATTGTTCACTTTCACGACTTACTGTTTTCCTTTGTTGAGCGTACATAGAATAGCTAGGTATTGGCTGCATTCTTTTGGTGTAAGTGGTTGGGGCACTCGCCCATTGCAATGTTCTTTTCGCATGTTTCGGGGATTTGGTTGAATAAATTTTCTTTTCTCCTATAAAAAGGAAACGTCTTTTATCTTACATAAAAAAATCATTATGAGTATTATATTCGAATTTTAAATGTGTAGCTCAAAACATAAAGAAGTAATCTCCACAAAAAAGAAGTAGCTAGGAAGTAACACACTATCATTACTCTATGGTCTTTTATCATATTATCTCCAATTCTATATTTTTTAAATGACCGCATAAACAAGGACGATGAATATAAATCTTTATGGAATCCGTCTATGATTTCAACAATCAATTATTAAGAGCTAGATATCAATAAAAATTGCAATGCAAAACCTAAAATCTTAAAGTGAAAAACATAAATTTGATTAGATCGCACGATGCGCTATGGCAAAATGATTAATCACTGAAAAGAAAAGAAACTTTGTTTTTACTCATCTTTCAACTCCGTTGACGATGCATGTAATATTCCGATTTTCGAGAAAAGGAAGACGTGTCATTTTACGAAAACGAAATATTGGGTTCGGTTCCTTTTATTAGGAGTTTAATATTTTGGGTATTTATGTATGTATTTTCGACACATATATATATATATAAATATTTAAGGAAGAAAATCTGATTTAATAAGGGTGATTATGGAAAATCATGGAAATTAGGTAATTATGGGATTCTTCCTATTTAAGGGAAAATCAACCTAATCAGCCCCATAATCTTTTAATCAGACTTTCCACCTCCAAAACTCATCTCCTGTGTGTGTGTGTGCAAGAATTAGGGCTGAGGGGTTGTTGTCGTCGGTTCTAAGTCAATTCTTGACGGTTTTCAGATCAGAGTCGAGCACCGAAATCGTTGTGAAGAGAGCAACGTTGTGACATCAAAAAGTTGAAGCTTTGTTAAGGTATGATTAAGCCCCAATTCAGTTCACCATCGAGTTTGATGGGTGCAAACTCATCAATTCGTAGTTTTTGTCGTCTAGAAGCGTGTGATTGAATCTAATCTAAGTTTGGATTTATCACACATGTTTTCCTACAGAAAAGGATCAGTTTTGCTGCTGTTTTCTGTGGTTTGGAGTAGGAATTTGCTGTTTAAAAGGTAAGAGGCTCTTCCTACAATTCTAATTATTGTTATTGGGGTTTAGATTAAGATCTATGGCTCTTAGATGCAAGAAAGTTGTGCTTTTTCGTTGATCAAAGGATCATAGATGTTTAGATATGTTTTCTACGTTTTACTGTGTTGAAAACGAGGTTAATTAGGTTAGAAACGATTCAGAAATCGAGTTGCGAAGATTTTAGCGTTTTGGGAAAAACCCAGTCGGACGGGCGTCTGCACTAGGCAGACGGGCGTCCGGGACCTTAGTAACTCAGACGGGCGTCTGAAATAGGCAGACGGGCGTCTGAAATAGGCATACGGGCGTTTGAGGTCAGAATTTTGATTCAGGATGTAGCTGTTTTAGACGGACGGGCGTCCGAGGTTAGTGGACGGGCGTTTGGTTACGGACGGGCGTCCATAGGATGTCATACGGGCGTCTGGCCTGTTTTACTTTGTCTATCTTATTTTAGCGTTTCGTTTGGTTTTCGACTTCATAATCGTGTTTTCACTATTTTAAACCCTTAATCCTAATATGATAACATTCATTAAAATATGAACAAGCTTCGATTGAACTTCCGATTCGTTCAGTTAAAACACCGAATGTACTCTTAAAGGGAGTTGAAGTTCGGATCCGTCGGTAGGGCATGAAAGGGCTTGTGCTTTGATGAACTAGGGTTCATCAATGTCTGTGTAATTGTTAAGATGTGATGTCTAGCTGTCTAAGTGAGGGAGTAGTGTTGTTAAGGTGAGTTTTAATCTGAAAATGCTTAGGTGGTTAGTTAATTCACACTAATAATTACATATGTGTAGATAAAAGATAAAACGTCATATATTCTTGGTTAGGCACTGATTCAAATCGGCGATGTGATACGTTCATACAAAGGTGGACAACGCTACTGGCTCAAAAGGCTGAAGGGTAGTGGAGGAAATCCATCGAACGTATATGCATACCGGGGAGATCCCGGGACTACCGGTGCTAATCACCGTAGTTGGCAAGTATATCTCGTGGTGGAATTTTCACCATGCATTGTGTCTTTGAATAATGGTGTAACAAAGATAAGCTAAGTTAGAAACGTATAGTCATGACGTGTCGATGGGCATGGAATGAACCTTAGATTGAGTCGGTCTCACCAAGATAATCTTTTAATAATAACCTTAATTAAATTGTAGCTTCTACTTATTACTTTGTACTTTGTACTTACCTCATATGCATGTTTATTTATGTGTTTGGGGGAGAGAAGATGAACAGGTTAGTCAAGACTTTGAGGAGGACTTTGATGACGACGTTTGAGGACGCCGGAGCTGAAGACCTTGTTTATCATTTATGCCTTAGACTTGGATTATTATTGGATTATGTAGTTTCCTTTTAGTTGTTGAAATTCGTAAAGATTTGGATTCGTTGGTTTCGTTTCGGATGTAATAATATTACGTTTCCTCTTTAGTTCTTTATTTCTATTCTTGGTTATTTGAAAAATTACCCGAGTCTTTTTAGCTTCCGTTTGCTTTCATTTGATACGACGTAGTAGAGGCTTACGTGTAATATTATTTATTTAATATTATCCGTGCCGAACGTTTCGATTTCCGGATAAGAACTCGGTGTCCGGGAACGGGGCGTTACAGTTGGTATCAGAGACAAGCGTCTTTTAGGATTCCTTTCTTTAATATAAGTTTTCTTTAGACCTCTTAGTGACGTTTTGGTTTTCTTGATCATCAGGATGGTGTTCACTAGAACCGGGGCAGGTGCTGAAGCATCAGAAGTTCGACGAGAGAGTCCGACACCAGTTGTTAGAGGCGGTTTTGTGAGGCAGAATCCTTCACCACATCCGAGCCCCACTCCACCCCCTCATACTGCAAACCCTACACCACAATTTCAGCAGGGCTTGTCACCGCGACCTCATCAGGAGCAACGCCCACAATGGCATGTGGGAAGTTCGGGTCAGTTTTCATTGGTAAGTGATGTTCCAGCGGGTTTAGTACCGCCACTAGTGAGCTACCCTCCACCGAGGTATAACTACATCTATGGAGAACCAGGAGAAGCACCTATACGAGTCACTGTAGTGGGAGACATTCCATCAGTCTACGTACCCCCAACAACTAGCATTTATCCACCTCCAGTGAGTGTTTACCCTCCACCGGTGAGCCACCCCTCGCCACCAGTTTTCCATCATCAGCAGCATCAGACCTTTTACCCTCCTCCAGTGGGTCACACTCCTCGACCTACGTACCTACTTCACCCCGTTTTGATCATCAGCAGGGCTATGGTTATCCACCCTACGGGTTCCACCAACAACGACCATACCAGCAAGAGATACCGTACGGATACCCAACAGTTTACCCGCAAGCCCCACCAGTCCGACCGGAACATGAGCAAGCACCACCGGTTGATTGGTATACGAGATTAAGGAGGAACAAAGTTCAAGACTTCTTTGAGAATGTGGAGCATTCGAAGGCAGAAGAATGGTTGTGAAGCTTTGAGAAAGCTTGTAGGAACATCAATGTTCCTGAGACCGAGATGGCACAGTTAGCAGTTGGGTTTCTTTTGGGTACAACTGAAGCTTGGATAGATGCGATACAGAGCAGCAACGGGAAGGTGAAAGATTGGGAAAGCTTTAAGGCAATGTTCTATAATGAGTATTTTCCAGCGACAGTGCAGGCAGACATGGCAAGTCAATTTCTAAAGCATAAGCAAGGTAATTACATGACAGTATCACAGTACACCAACAAGTTTAACGAGTTGGGAAGATTCTACCCTGAGTTGATGAAGGTAGAAGAAAGGAAGATGGCCCTATACAAGGAAGGGTTATCGTATCAGATACAGTCTGGCATGTTGGGTTTTACAGCCAAGAATATGGCTGAATTGTTGAATAAGGCCTTGGAGGTTGAGACCTTCAGGAAGAAGGCCACAGTGGTTATTGGGAACAAGAGGAGTTTTGGCACAAGCCAGGGCAATAGCCGGGGAGCACCCCAACAAAATTTCAAGAAGACAACAGCCCCTGCAGCGAGTAAACCTCCAACCGGAGCACCTCTATGCTCTAAGTGCAACAGGAATCAATCAGGTGAGTGTAAGGCTAATACAGGCGGCTGCTACTACTGTGGAGATCTAGGACATTTTGCCAAGATGTGTCCAACGAAGGGGAGTTCGAATATTCCGAAGCAAGGAAGTGGAAAGAGTGGCCCGAGTCGCCCAGTTCGAGCTTTGCAGTGGATGCTGAGGTAGCGGAACCAGACGATAATGCTATTTCAGGTACCTTTTTGTTTATTGTAATTTATTAGAGTACTTTATTCCACGATTTAAATCATGTTGCACTGTATTTAAACAAATGAATTCACATCCTAGGTACAATAATATTAGACAACTTAGCAGTTACGGCATTGTTTGATACGGGAGCGTCTAACACTTTTGTGTCGACTAAGGTAGCTAAGAAGCTTAACCTACCAATGGAACCTTTAAGAAACACCTTGGAGATCACAACACCTTTAGGAAAAGTGACTAAGGTAGCCAAGTTGATACCTCAGGTTGATGTTCGAGTAGGAGCGTATCGTTGCAAGAGCAACTTTACGGTTTTGGACTTTTCAGATTTTGATGTGATTCTTGGAATAGATTGGCTATCCGAGAATTTTGTCCATTTGGATTGTAGAGAAAAGAGAGTTACCTTTAAGATACCGGGAAAGTCAGATAAGACTTATCAGGGGAATGTTTATAAGCCTAGCAAGAAGCGTCACCCTATAATTTCAGCAGTTAAGGCTATAAGAGCTTGTCAGAAGGGTTGTGAAGGCTACTTGTTGTACGCAGTTGATGTGGAGCGAGTGAAGCCTGATTTAGAGGAAACCCCTGTAGTCAAGAAGTACCCTGAAGTGTTTCCAGAAGAGTTACCGGGAAACATGCCTGACAGAGAGATTGAGTTTGAGATTAAGTTGGTACCCGGAGCGGCACCAGTTGCTAAAGCACCCTATAGAATGGCACCGGCTGAATTGAAGGAGTTGAAAGCTCAACTTAAGGATATGCTTGAGAGGAACATAATTCAGCCTAGTACTTCGCCTTGGGGAGCCCCAGTGTTGTTTGTAAAGAAGAAGGATGGTAGCATGAGGATGTGTATAGATTACAGAGCATCGAATAATCTTACCATCAAGAATAAGTACCCTTTGCCTAGGATTGATGATTTTTTTAACCAGTTGCAAGGCAAGAAAGTATTTTCCAAGATTGATCTTAGGTCAGGATACCACCAGTTGAAGATCTAGGTAGCGGATATACCGAAGACGGCTTTTAGTACGATGTATGGACATTATGAGTTCTTAGTCATGCCTTTTGGACTCACCAATGCTCCATCTGCATTTATGGATTTAATGCAGCGCGTTTTTATGCCATACTTGGATAAGTTTGTGATAGTGTTCATAGATGATATCCTAGTGTACTCTAAGGATGAGAAAGAACATGAAGAACACTTAAGGATAGTGTTGGATACTTTGAAGAAAAACCAGTTGTATGCTAAGTTCTCAAAGTGTGACTTTTGGTTGGATCAAGTGAGTTTCTTGGGTCATGTCATTTCTGGAGATGGCATTAAGGTTGATCCCGCGAAAATTGAAGCAGTTGAGAAGTGGTCCAGACCGACTACCGTTTCAGAGGTTAGAAGTTTTCTCGGTTTGGCTGGCTATTATAGGAAGTTTGTACAAGACTTCTCGAAGATAGCTACACCACTTACCCGGCTCACTCAAAAGAATGTAAAGTTCGAGTGGACCAGTGAGTGTGAAGAGGCTTTTCAGACGTTGAAGAAGAAGTTGACCACAGCCCCAGTTTTGGCAGTTCCAGAGATCTTTGATAATTATGACGTTTACACGGATGCTTCGGGACAAGGTTTGGGTTGTGTGTTGATGCAGGGAGGGAAGGTAATTGCTTATGCATCTAGACAGTTGAAGGTGCATGAGAAGAATTACCCAACCCACGACTTGGAGTCAACAGCAGTTGTGTTTGCCTTGAAGATCTGGAGGCACTATTTGTATGGAGTTAAGGCCAGGATCTTCACCGATCACAAGAGCTTGAAGTATTTCTTTATCCAAGAGAATCTGAATATGAGACAAAGGAGATGGTTAGAGTTTGTTAAGGATTATGACTTGGATATTCAGTACCATCCGGGCAAAGCAAATGTAGTAGCCGATGCTTTGAGTAGGAAACCAGTGTTTGCGGTTTCAAGTGTTGAAGTTGTTGCGAAAGGTTAGATGGGTCACGATTCGGAGTTTTGATCGGATTGAAGACCGGCAGTTTGTGGCACCGTTGTTAGCGAGGTCCGAGTTGATGGATGACATTCGGGAAAAGCAAGACGAAGACCCAGTTTTGGTTGACTTGAAGCGAGTTGCAAGAGAAAAGCCCACAGTGGGTTATGTCTTGGACAAGAATGGAAACCTTTGGTACCAGTATCGTTTGTGTGTGCCTAATGTTGGCAATTTAAGACAGAGAGTTATGGAAGAGGTGACAGCTGCCTTTCGTAGTGCTAAACCAGTCCTTAACCGACAGTGTATCGGGTCAAACTGTAGTGCTAGTATGGTGAGTCAGAGTGTCGAATCCTCAGGGAACTTGGTAATTCTTCTAAGTGTGGTTAAACACCAAAGAGTCATTATTAACTCGATCTAAACCGCAATTTTATAACACAGATCACTACTATTCTATTCAACATAAAATAAATGCGTAATTTAAAAGTTATTCTAATATAATATATATAGATATATAAATATATATAGATGTACATAAATTGCAAAATATATATATAGATATAAATATATAGATACCAATATATAGAACTAGCCAAAGTTTATATAATTGATTTATACGATCTTTTCAGTAGATGGAATGTGCTCGATCTTTCCTTACATATTAAGTCCAATTGAGTAAATGAAACGGTGCACTCCTGAGGTTAACAATTCCTCTCACACGAGCGTATGAAATTGTCATATGTCATTGTCATCGCTTCAATCTCCACAACTGGTCCCATGCTAATCTCGGTTAGTCTGAACAGGTACCGAGTACAAATCTACCCCGGATAAAAGAGGTTATTCCATTTGTCAGACGGCCGATGTTATTCAAAAGGCTCCGGTTGTCAGGCGGATCGATTTAACTTTCCGGTGTTAGTTTCAATTAAACTGTTGATTTTAACATTATTACGATCTCGAGCACAATTTTAACAAGATCCATCTTTCCCAAGACAAATCTGCCCCCGGGTAGGAAATAGGATTCCGTAGTCACGCTTTCGCACGGCCAATTTTACCCTCCGGTTTTTCTATCTTTTATCTCATATCCTAACTTCTCTGGTCAGTTCATCGTTAGGTTATATGGTGCGATTCATCTTGGTTAATTACGTCAATTCGAATATTATCAATACGTTACAGAATAGAAAAAGATTCAATTAACTCAATTTTAATCAATTTTACTTAGACAGCATTCATTTACTGAAAAGATCGAAATAAAACAATTACATAACTTTGGCTAGTTATTAGATCTAGCCTAATAACATTATAAAAAGATAAGAAACAAACATAACAAACATAAATACTTAAGAAATTTTACCCGATTACAACTGTTGAATCATAAGCTGTATTCTTCTGGATATTACAACGACTTCAACAACACTGATCTTCTGATAATTTCTCGAGTATTATAACGATACTACTTTATTTATGGAATAAGGCCTATATACATACTACTACTACTTAAGAAAAAGAGGTTAAGAAAATATATTGGTACCCCTTCATGTGTCTGCAAAGCTGCTCTTCTTATAGGCAAGATTTCCAGGGCCGGATCGATCCGAGAAAGGGCCGGATCGATCCGGGAATAAAAAATCTTATCCCCAGGATTATTCTCTGCAGGACCACATGCTGGATAATCATTATGTTTCCTCGGATCGATCCGAGGTAAATCCGGATTGATCCAGGTAGCTTTTTATTCCATAACTTGATCTGAAACTTGATAAAATCATAACTTGAGCTCTGGATTTCCAAATGACATAATTCAAGAAGCGTTGGAAAGCTCTTGAAAAGATCTATAACTTCCATGAAGGACTCTTCTTCAGAAAATGCCTTTTTGATGGGCCATTTATTCGTCGAAAATATAATTCGATAATGGTGTCACGAACTATTGATCCTACTTGAATTTTAAATCTCGTGGCACTTCCTTACTTCCTTCAAAAGATACAATCTTACTTCAAAAAGCGTCGTCACTCGGGGTCTTGGTTTACCTAAAATCTGCAAATAAAATACCAAAAATACCCACGTAAATCTGACACGACACTCCGGTTATTAACCTGGTAAAAAATTTATAATTTTTTATCACTTTTACTAGATTTTTATAGTATTTAGATTTATTCATAACTATTAATATTTTATAAGATTATCGTTATAATTTCTTATATTTTATATAAAAAGAGTCGATAACGTATATAAAATATCGTAATTTTTATCATATAAATGTTATACATCAAGAGGCACATAGGATTGCTTTTGCAGTCCATCCGGGAGCCACTAAAATGTACAGAGACTTGAAGGAAAGGTTTTGGTGGCCCTCGATGAAAGTGGAAATAGCTAAGTTTGTGGCGGAGTGTGATATCTGCCAGAAGGTTAAAGCAGAACATAGAAGACCATGAGGAATGCTTAAGCCATTGGATATCCCGGAATGGAAGTGGGATAAGATCACTATGGACTTCATCACCGGTTTACCTAAGACGAGAGGCGGTAATGATGCGATTTCGGTGATTGTGGATAGATTGACTAAATCCGCTCATTTCTTACCGTATAAAGTTGATATGCCCTTGAAGAAGATGACGACAATATACTTGGATAATATAGTGAAGTTACATGGAGTACCTATCTCGATAGTTTCGGATCGTGATTCGAGATTCGTCAGTAGGTTTTGGAAAAGTTTACAAGCAGCTTTCGGAACTAAGTTGGATTTGAGTACGGCCTTTCATCCTCAGACAGATGGACAATCTGAGAGAACCATCCAAACACTTGAAGATATGTTGAGAGCTTGTGTTTTGGAAGTAGACGGATCATGGGATGATTACCTACCGGTAGCAGAGTTTGCCTATAACAACAGTTACCATGAAAGTATAGGCATGCCACCGTTTGAAGCATTGTATGGAAGAAGATGCAGAACGCCGCTGTTTTGGGATGAAGTCGGGGAAAGACAAATCACCGGGCCGGAATTGGTTGAGCAAGCTAAAGAGAGAGTTCAGTTGGTTAAGAAGAATTTGAAGGCGGCTCAAGATAGACAGAAGAGTTGGGCAGATGTTAGAAGAAGACCTCTTGAGTTCGAAGTTGGTGAAAGAGTTTACCTACGAGCTTCACCAATGAAATGGGTGAAACTTTTTGGACAAAAAGGAAAGCTAAGTCCGAGGTATGTTAGACCTTTCAAGATTCTGGAAAGAATTGGACCGTTGGCTTATAAGCTTAAGTTACCGGAGTCCATGTCAAGAGTCCACAATGTGTTTCATGTCTCGATGTTGAAGAAGTGTTTGACCAAGACGGATGTTGAGACTACGGTTGATCCGGTGGTTCTTCAAGACAATCTTTCGTATGATGAGTCACCGATCGGAATTTTGGACAGGAAAGAGAAGATGATTAAGAGATGGTTGGTTCATTTGGTTCTGGTGCAATGGAGCAACCATTCACCGGATGAAGCTACTTCGGAAGTTGAGGACGATATGATCAGCGAGTTTCCAGATTTTATGGACTTACCAGGTATGTTCTAAGTTTCGAGGATGAAACTCCTTTAAGGGGGGAAGAATGTAATATTCCGATTTTCGGGAAATGACAGACGTGTCATTTTGCGAAAACGAAATATTGGGTTCGGTTCCTTTTATTAGGAGTTTAATATTTTGGGTATTTATGTATGTATTTTCGACACGTATATATATATAAATATTTAAGGAAGAAAATCTGATTTAATAAGGGTGATTATGGAAAATCATGGAAATTAGGTAATTATGGGATTCTTCCTATTTAAGGGAAAATCAACCTAATCAGCCCCATAATCTTTTAATCAGACTTTCCACCTCCAAAACTCATCTCCTGCGTGTGTGTGTGTGTGCAAGAATTAGGGCTGAGGGATTGTTGTCGTCGGTTCTAAGACAATTCTTGACGGTTTTCAGATCAGAGTCGAGCGCCGGAATCGTTGTGAAGAGAGCAATGTTGTGACATCAAAAAGTTGAAGCTTTGTTAAGGTATGATTAAGCCCTAATTCAGTTCACCATCGATTTTGATGGGTGCAAACTCATCAATTCATAGTTTTTGTCGTCTAGAAGCGTGTGATTGAATCTAATCTAAGTTTGGATTTATCACACATGTTTTCCTGCAGAAAAGGATCAGTTTTGCTTCTGTTTTCTGTGGTTTGGAGTAGGAATTTGCTGTTTAAAAGGTAAGAGGCTCTTCCTACAATTCTAATTATTGTTATTGGGGTTTAGATTAAGATCTATGGCTCTTAGATGAAAGAAAGTTGTGCTTTTTCGTTGATCAAAGGATCATAGATGTTTAGATATGTTTTCTACGTTTTACTGTGTTGAAAACGAGGTTAATTAGGTTAGAAACGATTCAGAAATCGAGTTGCGAAGATTTTAGCGTTTTGGAAAAAACCCAGTCGGACGGGCGTCTGCACTAGGCAGACGGGCGTCCGGGACCTTAGTAACTCAGACCTGCGTCTGAAATAGGCAGACGGGCGTTTGAGGTCGAATTTTGATTCGGGATGTAGGCGTTTTTTTTTTAGACGGACGGGCGTCCGAGGTTAGTGGACGGGCGTTTGGTTACGGACGGGCGTCCATAGGATGTCGGACGGGCGTCGGCTTTGTTTTACTTTGTCTATACTTGTTTTAGCGTTTCGGGTTGGTTTTCAGGCTTCATAATCGTGTTTTCACTATTTTAAACCCTTAATCCTAATATGATAACATTCATTAAAATATGAACAAGCTTCGATTGAACTTCCGATTCGTTCAGTTAAAACACCGAATGTACTATTAAAGGGAGTTGAAGTTCAGATCCGTCGGAAGGGCATGAAAGGGCTTGTGCTTTGATGAACTAGGGTTCATCAATGTCTGTGTAATTGTTAAGATGTGATGTCTAGCTGTCTAAGTGAGGGAGTAGTGTTGTTAAGGTGAGTTTTAATATGAAAATGCTTAGGTGGTTAGTTAATTCACACTAATAATTACATATGTGTAGATAAAAGATAAAACGTCATATATTCTTGGTTAGGCACTGATTCAAATCGGCGATGTGATACGTTCATACAAAGGTGGACAACGCTACTGGCTCAAAAGGCTGAAGGGTAGTGGAGGAAATCCATCGAACGTATATGCATACCGGGGAGATCCCGGGACTACCGGTGCTAATCACCGTAGTTGGCAAGTATATCTCGTGGTGGAATTTTCACCATGCATTGTGTCCTTGAATAATGGTGTAACAAAGATAAGCTAAGTTAGAAACGTATAGTCATGACGTGTCGATGGGCATGGAATGAACCTTAGATTGAGTCGGTCTCACCAAGATAATCTTTTAATAATAACCTTAATTAAATTATAGCTTCTACTTCTTACTTTGTACTTTGTACTTACCTCATATGCATGTTTATTTATGTGTTTGGGGGAGAGAAGACGAACAGGTTAGTCAAGACTTTGAGGAGGACTTTGATGACGACGTTTGAGGACACCGGAGCTGAAGACCTTGTTTATCATTTATTTCATTTATGCCTTAGACTTGGATTATTATTGGATTCTGTAGTTTCCTTTTAGTTGTTGAAATTCGTAAAGATTTGGATTCGTTGGTTTCGTTTTGGATGTAATAATATTACGTTTCCTCTTTAGTTCTTTATTTCTATTCTTGGTTATTTGAAAAATTACCCGAGTCTTTTTAGCTTCCGTTTGCTTTCATTTCATACGACGTAGTAGAGGCTTACGTGTAATATTATTTATTTAATATTATGCGTGCCGAACGTTTCGATTTCCGGATAAGAACTCGGTGTCCTGGAACGGGGCGTTACAATGCATCACCAAATTCAGTCAATTTGGTTTCAATTGCTATTGGACAATCTCTTCAAACACTTACGTATACGTTTCTTGCAATTTCACACAACCAATAGTGGGGGACAAACTAACAAAACAACCGGTAGAGACTCGTATTGATCACGTATTATAAAATAATCGATACAAGAGTTAAAACTTTAAAAACATAATATGAAAAGAAGAAGTGCGAATATATAAAAAAAACTCTTATTACTTCCGCTTTTTCAATAAATACATCCAGGTCCAAGAAGACGATATAGTATATATATATATATATATATATATATATATATATATATATATATATATATATATATATATATATATATCCAACAAATTAAATGGAGAAAGTGAATGATTTGTAACATATGTTACAATTAGTACTACATTTAACATAACATAGCAGTGAGAGTTTTTTAATAGTGTACTCTTTTTGTGTTCTATCATAATTGACATCCAACTCAATATATTATTATTATATATATGGTGTTATTCAATTTTTATTTTACAGGTAAAAATAATAAATTTGCTGACAAAATTGCATTAAACTGTCATAACCATAAAATTCATTAACCAAACGTACTACTACATTAATGGCCTCCTCACATTCCTCCGAAAATCAAGCATTTCCATACGATAATTTCCACCGCAAAAACAGAATGTTTTTTTTGCAAACAAAAATATTCAACCCACAATCACCAAAATTCTCTGTGTACCTCACAATTACGTTAATCCCCTCCTTATTTTTAGCAATTGGGACACTCTATATATAATCATACCTTGTGCACTTTTCTAATCAAGCATTGCATGTATTGACAATATAATTGACAAGTAAAAATAAAGAGGTTTCCTTCCTTCTTATATTGCTCAATCTTCCATAACCCTAATCGTCATGGGAGGCTGCGCGAGCAAACCCAAGGATCTGGAAACCCAGGAGGCACCGGTCCCTACCGAGCAACCCGAGAAGGTTGAAGAACAACAAACTGTTGCTCAGGTACGTTAATTATTAAAACCATATTTCATTCAATGTACATTTCTTGTGTTAAAAATAGTGTCTTACACAGTGATACGTTTACATAGTTTCGGTATCTTAAGAGTTGGATAAGGGGCAAAATGGATGATTAATTTTGGGATACGGATCAGAAAATTTTCAAATGTTTTGTCTTTTAATTTTAGGTATTCCAATTCCATTTTTTCATTTTAGGTCAATTTCATGAGTGTCTATAAAAAATTACTTATTATTTTTAACGGGTCGACCACGTCCCTAAGGTGTGATAAGGTGGCCCTACGTACCCTTGAGTGGCAAGTGCGTTTTACCCGACTCATAACGGACTTTAAGTCGTGCTTGTGCATCATATGGATCTATTATAACACCACACGCTATAATTGACTTTGGAAAAAAGTAATTTTTGTATATTCAAATTTTCAAAATTCGATTGTATACCATTTAATCGACTTTTAGAAGGTGATCGCTCGGCTGGTTAATATGATGTCCTAGCAGATTAGGTGTGAAAATCTCATATTCTATTACTTTCATACTTATGCATTTATATATACATAGAAAACCCAACATTCCTAATGTATTCAAACAAAGACTCAAATAATACTGTAATTCAAATATATGATTTTACAGGAAAGCACAAATGAAGTTGTTGAAGAAGCAAAGAAGGAAGAGGAGCCATTAGTTGATCTATCTGAACCAACTGAAGATGCCCCAAAAGTTGAATTAGAGGCAACCCCAGAACCTACCCTTGTCCCTACAGAATCAACCCAAGATTCAGCAAAAACAACAGAAAAAGAAGAAGTCAAAGCTGAAGTTGCAGCCACAACAGAGGAGGAGGAAGAGGAGAAAAAGGAGGTAGTTTCAGATGAGGTTTCTAAGGAAGATTCATCTGATGCTCCTAAAGCATAGAGGAAAATTTGAACTTACAATTTAATGTATTGAGAAATTAAATGTCCATTTGAATTTGTTTTTCTTTCATTATTTTTTTTTCTCCTATCAAATGTTAATGGGGTAGTTAACTTTTGGGGCTCTCATACCATGGAATGCTACAGAAAAATAAAAAGTTATATTTGATTATTTACCTATCTATTATATATATATATATATATATATATATATATATATATATATATATATATATATATATATATATATGTACATTAGAATTGTGACTGGGGTTACATCTTTCTACTCTTTCTGTTTCACTTTGGACTAGACCTTTAAATGTGTGACAAATATGCACACATTTAACCATGTCTTCATTAACAGAGACACCTTAGGTGTTTGATGTGTGTCTCAAAGAAGTCAACAACATCAAACACCTTAGAATACATCGTTGATAGCTCCGATAGATTACTACAACTAAGCTCCAAAGATCTTCTAATATGTAGTTTCATTCACAGCAACTTTATTCTTGATTTGCATGATCAAACTGTATTCTCCATACTTCAACTTTGGGTCTTAGGACATGAAGTTTACATGTGTTTGTTGGTGAATACTTGTGATAGCCCTCTCAAGCCGGACCAGGGGCATTGAAGACGTTGGAAGTAAGGAGGTTGTGGATAATGTTGTGAAGATAGGTGAATCCAATGGTTTAGTCGATATATCAGCTTGCTGGTCTTGTGTTTTGACATGAAGTAATTTCACTAGTCTGGACCCTTACAACATGGCAGTCAATCTCAATGTGCTTTGTCCTCTCATGAGATACATGATTTTGAGCTATGTGTATTGCACTCATGTTATCACTATACATGACAGTGGTAAGAGCTATGTCTGTTTGTAGGTCTTTTAGAATGTGGACTAACCATGTAGACTAACCATTGCAATTCATAGACTCATGAGGCCGTAACTCTATATTCAGCTCTAGATGAACTTCTTAAGACATTTGGTTGATTTTTTTGACCCCATAATAAATGAGAGCATGTCCATAGAACATACAATATCATGTTATTGATTTTATAGTTTCATGGAATCCTCCCATATCCAAGTATGCGGAAGCCATAAGTTTGAATGTATTTGTTGATGGATAGAACACACCTTGAGCTAGTGACGATTTGATGTATATATGCGAGAACTCTTTGAGTAGCTTAGGATGATTAACAGTTTGAGTGTCTAAGAATTGACAGAGCTGACTAACAACATATGATAAATCTGATCGTGTGATAGTCAGATAGAGAAGTTTTCCAATCAGGCTTCTACATATCGTGTTATCAGGTAATAGGTTTGATCTGAAACAACTTGTGTAAATGATCCTTAATTTCATTGATAGGATTCATATCATTGCGGGCTAGGACAATGTCATTAACATAAACAAAGGCTGCTATAAAGGATTTCTCGAGGATGTACGTAGTAAACAAACTATAGTCATGTTTTGATTGTGTGTATCCAATATTAACTATTGCCGAGGTGAGTTTACAGTTCCATTGTCTGTTGGCTATTTTAAGCCCATACAAGGACTTAGTAAGTTTACTCACTTTGTTTCTTTTTTGTTGGAAAACCCTGAAGAGGTTTCATATAGACTTCTTCTGTTAGATCTCCATGTATAAAAGCATTATTGACTTCTAACTGATGAAGATGTAGGTCATTAGCAGCAGTTATGGCTAACAAACAACCAGATGGTGTTCATTTTTGCCACTGGTGAGAAGGTTTCTCCATAGTCGATTCCCCGGGTTTGTGTATGACCTTTGGCAACAAGCCTAGCTTTGTATCTTTCAACAAATCCATATGTACTTTATCTTATATACCTATTTACATCCTATTGATTTCTTCACTGGAGGTAAATTTACAATTTCCCATGTTTTGGTGGTTGTGAGGGCATCTATTTCGTTCTTCATGGCATCTTGTAATTATTTATGTAAGACAACCTGGTTGTATGTCGTAGGTTCTGTAAATTTGTCCATGGCAATCACATAATGCTTGTAATTGTTGAACAAATGGTTGTAGTCAATGGACTTGTCTAAGCCATGAGGTTAAGTATATTTGACTTGATTACAAACATACTAATTGGGAAAGGCATGTGGTTTTCTCTATGTTTCAGATCTTCTAACCACAACATCTGTATCGGCAAGACTCCATATGCTACTGTAACATCCCGAATTTTCAGAAAAGGGCAAAAGAGTCATTTACCGAAATTCAGATTTTTGTTTTATTTAATTAAGGGATTTAAGTGTTATTTAAAATAAGAAAATAAAAATAAAAAGAAATTAAAAAAAAAAAGTTAATGAGAAGTTTTATTTTAGAATAAAACTTCTCATTTAACGTTAGAAGTTTTTTAGCAAAAAAAAAAAAAAAAAACTTAAAGCTTTAAACGCTCTGGAGAAAAGAAAACTGAAGCAAAAGAAAGAAGTAGAATTTTCCAAGGATCTTTCTAGTCGTTCGTCGGTTTTCAGTTTCGAGTAGATAATCGGAATCGTGATGAAGAGATCGTCATTTTGGTAGCAAGGTTTCAGAGTTTCGTAAAGGTATGGTTTAGGCTCTAAATCTAGAATCTTGAAGATTAGATTTTGTTTTGGTGTTCTAGTTGATCAGTTCGTAGTTTAGATTGTTTAGAAACCTTTGATCACAATTAATTTAGGTTTAATTGTTGATCAATTAGGTTGAGTTGGAGTTCTAAGAGTGCTGCAGATTTCTTGAAGGTTTGGCTTTGGTTTTGCTTGCTAATAAGGTAAGAGGCTATTCCCAATGTTTAATTAAGGTTTTATGATGATAGAGTTGAGTTTTGACATGTTTTGATGTTAGAATTTGTGCTTAAATGTTGTAATTAAAGTGTGAGTGCTATGGAATGATATGGTACTGTTTTGCTGCTGTTTTTCTACGTAAATTGCTGTTAAATTGATTGGAAAAGGGTTAGAGATGGTGCAGAATCGAAAAGTGTAGAAAATGCTCCCAGGTGTCGTGGGCCGTGGCCTATGATTTATGGGCCGTGGCCTATCAGATGCTGAGAGTTCAGAGTTTTATGCAAGTGTCGTAGGCCGTGGCCTATGATTTATAGGCCGTGGCCTATCTGATTCAGAGTGTTCAGAGAATTCTGTTGTGTCATAGGCGCCGGCCTATGATTTACAGGCCGTGGCCTATGGCCCAGAAATGTTGTTTTGACCGTTTTTGCGTATTATCGAGTGTGGTAAGTTGGGATTGGTTCCTAACCTTATATTAATGATATAAACACGTTAAATGAACATGAACAAGCCTTGATTAAGCTTCTGATGCGTTTAGTTCCTGCACCGGATGTACTCTTCCATAGAGTTGAAGTTCGGGACCGCCGGAAGGGTATGAATGGCTTGTGCTTTGAGGAATTAGCATTCCTCAATGTCTGTGTATGTGCTAGGCCTTGTCCATATCTAGTGGTCTATGAAAGAGAGTAGTAAAGTGAGGGAGCTTACTTGAAAATACTTAGGTGGCTAGTTATCAATTAATAATAAACGTACGTGTGTAGTAAAGACTAAACGTCGTAACATTCTTGGTAAGGCACTTAGCTATATCACGATGTGTGGGCGGTCAGATAAAGTGAATAACTCTGCTGGCCTATAAACGGCTAAATGGTAGGGGGACTTCGCCGAAAGTATACACTATCGGGTCTTAACTCGTGGCTATCGATGTGATCCACTGATAGGTTGCAAACGATACCTCGTGGTGGGTAGCACCATGCGTTGTGCCTTTGAGTGCCGATGTAACAAAGATAAGTTAAGCTAGAAACAGTTAGTCATGACATGTTGATGAGCATGAAGTGAACCCTAGAATTGTGTTGGTCACACAAGGATAACTTAATAATAATAACATGAACCTTTCGTTGTAAGACTTAATTATACATTAGCTTCCTCCTCTTGCTAAGTACTTTGTACTTACCTCAATTGTATATGTTGTTTTGTGTGCTTTTGGGGTGAGAAGATGAACAAGTTAGCATTGAGCTCGTTGAGGAGTTCGATGATGATTTGATGAAGTTGATGCCATGATGATGCTTTCTTTTTACCTTTCTATTAAATGTTGTTCTAGATTATGTTGTACTTTTATTTCAAGTTTGAAAGAAAAGTGTTGTATCTTTCTTTTGGAACATCGTACGTTGTAAGATTTATATCATTGTTGTAAGCTTTTCCTTTCTACCCCTAGTCGATTTGTATTCCATTCTTAGAGACCTTTATGATTTTACCCGAGCTTTTTGAGCTTTCGTTGCTTTAATTTTGATACGACGACGTAGAGGCTGACGTATAATATTGGATTTATTTAATGTTATACGAGCCGAACGTTCTATTCCGGATAAGGGGGCTCGGTATCCGGGAGCGGGGCGTTACAGTTTGTATCAGAGAGAATCGTCCTTGCTGTCCTAGGATTCCATTTCTCCATTCCTTAAGATAAGACTTCTTGAGATCACTTAGTAACCATTCTGACGTCCTTGATATTTCAGAATGGCAGGAACCCGTAGAAGTATCTTTGCTAACCTAAGCTTATGTTCTTAAGATAAGGTATCTTAAATCTTTTAGAACTTTTTTTTTCCTTCTTGTTCTTGGTAGTAAATTCTCGTAAAACTAAGAATCCTTAGACCGTGGTCAAGTTGCACTAGGACCAAGTGAAGAGTCTTCTTAGGCGAAGGTTAGGTTGAGTTATAAGCTCACATATTTTATGTGATGCCCTCAAGTTTGTTTCTTCTCGGATCCTTAATAGAATCTCTATCTTCTTTTGGAGCTTTCAGACTTTTCTCTCATTTCTCTTTCTTTTGGAGGATTTAATGTTTTCTTATTGCGACATTTTGATTTAATCATTTTTTATTTTGTAATTTGGTGTTATGCAGAACGAGTAAACGATTTTGTTCACGTTTCTATATCTCTTGTAATATCATTTCTGATGTTCCAAAAATTCTGTAAATTTTCAGCCACTTAGGTTGTGTTTGTTTTGGGTTGGAGTTTTTTTAGATAAAGTGATTGAAGTAATGATTAGAAAGTTAAGATGTTTTTTTTAAATTTGTATAGATTATGAAATGATTGGTGAAATAAAGTAGAATAATGAATAAAATAATGGTAAAAAAAATGTAATAAAGTTGATAAAGTGAATGATGAGAGATGATTTAATATTTTTTTATTTGTAGTTGAAGATTTGATTGGTGGGAGAATTATAAAAAATGATTGGTGATGTGATGTAAAAAAAAAAAAACCCCAAAAAAACACTTGCTAAAACAAACACAACCTTAGAGAATTGCCTTATCTACAATTTCTCTTTTGGAATTAACTTAGTTTTCAATATGGATTGTTCATAAATTGCTTAACAAGGAGGAGTACTCTATTCAGAAAATTCTGCAGCGGTACCCTCACTTATGAATCTGTTTTGAATAAGCTAAACGCCTCCAAATGACTTGGATTTTTGATATGTTGTAGAAAACTTTCTGCTTTGCAATTTTTGTTTTGGATCCAAGCGCAAATTATTTCTGGTTTGGGCACAATCTGTAACACCATGCAGATTATAAATTTCTGACGTTTTTGACACCTTGCAGCAGTCGACGAAAATAATTATTTTAACCAACCTATGCTTTTGATCAGCATATGTAAAACTTATATACCTACAACTTTTCTTTATGCATCATGTTCAAAATCAGTTTGGTTTGTTTTTGTGCAAGCCAATCATTTCATGGTTGATGTATGTACCTAAACTTTTAAAACCATTTAAGTACTTGTTCATGAAAGGCTAGACAACATTCTTTCACCTTGGAAGTTTAGGTGTGAGGTTTTAGGTGTTGGGAAGCCTTTGAAGCATAAGACTTTTAACTTAGTTGTTATCCAAAATAAGAAGTTTAGTAGGTAGGTATTAAGTATTGTAGATTTAATACCTTTTTGTGACGAGAAACAGTTACATGGTGACTTTCCAATCCTACGTTTTCTTTGACGATGTGCTCTTTTATAATCATTTAATTTGGTTTCATACTTGTTACCCCTAATTTCAAATGTTTCCCCATCCATACTATTTGTAACCCATGTTCTAGCTAAATCATCCATTTGAAACTATTGAAAACTAGGAAAAAGTTCTCTTATTGCGAAGTTTTGTTTTCCAAGTGTGTACATTCTTTGATGTGTCTTATTTTTATTTTATTTTCATGAAGATGTTTTTTTTTATCGTGTCAAATGCTGGATTTAAAGAAATAAGTTTCTCACCCTTCGAACTTTTGAACTGGCAACTGCATATTCTTCCAACGGTATCACGTTTAGCTATTTCGGGGCAACATACTTTTGCATCCTAGTGATTACCTTCAATGCATCCCCTACACGATGATTGAGTGCATAAAATTTTTGTTTAAATACTCAACTCTTTTGTTAGAATTTTATACCATTTTGATAACCGGTTGAAAGATCAAACTTTCTCAAAACACCTATTTTAATTACATATCTTTTTGCCTTCTGGTAAGAATATGTGAACAACCATTTCTTACCCAAAGTCATTTTATAGTTCTAGACTATTTTAGAAAAATACATATATATACATATGCTCCAAAGTCCCGTCGATAATTACTTTCAAACTACTGCATTTTGTTTCCTTACAAAGTTTTTATTTTATTTTAAAATAAGCGAGTAGTCAAACATCTTTTCATGTCTCATGCATGCCTTTTAAAATTATGTTTTGATAAAGAATATTAGCCTGCAACTTGCTTTGTTAGAAGCATTCCTGGACATAATTTTACTACAAGTGTTAAGTTGTTTTGTCCTGTTTTAAACATTCCTTCATCAAACTGGAAGAAATAGCTAGCTTGGTGAATTCTTTTCACTAACAAAGTGTTGTCGACAAAATAAAATAAATAAATAAATAATTTATATATATACATGTTTGAACAAGATTTGAAACTTCTTCCACTTTCAGACCTATTTTGTTGAATTCTTTAATAGCGAAGTAAGAAATTATATTTTTTTTGCATTCAATCATACCAATTACTTCGAGGGAAAGAAAAATGTTTTCAATCTGGGTTATATATAATGGTCGTTTGGTTGCAATAAATGCCCCAACCAGAGAACTTTTGTTTTATTGGTTTTATTACAAGTAGCCTTATATTGGTAAGTTTTATATGTCATCCATTTTGTGTTATATAAACAAATGTTTTACTATATGCATGTGAACCAAGTTCAAACCATCATTCATTTTTTATTTTTTTGTTACATGTTTCAAGATTTCCTATTGCTATCTTCTTTAGTAGTTCCAGTCCGCAAGAGACTTTTATAACCATTCTTACCTTTCTTCTGAAATCAAGGTGAGGGTATGTATAAACATTTGTTTCTTGTATGTGTTTTGCTTAAAATAAATTCTTTTACAACTCCAGTCTTCTGCTGGACTACAAAATTATGGTTGCTGATAAACTCAGTGTCAAAAGTTGTTTCTTGTCTATAGGAAAGCCTTATAAGTTTGGTAGAAGATGTTTTTATGGTTTCTTTCCTTGAAGACTAGTAAAGATTGAAGTATATCTATGGTTTGGGTGTGCTATAGATGGATTAGTGCTGGATTGATAACAAGACGGAGTTGAAGTTCCTTAAGTTAATAGCTAGTTTCTTGAAGGTAAGGCGGACGTATAGGTCAAAGTAACCTTCGTATAAGTATGGAAACTTCTGTAATGATGACAAATGGACGAAGAACCTAGAAGTGTTACATAAGGAGCTTAAGAAGTTAGGTTAGTAGAGTTGAGTATAAGGTAGATGAAATGTGTGAATAAGCTAGAGTAGTGCTGGGGTCTGAAGTACAAGATCAGTTGTGCTGGACGTATTGAAGTCTTGATGATGAAAATACTAAGGTTCAAAGCAATTGGAGATAACGTTCTTTTTGAAGGTGAACTAGAAGGTAGGCAAGCTGGTATATATGATGAAAGTGAAGTTTGTTCTGGCAAGTTTCGAGGGCGAAACTTCTTTAAGGGGGGAAGAATGTAACATCCCGACTTTTCAGAAAAGGGCAAAAGAGTAATTTACCAAAATTCGGATTTTTGTTTTATTTAATTAAGGGATTAAAGTGTTATTTAAAATAAGAAAATAAAAATAAAAATAAATTAAAAAAAGAAGTTAATGGGAAGTTTTATTTTAGAATAAAACTTCCCATTTAACGTTTGAAGTTTTTTAGCAAAAAAAAAAAAACTAAAAGCTTTAAACGCTCCGGAGAAAATAAAACTGAAGCAAAAGGTGCTGGATATACAGAAACCCGAATCCGGATCCGATCCATAATTGGATCGTCAGATCTGATTCACAGCACCGATCGAGACGCTCGATCATGCACAGCGGAAGCTACAAATTAAATTCGCATGCGATTATACCACGATTTAATTCACCTAATAATTAATAATCTACAAGAAGGTTAGTAGATTTACCCAACCGGAGAGAGAAGCCGTGATCTTCCGGATTGTATCTCCAAGCGACGACTGGTGGACGTCAATCCTCATAGCCGAACCTCCTCGAATATGCCTTCAAGAAAAAACATAGTTTTTCTTCTTCCCAATTGCTAGGACAAGAAACCAAAATTTCTCTCTTTTATTCAAAAAAGCTGGCGTCCCCTTTTTTACAAAATTGGCATTGGATTTTCTGGTTAAATTTTGTGTTGGGAGAAACATATCTTTTTTATAGGAAAATAACTAATAATTTGAGAGTTCATCTTTTACACAAAAAATTATCTTTTCCTTTTTAGGAAAATAAAACATTTATCCAATAGGAAAACAAATTTCCTATTTATCCAATAAGAAAACCAATTAATTATATATAATTATTTAACACATAAATAATTACATTATCCACATTATAATTAATTAGGAGATTCTTTTCCCAAAACCAAATAAATATGGCGACATTTTTTATGCATTTTTTATTTTACATATTATTTACCAAATAAATAATATTCACATGCCATTTTAATTTATTCTCGGATAATAGAAAATGTCGAACTTTTCTACTTATTTTACAAATATTATTTATAGATATAACTTATTCTCGAAAGTCGAAATAAATAATATTCGCGGGAACGCGCGTTCAAAAATTAAATAGTCAAACAACTATTTAATTTATTCTCGAGGTTTCGGCCTCTACCACCACACGAAAATCGAGAAAACACTTTTTCGCGTGTTAGGAGCACCAACCATTTTCCCAACAAAATAAGGGGACCAAGATATTGGACCTAAATCAATTTAACATTTGTATATATCACATATATATTACACAATTAAATCTATTAATATCCAAACATCAAATATATCAATTTGATCAATTGGCACAATCACACACATAAATTGAATAAAAATTCATCGAATACACATTAAATGTGGCGCCCCATATAATTCTTCTCGGAATATTCTTTAACTTATTAATTCCGGAACTATTGCTCTTTCTCTATCGCCAACTTTTCATTAAATATTGCATTAATGAAATTAAATTAACTTCAAATTATCGATTATAGATATAACTTATTCTCGTACGAAAAATTCTTTCCTTATTTGTCGAGTCAATAAGTGTCCTTTGATATAATCATTACATATAGAAATGCAATGACTACTACTATACGTAATCATGCTCTCTCGAAGTAACTCATTTACTCCCACTTTGCAAAGATTCACGAGAGTAATACATTCCTTATAAGAAGGTCATTTCGGATATTCGATCCCAAACATAGGATACGCGATTCCCGGACGACCAATCATGTATACTCCGCATGCTTCGATCATACCCAATCACTACCGCATGCGCCCCGTGGCTAAGGGAAACCTCAATAGTGTCAAAGCATGACAATCCACACCGTGGGTCCAAAGGATAATTACACAACCGCCACATAGTGTGACACTTATCCGTGTATTATTTCCATCGTAAAAGTATCTTTTAAAGTGATTAGAGATCTCATCAACTACATCTTATCACGGCTTAATACTAAGGACGTTATCATATAACAATTCACAATTGGTTATTATACCAATGTAACCAAACATAAAG
Source organism: Gentiana straminea (assembly GCA_036785695.1). Lineage (NCBI taxonomy): Eukaryota > Viridiplantae > Streptophyta > Magnoliopsida > Gentianales > Gentianaceae > Gentiana > Gentiana straminea. Next base: position 1,617,699 of record JAVUPR010000414.1, on the reverse strand, counting down.
AAATAGTAGAAATGATCCGACCCGGTCGGATCCGGTCCAACCCGATTGGGTTTAGTCATTACATATAGATCAATAAGTTCATACATCTTATCCTTATTTACCACGAACTCGGAACTCGGCCGATCGATCAGTTTCTAGGATCAACTAAGGGGATTGTCTTTCTACTTCCCGTAGGAATGAATGGATTCCATATCTGTAAGACACACACTCCTCACTCATTCCAGAATAGTGCCAACGTGAAAGTGATTCGGACCGCTCCTCTTAGCAATCCTTAACGAACACATCAAACCCTATCTTGAAACAAGCAGGCATATACAATCACTTCAGGCTTAAGGTTAATCCATATATGATTATCTTGTGATTCAATAAGATTTCTCAATCACGGAATTATATGAGAAATGCAGATTAAATCGGTCAAGTACTATATGACTACATCATATATAAATGCCCCACTTAGATAACCAATATCGACGGTCCAGATAAGACGGTCACACCTTAAAGTGTTCTGGACGCATTAATGGTGGTTTAATCAATAGACCACATACTTTGATTAAGTTCACCACGGACTAACAGTTCAAATGTATCACCATAAACTTAATCCTCACGTGTGACACACACTAAGTTATATGGCTACATATGATACGACTTGGGATTTTCAGTAGTGTATTACTTACAAGCACGAAGCAAATAATATGATGAGAATAAATCAGTCATTTATTAATTATAAAAACAATTACATAAATTGTCTTTTGGGTGCTACTTCCAACAAAAGGAAGAAGTAGAATTTCCCAAGGATCTTTCTAGACGTTCGTCGGTTTTCAGTTTCGAGTAGATAATCGGAATCGTGGTGAAGAGATCGTCGTTTTGGTAGCAAGGTTTCAGAGTTTCGTAAAGGTATGGTTTAGGCTCTAAATCTAGAATCTTGAAGATTAGATCTTGTTTTGGTGTTCTAGTTGATCAATTCGTAGTTTAGATTGTTTAAAAACCTTTGATCACAATTAATTTAGGTTTGATTGTTGATCAACTAGGTTTGAGTTGGAGTTCTAAGAGTGCTGCAGATTTCTTGAAGGTTTGGCTTTGGTTTTGCTTGCTAATAAGGTAAGAGGCTCTTCCCAATGTTTAATTAAGGTTTTATGATGATAGGGTTGAGTTTTGACATGTTTTGATGTTAGAAATTGTGCTTAAATGTTGTAATTAAAGTGTGAAGTGCTATGGTATGATATCGTACTGTTTTGCTGCTGTTTTTCTACGTAAATTGTTGTTAAACTGATTGGAAAAGGGTTAGAGATGGTGCATAATCGAAAAGTGTAGAAAATGCTCCCAGGTGTCGTAGGTCGTGGCCTATGATTTATAGGCCGTGGCCTATCTGATTCAGAGAGTTTAGAGAATTATGTTGTGTCATAGGCGCCGGCCTATGATTTACAGGCCGTGGCCTATGGCCCAGAAATGTTGTTTTGACCGTTTTTGCGTATTATCGAGTGTAGTAAGTTGGGATTGGTTCCTAACCTTATATTAATGATATAAACACGTTAAATGAACATGAACAGGCCTTGATTAAGCTTCTGATGCGTTTAGTTCCTGCACCGGATGTACTCTTCCATAGAGTTGAAGTTCGGGACCGTCGGAAGGGTATGAATGGCTTGTGCTTTGAGGAATTAGCATTCCTCAATGTCTGTGTATGTGCTAGGCCTTGTCCGTGTCTAGTGTTCTATGAAAGAGAGTAGTAAAGGTGATGGAGCTTACTTGAAAATACTTAGGTGGCTAGTTATCAATTAATAATAAACGTACGTGTGTAGTTAAAGACTAAACATGGTAACATTCTTGGTAAGGCACTTAGCTTTATCGCGATATGTAGGTGATCAGATAAAGTGAATAACTCTGCTGGCCTATAAACGGCTAAATGGTAAGGGGACTTCGCCGAACGTGTACACTATCGGGCCTTAACCCGTGGCTATCGGTGTGATCCACTGATAGGTTGCAAACGATACCTCGTGGTGGGTAGCACCATGCGTTGTGCCTTTGAGTGCCGATGTAACAAAGATACATCTCTCTTTCTCTCGTTTATTGCTTTCATATCACCACCGTGAGTCCGCCACCAACCTCGATAAACTCCACCGTCCGACGGCGATAACCTCATTGATCGGAACACCACGAAGAGGCCGGATATCCCACATCCAGGCTTGCCATCCTAACTACCTGACGGAAACGGACCCGTCAGATAAGTTAAACTAGAAACAGTTAGTCATGACATGTTGATGAGCATGAAGTGAACCCTAGAATTGTGTCGGTCACACAAGGATAACTTAATAATAATAACATGAACCTTTCGTTGTAAGACTTAATTATACATTAGCTTCTTCCTCTTGCTACGTACTTTGTACTTACCTAAATTGCATATGTTGTTTTGTGTGCTTTTGAGGTGAGAAGACAAACATGTTAGCCTTGAGCTCGTTGAGGAGATTGATGATGATTTGATGACGTTGATGCTATGATGATGCTTTCTTTTTACCTTTCTATTAAATGTTGTTCTAGATTACGTTGTACTTTTATTTCAGGTTTGTAAGAAAAGTGTTGTATCTTTCTTTTGGAACATCGTACGTTGTAAGATTTATATCGTTGTTGTAAGTTTTTCCTTTCTACCCCTAGTCGGTTTGTATTCCATTCTTAGAGATATTTATGATTTTACCCGAGCTTTTTGAGCTTCTGTTGCTTTAATTTTGATACGACGACGTAGAGGCTGACGTATAATATTAGATTTATTTAATGTTATACGCGCCGAACGTTCTTTCGGGATAAGGACTCGGTATCCGAGAGCGGGGCGTTATAGCTACTTTTAATACATAATGAGTGTTGACTCCCAATAATTCCTGAATTTAGTGTAGGATCTTGTTGACTTCTAAAGCTTCGAAGTTGCAATGCCAAAGCTTGAGTGATTTTTGTTTCTTGTATGAAACATTTTCCGATGACAAGTGTGGAGTTCGACATTCCTGCACCCTACACTTACTGCCCGCACAATCACACTACCTCACCCCACCCCACCCTACGCCCACTTTTCTATCCATAATTATCACAACTTATGAAATTTCATCTACTACCTCCGGTTCAAAATATAAGTCATCCTATCTTTTACTTGGGTCTTATAATATAAGTCACTCACAATACCAAGAGAACATTAATGAACATTTTTCTTTATCTTACCCCTAATTTATATCAATCCAACCACTTTTATTTACTTCACAATTGTTGCATTTATGATAGTTAAGGGGTGTATTAGACATTTTATCCATACATCAATTATATTTAACTACTTTCTTAATTAATGTGAAAATTCTAGAATGACATATATTTTGGACCGGGGGTAGTATTTCATTTAGTTGGATGGCAAACACAATAATAAAATCCATTACATAACATTTTGAATTACTATATATAAGGTTCCTAAAACATTAGGGAAAGGACATAAGCACTACTACACATTGTGCCACAACATGTATCACTATACAAAATCCTATCATTGATTACCATATAAAACTCATTAATTGGTAAGTAATGTTATGTCCACAATAAACATTACCCAACGCACATATGACCCAAATCCATTAAAAGGTCTCACTATAATGAATGATATAAAATGTGTTTTGTTAAATTAATATGAGTTGCATCATAATGTTACAAGTTTGTCGAGTAAGTTGTACGAGATGGTAAAAAATAAAACTACGGTTAAATAATATTTATTGTGATTGTGTGATTAAATCACTTATAGTCGAAGGTTTGCTTGATCATCTCATTCGAGGATTCTGGCTCCTGAGTGTATTATCATCAAAACAATATTTTACATAAGGCGACATTATTTACACCATAGTCACTTAATTGATACACCACCTTACATATACACCAGACCAGAACGCTCTTGTGATATCCCATATTGGAAGTGGGGGAAACGCATCACCATAATATAAGTGTGAGACATAAAAGTCTTGTCAATTTGGATTAGCTTTTTTAGACCAAGCGAGGACAGCGTTCTAAGCAGTTGACCGGACCATTTATGACTCATTTAACACTACCAGGCCTGGGGTCGAGGACGTTACAGCCCTTCGAAGAGTCGATTCTTGAGTTAACATTCTGCTTTCTAAAAAGGTAAGGTAGTGTGATGTATCGATAAAACAAAACCTTACAATAATTTAAAGGAAGAATGGTGTAAAGACAAAGTAGTGTGATGTATCAATAAAACAAAACGTCATAAAACAATAATTTAAGGGAAGAAGTAGAAAAAGAGGAGAAGTTCATGATCACCTCCACATTTATTTAAAGGGCCGAAGAGTCAAATGAAATAGAAAATAAAGATTAATTTCAAAAAAAGAAAAAGAAAATAAAGATTTGTTGAAAGCAGGTAATATTGATCCAGATGGAGAAGACAGTCTGGACTATGTGCTGGTTCCGGTGGGGCTGACAGTGTTGGCGACTTATCACCTTTGGCTTCTCCGGCAGATTATCAAGCACCCGAACGGAACAGTCATCGGCATCAATGCCATCAGTCGACGCTTCTGGGTTCGTGCCATGATGGAGGCAAGTCAATCCCATCTTTTTTTCTCATTTAATTTTTCAGTGTTTTACTACCAAAATCGGTGTTTTTCTTTAATTATATAATCTGGTTCTGAAAATCACGAACAGGACGTTTCTAAGAACGGTGTTCTAGCGGTGCAGACGCTGAGGAATAACATAATGGCATCGACCCTTTTGGCAATGACGGCGATTATGCTCACTTCTCTGATTGCTGTGTTGATGACCAGCGGCGGCGGCGCAACCGGCTGGAGGGAGGGTACTAATATCGGGTTTCTGTACGGCAATAAAAGCGAGCTGGGATATTGCGTAAAGTTTTTCTGCATTTTGGTATGTTTTCTGGTGTCGTTTTTGATGAATGTGCAGTCAATCAGGTACTACAGCCATGCCAGCATCCTTATAAACGTTCCTTACAAGAAGATTCTGTATTCATCATCAACATCTTCTTCTGTTGTTCATAACTGTGTCACAACCACCGCCGCCGCCACAACGACGACGACGGAGGAATACGTCGGAAGCACGATGAATAAAGGCAGTTATTTCTGGTCATTGGGGCTGCGTGCATTTTACTTCTCGTTTCCTCTGTTTTTGTGGATCTTTGGGCCGATTCCTATGGTTTCCAGTTGCCTTGTCTTGGTTTTCTTCCTTTATTTTCTTGATGTTAGCAGCGTCATTGATGGGTGGCCGTCGTCGGATGATCACCACGTGGTCGGTCAAGATGCATGTCCTGAGTATGATGACGACCTCGGAGCAATGAATAATGAAACAACTATTACTACTATCACATAAGTCTCTGGGATGTTTAACACTAAATAATTAAGCAACTATGTATTCAATCCTGGTTGAATTCAATTGCTGAAAATAATGTTTAATAAATAATGTTGAATGATAAGGTAATGACGTTACGTCACAATTAACGGTGCTGATCAACGAGATGATTAGTTGTTTTACTTGTTTACTGGTTTACTGTACTGCTATCTTCGTCTCAAAATATAAGTCATCATTCACTTTTAGATTTGTCTCACTGTATTAGTTATTATATATTACCAATGCAACATTTATTACCTTTTTTCTTTATCTTACCTCTAATTTATTATCAATTCAACTAATTTTCATTACCTAACAACTATCATCATATTAATGATAGTCAATGAGCATTTTATAGGCATTAACTATCAAATTTATGACACTCAATCATTTTCTTAATCTGTGTGAAAACGTTTAGGATGATTTATATTTTAGGACGGAGGTAGTGCTTAATTTAAGGAATACACTTGGTGGGTGCTGTTGAAAGACAAAAATTCTAGAGGCAATATAAAGTTAAGAATTTTAGACAACATATATTGTAAATTTTGCATAAAGAATTTTAGGCACAACTTTGCTTTTGGCATCCTTCAATGGATAGTAACACTTGGATAGAAAACTACTGCACTTTAAAATCTCTAGATATAGACATTAACAGCTCTTGAAGGAAACTTTGTTCTTTTGTGATATAAAAAATGGTTTAATTTTTAAAAGAACTATTTTAGGACTTATTTGGGCAAACATGACACACTAATAAGAAACAGTAAGTTTTAAGGACAAAATTAATCTACACATCTGAAAATACGATTGTTATAAAAAAAACACCTCTTTTACTTTAAAAAAAAATAAAATATTTATATCATCCCGGCAAAGATTTGGAGCTAATCACTGACCTCGATGCTTGCTAATTCGTTGGTGAGGTTGAAATCACACACAAATAGTCTCCGGCGTATTCAACAACATACCCGGAAGTGCGAAAAGGATTGCAATTGCAGAAGGTTCTACTTTCGCGATTCACCATATCGAATTCCGACGTTGGTGAGGATAAAAGTTCAACTGGAAATCGCAGATTCGGAAGACACCAATGGGGACGTTAGGACAAAAGTTCGACCGGAAATCGCAGATTCGGAAGACACTAATGGGGACAAGAACGTCGCCGGCAAAGAATCATCATACAATACTTTACGAGCACTGATATTAAGGAACTCATAATCATAATGTAAAAATCCGTTATGAGTGGCTCGGTTTGACCACTAGGCCAAAACAATTTTGTGTAATATTCTGATTTTCGAAAAAAGACAGACATGTATTTTTGTAAAAATCCGAATATTATATTTAATATATTTATGAATTTAAGTTCGAAAAAAGGGGATTAATGAGAAGTTTATTTATATACTAAAACTTCTCATTATTGGAGGAAGTTGTCAGAACCTCGGTTTCACCAAAGTTCGAAGTCTGAGAGCAAAAAGAAAACAGAAAAGCAAAATATAGAATCTTCAAGGTATCTTCCTAATTGTTCACCGGCTGACAGATTCAAGTATAGCATCGGAATCGTGAGAAGGCAAGCATCGTTTTGGTCTGAAAATGTATGTTTTAGCCCTAGTTTTGGAATCTTTCTTATTTGATCAAGTTCAACTGTTTTAAATCCCTCAATTCATAGTTTCGATGGTTTATAAACCCTTGATCACAATTAATCCTAGTTTAATTGCTGATCAAATAGGTTTGGTTGAAGAATTTAAGAGTTTGACCTGTTGCTTTGGAATTTTGCTTGTTTTGCTTTGAAATTCAATTAAGAGGGTCTTCATATTGAACCTTTAGTGTTTTATAATGTTTGGAATATTTTGGTTGTCGTTTGGGTGAATTTTTGTTGTTGTATTTGTGTTGTTTTTGCTGTCAAAAGTGTTGGAATCATGTTGGAATTCGAAAAGTGCAAAAATCTGCGGTTTAAGGCTTTTTCGACACTTTTGGCGTGCGCCAAGGGTGAAGCTGAGAGCAGGCATATTGTTCAGAGAGTTTTGGCGCACACCGAGTGGCTTTAGCGCGCGCCAAAGTGAACCAGAAACCAGGCAGGATGCTGTTGCAGTTTTAGCGCGTGCCAAAACTGAAGCAGAATGTTGGTAAGGTTTTGCTTGGTTTTCAGCGCGAGCCAAAGAGGCCTAGCGCGCGCCAAAGACCTTGTTTTGTAGTTTTGGGTTTTTAATGCCCCGAATCATGTTTTGATTTGTGTTTCTTGATACAATAACCTTAAATAAACTTGACAAATCCGTGATTAAGCTTCTGATGCGTTTACTTCCGGCACTGAATGGATTCTTCTAAGAGTTGAAGTTCGGGACCATCGGAAGAGCATGAATGACCTTGTGCTTTGGTGGATTAGTATCCATCAATATCTTTGTATGTGTTAAGCTTTGTTAGAGTCTAGTTGCCTAAGTGAGGGAGTAGAATGTTAAGTGAGTTTTTTCCTTGAAAACATTTGGGTGGCTAGTTAATGATTAATAATTACATACTTGGGTAGTTAAAAGCATAAACATCAATGTTATTCTTGGTAAGACACAAGACAATACCACGATGTGTGGTGTGGTCAGATAAAGTGAATAACTCCGTTGGTCCTTGAGAGACCCTAGGCGTGGAGGGACTTCGCCGAACACACACACTAACGGGACTAGCCCATGGCTACTAGTGTATGTATCGCTAGTAGGTTGCAGCCGATGCTTCGTGATGAGAAGCATCATGCGTAGTGCTCTTGAATACTTGATGTAACAAAGATAAACTAAGCTAGAAACAAAATATGATCCTCACAACATGTTATGAGCATGAAGTGAACCCTATAGTTTGAGTCGTGTTCATGAAGATAACTTTAATTAATAATAATCTGATGTCCTTTCATTATTAAACTTAATTGTTCAATAGTTCCTACCATTTACTAAGTACACTAGTACTTACCTCTTTTGCATGTTTGTATGATGTTTATCTCTTGAGGAGACATGCAGGATGAACAGGTAGATGATGATGATATTGAGGATGATGTTTGAGCTCATGCTATGCTTAGATTTTCCATGAAGTTATTGTCTATTAAATTCCATGTTGTTTTATCACACTATGTATATTTGTTTCAAGACTTGTTGTATTTTAATTCACTTTCCTAAGACTTGTTGTAATGTTTGTTAGACTTCGTATGTCGTAAGATTTGAATACCGTTGTTGTAAGTTTTTCTTTCTATCTTTAAAGTTGATGACAATGTATCCTTACTATCTTGTATGAATCTACCCGAGTCTCTTTAGCTTCCATTTTGCTTAAATCGATACGGAGACATAGAGGTTTACATATAATGTTATAAATATTTAATGTTATATGTACCGAATATACTTTTCCGGATATGGACTCAGTATCCAGAAACGGGGCGTTACATTTTGAATACTTGACCACGACGTAAGATTCATTGATTATAATAGATTTTTACATATCATTGACCACGACGTAGGATTCCTTGATTTATAAAAGATTTTTACATATCATTGACCACGGTGTATGATTCATTGATTAATTCAAAAACAGCCATATTAAAATATGTAAAAAAATCAATATAACAATTATTACGACAGAACTCTTGCAATAAGAACGGGGAAAATGATATATACACTACACATATTGTGTAGTGCACATACACTACATAAATAATGATCAATGATTGAAGTGTATCAATGTGAGATGAATGAATAAGAATTTGTAGTGCGCATCCACTACTCACTATGTGTAGTGGATGTATCACCACCCTAAGAACAGTCACTCCAATAGTTGCACCGGTAGAAAAACAAAATAATGTGATAGTAGCATACAAAATAATGATATGAGTACAACCGTTGTGACACAATGAATCACACACCAATTATCTGTATCATTGATACATAATAATCAATGATATAAATAAATATTGTCATTTAGTATATCATAAATGGTTGTAAATGTATCATTAGACTATACAAAATGAGAAGTTTTTGCCTAGTATCTCCATATGCACTGATGTTACGGGAGGAATGATCTGAAGCACACAGATGATCTATGTGATGACACACGTGTCTCCACACCGTATTGAGACACCACCTAAAAATCTCCCGTAAAAAAATAGCACTTCTACACCTCAAAAAAAAAACTTCTAAAATTCACGTAAATGTCTTTTCATACTAAAACTAGCGAACGTGAGCCGTGCAAGGCACGGCGAGCCCAATATAAATTGTTACCAACGATAATATCAAAGAATAGATTCCAACGTGAAATAAATCGCGTAAACTTAAACCGTAACAAATTTAAGGCACAAGACAAAGAGAGCAACAGAAACATATCACATTCTCTACAAGAGTTAGCTCTTTCGTAGAGATGTGAAGATTGTGAATCACTTCTCTTCCAGACCTATCAGGAGTTTCCACCTACAAAATAAACCACAATATAATGTATCGGAGAACAATGTCATAAAATCGATACCTTTAGCTTCGACTTTACGTAATGAAACATTATAGAAAAATAATAAGCGGACCATAACTACAGGGTTAAATCTTCAAGGACACATTAGCTTCCAGATCATTAATATGCTTTAAAATGTGTTTCACTCATTTTTTATACGATCTAAAGGATATAAAAAATGATTTGGTATTCCAACGTCAATTTTAGTGACGTTCGTACTGCAAACGGCCGTCGGTTCCACCGACGTTATGTTGTTCAAAATAATAAAACATTTAATGTGATGTCCACGTGGTCACATGTGGGCACACCTTCTTGGCGCGGATATTTGTTTGTCCTTATTTTTTTTGTATTTTATAGCTAAACTTGACTAATCTCTCATCGTACACTACACAGTATAACTTAAAATACGTCGGTCTTTCTTCTTCTTCTTCTTGTTTTCCCTTTTTTTGCACAAACCAATAACGGTACACGTTTGATAAAAAAAGTACACGGTTTTATTCAATTATTGTGCCGAAATCGAATCGAAAATTTTCGGTTGATTGAAACTTAAAACTGAAACTGCACTGTCTGTTGGAGGTAATAAAAATGAACCGTATCGAAATATATACTTTGATTTGGTTTATGTAACGGATAATTGAAAAAAAAAATTTGGTTTCTATATAACGCTAACCGAAGGAAAAAAAAAAATCTGCTAAAAAAAAAAAGTGTCATGTGTCAGCTCAGGAGGTTGCCACGTGGCCAATTGTGGATCAACCTCCTTAGCATAACAAAAAAATCTTAATTCACTGCATTCTTGTTTCCAATTTATAATTGAATTCAGCTATGATTGAATTCAAACTGTTTTGCACCTATCCTAAAATTTGATTACAATAGGATACTATTACTACTTCCATTATTCATTGCTTCAAGGTCTTCATCATACTCGGGACTTGAATCTTGACGGACCTCGTCTTGATGTTGATCATCATCCGACGGCCACCAATCGATCACGCTGCTAATATCAAGAAAATAAAGAAAGAAAACCAAAACGATGCAACAGAAAACCATAGGAATCGGCCCAAAGATCCACAAAAACAGAGGAAACGAAAAGTAAAATGCACGCAGTCCCAATGACCAGAAATAACTGGCTTTATTCACTATACTTCCGACGTACTCCTCCGTCGTCGTGGCGGCGGCGGCGGTTGTTGTAAACAGCATCTTCTTGTACGGAACGTTTATCAGAATACTGGCATGGCTGTAGTATCTGATTGACTGTACATTCATCAAGAACGACATCAAAAAGCAGACTAAAATGCAGAAAAACTTTATGCAGTATCCAAATTCGCTTTTATCGCCGTACAGAAACCCGATTATACTAGTGCCCTGCCTCCAGCCGCCGCCGCCGGTCATCAACATAGCGATTAGAGAACTGAGCATAATCGCCGTCGATGCCAAAAGGGTCGACGCCATTATATTATTCCTCAGCGTCTGCACCGCTAGAACGCCGTTCTTAGACACATCCTGTAATTCCTTTCCAGAATTAATTAAACTAATTAATTAAAAGAAAAAACACTGTAAAATTGAAATTGAGACTTGCCTCCATCATTGCACGAACCCAGAAACGCCGATTGATTGCATTTATGCCGATGACGGTTCGATTGGGATGCTTCATAATCTGCCGGAGAAGCCATATGTGATAAGCCGCCAACACTGTCAGGCCCACTGGAACCAACACGTAGTCTAGAACAGCTTTCTCCATTGATGAATGTTTTAGCTGCTTTAAGAAATCTTGATTTTCTAATTTTGTATTTTTCGACTCTTGGGTTCTTTAAATAGATAAATCATAAATGTGGACGTGATATGCTGGAAAGAAAGCCGACGAGATCTTCCATACACTGTTCCTGTTTATTAACAAAAAAAAAAAAGAGTTGCCAAATTGAATCGAGTTCATTCTTGCTTTTAACTTTTAACTTTCTTGATTAATGAATGGATTAATAAAACCCTTGTTATTACTTTAAAATAAACCCTTTGGTATGATTAATGTATTTTATTTTGAATCGTCTCACATGACAATAACAATAATGAAAAAAAAGAATAATTAGCATTGTTATGAAAAATGTTCTCTCCCATTGAACACAAAATTTACATAAATATATTGACAGCGGCATAATTTAAAACGGAACGAATATATTTTAATTTTTAACGAATTATAAAATAATTATGAAGACTTTTCCAAAAAACAAAAATATGGGTCTATTTGGACATCCTATTTATTATTACACTTATTATTTGATTTTTTTTTTACTTCTACACATCACCATTTTATTTATTACACCACACAAAAATAAGAAAAGGAAAAAAAATACTCCCTCCGTCACAAAATGTTTGAGACGTTTTTTCTTTTTCAACCATTTACGAAAAGTTAATTAATCCTTCGAATTTCATCAAATGATCTAATACTTTTTACATTTATGTACTGTTTCACTTTATCATAACTCTAATAATATTACATCAATTAACGAAATTCCAAGGATTAATTAGACTTTTCGTAAGCGGCTAAAAAAGAAAATGTCCCAAATTTTGAGACGGAGGGAGTACACTTTAGTCCCTAAATAATTACACTTTAGTCCTTAAACAATACAATAACAAATTTCTCTTTTCTTCTTCAAACCAAATACCCTAATTCATCTTCCACCCTATTCCCCCACCTTCCACCGCCGCCCCTTCCTCCTCTGAATAACAGCCACCCCCTTCTTCCTCCTTCAACCACCCCAAATCGAAAATCCTCTTCCCAAATCGCAGTGAATCGAGCCCCCAAATCGCAGCCCCTAATTTATCTTCACCTCTTCCCCTTTCAGCCGCCTCCCCCCTTCTTCCTCCTCCCTCAGCCGCCGCCGCCCCCTTCTTCCTCCACAAGCATCCAAATCGCAATTCTTCATTTGCCAAAAAATAAAATAAAATCGCAGCTCTCTTCTTCTTCTTCCAAATCGCGATTCGGATTTTTTTTTATAAAAAGGGTCGAATCAAGGGAGAAGGGGGAGATGGGTTTACATAAGCAATGGAATTGGAGGATTTATGGTAGGAAAGGGTGGACAGGAGGAGGGAGGGCAGTTGGGGAATGGGTTGTCCAATTTGCAGGTGTGGCCGTGGGGGCGGCGATGGGAGGAGGGTGTGGCTGCGGGGGCGGCGAGGGAAGAAGATGATGGTGATGGAGGTTTGATGGTTGATGATGGTGGTGGGTTGTTGATGGTTGATTGGTGGTGGGTTGATGATGGCGGTGTGACGATGACAAATTATGTCACCTTGAACAATCCGGGCCCTAATTGAATCTAGTGATGAACACACACAAAACCCTAATGCCTAAAAGAGTGTGATGATGGGGGATTTTGGTATTTGCGGCTGAGTCTAAGATTGTATCTTAGATTGCCTACGTATCTTGTTAGGTTCCAGGAATCAAGCCTTACGTAGTTCCTGGATTGGGGTATTTATAATGACAATACTTGCCTAAACCCTAAGGTTAAGTCGGCTTATGTTATTGTCATCTTTACCCTTTAATGGGCCTTAAACCCTTGCCCAAGCTATCGCTGTTAATGGGCTTGGACAGCTGGTGCGGACTCTGTCCTCGAGGTCGATATTTCGACCTGCGGTAATCGACCATGGAACTCATTGTCCTACACTGCTAGCTGGTGTGGACTCTGTCCTTATGGACTTGTTGTCTCACACTGCTCGATAGTCGATCGTCGTAGCCTGGAGTCTACTAGATGGCCTTAGCCTCGAGCCTGGGCATCGACATGAATACCTTGGTGTTTTATCCATAATGTTGTCTTAGGACCAATCGATAGACGACACGTGGAGGGAGTGAAACCCTGTATCGTCATAAGCCCCCCAGACTTGAGAGAGGCGACCCCCGTTGTCCAAGGTCGAGTCTGTCACTTGAATCGTCTTCGAGTTGGGTTTTCCTTTGGGCGGGAAAAAGCCCGCCTTTTCACAACCCTAACTGCCTGTAGCCACATGGCGCGATATCCTGGCCTCCAAACGCTTCGTATCCCGCGAAACGCGTCACCGCCTTGATTGTCGCGATTTCCAGGGGTTATAACTCCCCATTATCTCCTGTCTTTTCAAATCTTTCATTTGCAAACTCTTTGCTAGCATATAAAGGAGAGGAGACAGAAGTTGCAGCAGAGCCAATTTGCAATTTCCTCACAAACTTCCAATTTCAATACACCAAGTAAGCTTCTTTCTTCTTAGTGTTCTTCATCTTTTGTCTTGATTTATCCATGTCCATTAGCAGTAGTGCCACTGAATCGGATAGGGGTAGTGAAACGCCAACTCGCAGCCAATCTCCGGCACCTGTCACTTCTGATCCTCTTCTCCGGTAAGATTCCGGCGAACCCGCAGCTTCTTCCCCTCCTGTCCCGAACCAGCCTAAAAACTAGTAATCAGGATGGATGGAAAGGGCGCTAAAGGGTGTCTCAGTGCATTTTCTCTTGAGGACGTCACCAAAATCTTCCGGAGGTACAACATTGCCAGTCCTCCGTTTGAAGCTCGTCTTCCTTCCGGCCTTCATAAGTTTGCCGACGAGCCCCCAGAGGGATTTTGCACTGTCTACGAGAATCAACTTGCAAGTGGATTAAGGTTTCCACTTTGCCCGGACGTCCTCGCGATCCTCGACCACTATGAGATAAGCGTTTCCCAAATTGCCCCGAATGCCATCAGGATTCTAATGGGGTTCATCATCGCATGTCGAGTTGCTGGAGTCCGCTTCTCGACACCCCTGTTTCGATATTACTATCAGATTTCTGCCACACCGGATAAGTTGTGGTATACTTTCCAGAGAAGGGCGAACCGACATGAGTTCGTGACCAAGGGACCTTCTTCTCACGGGGAGTGGAAGCCTCGATTCTTCTTTCTTCGACATGGCCTAGAGAACCCGTACGTAGGACAGTGGAGGTCGAGGGGCTCGAAGAAGGACAAATGGGGAAATGCTCTCATTCCAGAGGAGGCCCGACTGCTGGGTAGACACAATTTCGAGGTGGTCACTCAAGATTTGAGTCTCCTCTATGATCTGGCCCATCTAGAGGAAGCGGGGCCGGTCCCCTACGTCGGCCTTCATCTTCAAGATCTCGAGAACCGTAGGAACTTTTCTTTGTTCTGTTTGTCGAGTTTGATAACTTGCCGTTTGTCTCGTGTATTGATCAGAACTAACTTTGCTCTTTTCATTCTCCAGTGGGCAGGTTCTCCAAGGTCACTGATCCCACACGTGTTCCTGAGTCGGCGGTCGCGGCTGCTCAACCTCTCGGGGGTCAGGCTGCCCCCGACTTGCCCGTGGCTGAGGTCAGGGTGCTTTCTTCTTCCAGAGAGGGGGGTGCTTCTCGACCTGAAACAATTCCTGCTGCAGTCGAGTCAACGGTGCCGGTCCGATCTGCCGAGTTACCTCCGACCATTAGCGGCTTATCAGTTCGATATGGCTCGCTTCGAGACGAAGATGAGGAGGAGCTATCGACTTGACTCCAGCTGTTGAGGTTAATGTCGAGGGGCAAGCAGCTCCGACCAAGAAGAGGCCCACTGTTACTGAGGTGGTGAGAGAGCAGCTTCGCCAGTCGAAGAAGCCCAGAACTGTTGAAACCCCTATTGAGATGGAAGTCGATATAAACTGGGCCGCTGAAGACTGCGCAACCTTGGAGGATAAGGCTTTGGGTCTGGCGGTCCGGAAGTCGAATCGTCTCGTAAGTTGATTGCCTTTCTTGTCTTTAGCTATTGATTTTTCTCGAGGAGTATGCCTTATCTACTTTTTGATGTTTCCTTGTCTTTTGTAGAGCAACTATCTCAGTCGAGAGGCTGCCCGACGGCTAGCCAAAACGAGTGAGTCGGCAGATGATCTGCGCAAAGAAAATGGCAAGCTGCTGCGGGACATCATTGCAAAGAATGCCGCCATCTCTGCCATGGATTCTCAATACGAGACCTTAAAGCGCGAGTCGGTTGCCGAGTGCCAAAAGCTGCAGGACAAGCTAACGGCTGCTGAGAAGGAGCGGGACCGACTGCAGGCTGAGAAGCAAGATCAGGGTAGGGAGCTGCTTAAGCTGGCTCAAGACTTCGAGAAGGTACAAGGGTGGCACAAGGCTTCATTGAAAGATGCTGCGACGGCTCGACATGACAGAGATGCGCTACGAGCTGAATTGGATCGAGCTAAGTCAGACGCGATCATGGAATATCGGAAGTCGGCCAACCTTGATGCTGACCTGGAGGTGCTCATGCGTGCATCGATGATGGGTGGCTACACTCTGACAGTGGATCAAGTGAGGGGTGTCATCCCAAAATTCGATGTGTCGACCCTCGAGACACCGATATTCTGCAATCCCGACTCGGAGGCGATATACGATCGGTATATCGAAGAGTTCCAGCAGGGAGAGTCTTTGACCATCAAGTATGGTCCTTATACCTCTGCTTCTGCTCGATGATCCGATCCGACCTCGCTCGAGCCGACTCCCCGCAAAATTGATCCGACCTCCCACTTTTAGCACATTCTCGCCAATCCCGAGCCGACTCCTGCGCACTTTTACCCTCCGCCGACCCTTGACCGTTGTCTTTTTAAATCTTTCTTTTGTTGATTTGGAAATTTGAACTTTGTGATGATTATTTTGAATTGATTTCGGCGGGTCTTTTTGACCTGGCCTTGTCTTGTGCTGACTTCGCTTCAAATTTTGATTTAATTTTGCAATTCGATTTTGCTATGTTTTTCCTTCCTTGTTATTTTGTTTGTCTTGATGTTTTAGTCTTTTGCTTGTCGAGCATTTGGCTCTGTTTGCTAAATTCGATTTATTGACGTGTATTGCCCCCCAAGTGTATTATGAACCTTCGTTCTTATTGCACTTGAGATCGACTCGCTTGCCTTAGCTTTTTGCCCTTTAGGCTTGTTTGACCTCAGGCTGAGCATTTTAATGTGAATGTTTTTCCTTCGTCTTGTTTGTCTTGATGTTTTAGTCTTTTGCTTGTGTCCACTGGTCTTGGCCTTTTAATGTCTTTGCCTCTTAGGCTCTTTCGACCATCGACTGTGACAGGTGGCCCGACTATACGAACCGTCCTTTGTCCAGGCCTTTTTCGCCTCTTAGGCTCATTCGGCTTTCGACTGGGACATTTGTCCCGACCATGCGAACCGTCCTTTGCTTTAGCCTCGTTCGCCTCTTGGGCTCGTTTGGCTTTTAGCTTGGACCTTTGGCCCGACCCTGCGAACCGTCTTTGTGCCTTTGCATTTGTTGCCCATTAGGCTTACTCTGCTTTTGGCTTTATCGAGATGTCCGACCTACGGATTTCTCTACTCGTCGACGACTGTTTTGCCTTTAACATTTTATATCATCTTGGACTTGTAATGTTACAGCTATCAATCTTAGCAAACACGAAAGTATCTCGGGAAAACACAAGTTTATTAGAATACTTATAAAATTGTCACATGGACTTATTACAAGATTTAAAATTGAAAAGTAAATAAAAGTTCATCGAAGCAAAGCTTATCTCAAACATAATACTTCCTCAGATTGTTGGCGTGCCAATGTCGAGGAACCGTGGTTCCATCCGCTCGCCCTAATTGATACGATCCTTTGGGGTGAACCTTCAGAATTTGATATGGGCCTTCCCAATTTGGGGTCAACTTCCCGATCGCTTCTTGTCGACTTGCTTCATTTTTCCTCAGAACTAGATCTCCGACTTTGAAGTATCTGTGTCTGACTCTCGAGTTGTAATACTGAGAGATCTTCTGCTTATACCTTGCCATTCTGGCTGAGGCTATCTCTCTTCTCTCCTCGACACAATCCATTTCTTGTCGGAGTTCGGGGTCATTTGTCTCAACGTTATAAGCTAGAACTCGAGCGAGAAGGAACACCGATCTCGGCGGGTATCACCGCTTCGCACCCATATACCAAAGAGAAAGGAGTTTCTCCTGTCGATGAATTAGGAGCTGTCCTATACGACCATAGGATGCTCGGAAGTTGCATTGCCCAATCTCGACCTTCTGCCTCTAGTCTTTTCTTTAACCCCAGCTTGATCTGCCGGTTAGTTTGCTCAACTTGACCGTTTGCCTGAGGGTGAGCCACTGAGGTGAATCGCTGATCGATATGGTATTCACTGCACCATTCTCTAACTTTTCGATCTTCGAACTGGGTACCATTATCCGAGATCAGAGCCTTCGGAATGCCGTACTTGCATAGAATGTCGACCCACAAGAATTTTTTGATGGATGCAGCTCGGATATCGGGTAAAGCGTTAGCTTCCACCCATTTCGTAAAGTAGTCCACAACAACAACTACATATCTGAGATTCCCCGGGGCTCGGGGTAGAGGTCCAACAATATCGACTCCCCACTGATCGAAAGGCCATGCTGACGAGATGACATTCATGTCTTGTGCTTGTTGATGAGAGATATTATCATGAATCTGACAAGAGTTGCATCTCTGGACAAGATCATTCGCATCTCGTTGCATCGACGGCCAAAAATAACCAGCTAACTTGCATTTTCGAGCTAACATTCTGGCGCCACAATGATTCCCGCAGGCCCCTCTGTGAATTTCTTCTAAGAGATATTCGCCTTCCGTCTCGGAAACGCACCTTAACCATGGACTTACAAAAGATTTCCGATAGAGGATGTCGTCGAAGAACGCATATCGAGCAAATTGGAGTCGAACCTTCCTGGCTTGTATCTTATCGAATGGTAGGATTCCGTCTTTGAGATAAAGAGCGATCGAGTCCATCCACGTAGCCTGCTGAGTGATCGGCTGGGCCTCCGCTTCTTTGTAACTCTTATCGGTCAATAACTCGACTAGAACCTTCTTACTCGAGACGAAATTCGATGCAAGCTTAGAGAGCGCATCGGCTCTTTTGTTCTGACTTCGGGGAACCTGCTCGAAGTGAACTGTTTTGAATTTAGGTATGAGGCTTTGGACCACTGCTAAGTAATTCTTCATGGTTTCCTCCTTAGCCTCATACTCCCCTTTCACATGATTTACCACCAATTGCGAGTCGCTGTATACCAACAAATCCTCGACACCCAGCTTCAGAGCAAGTTTCAGACCGGTTATCATAGCTTCATACTCGGCCTCGTTGTTCGTTGCTTTAAAATCAAATCGAAGGGCGTATGGGAATTCTTCGCCTTTTGGGCTTAGTAGAAGGAGCCCTGATCCTGCCCCTTCCTTGCTCGATGCTCCATCGACTTGGAGAGTCCATTTTTCTTCTGAACTTTGCTTCTTTTGGTCGAGCTGGATGGAGATCCCTTCAGCTAGAAAATCCGCCAAGGCCTGTGTTTTTATCGCTGTTCGAGGGACGAACTCGATGTCGTCCTGGGCCATTTCTACCACCCACTTCGCCAATCGACCTGAGGTGTCGGGCTTTTCCAAAATGCTTTAGTGGTTGGTCGGTGACCACCACAATAGGATGAGCTTGGAAGTAAGGTCTCAACTTTCTCGAGGCATGAACAAGACATAACGCTAACTTCTCGGTGGTGAGTATCGGACCTCGGGGCCATGTAATGCTTTGCGACAAAGTAGGCGGCACCGGCCATGTACCCCTCTCGAACTAGAACCGCACTCACCGCCTCCTCGCATACTTGCCAAATCAACTAGCAACCTTTCCCCTCTCGAGGTGAAGTGAGGGTAGGTATCTCGGATAGATAGGTCTTCAACTCCTCGAAGGTCATCGACATTCATTATCCCAATGAAAAGGACGGCCTTGCGGAGGATCTTGAAAAATGGTAGTGCACGCCGTGCGGATCTCGACAAGAATCGTGAGGGCCGCCATCCGACCGCTTAGCCTTTGTACCTCCTTTGTATTTCGAGGTGCGGGCATATTCTTCGAGTGTCGATCTTGTCCGGGTTTGCTCGAATCCCGTCCTTCGAAATCATGTATCCTAAGAACTTACCCGACCCGACCCCAAAGGTGCACTTCTTTGGGTTTAATCTCATCTGTTTTCCCTCAATACTTCAAAAACCTCTCGAGCGTCGACCAAGTACTGTTTCATAGACCGACTCTTGATGAGCAAGTCGTCTACATACACTTCCATGCACCTACCAATTTGCTTTGCAAAGATCTTATTGACTGCCCTCTGGTATGTTGCCCCAGCATTCTTCAATCCGAATGGCATGGTCACATAGCAGAAGGTGCCGAATTCCGTGATAAACGCTGTTTTCTCCGCGTCTCGAGGATCCATTAGAATTTTGTGGTATCCTTTATACGCGTCTAAAAAACCAAATACTTCAAAGTCGATAGTTGAATCCACTAACCAAATACTTTGAAACAATTTTAAAAAGGGACTTATCCGCTGCCCAAAAACTTTTAAAATAAAAAAGTTTTTGAAACTCCAATATAGTCGTTCACCCCCCTCTGACTATATTCTCACCCTTCTTTGGTATATTTTTGAGTAATATGACAGCCCAATATTTTTTATAGGGAGAAGGACAACTCCCATAATTTTTATAGCCTGAAGGACAAAACAAAAAAATAATAAAAAAATAACTCGGACGTGCTAGGGGCAACAACTCCAGTTTTTTTCCTTCTCTTTCCTCTCCGATTTTCAAACACTTTTATTTTTTGATACTCTTTGTTTTGAGACTTGGTTAGATATAATTTCATCGTTTTCATTAGATTCACTGTCGAAATTCACTCAATGAATCTCCCCAGTAAATCCCAAAATCGTTGAATATCGATAGTGAATTTTAATAGTGGATTTTCTGAAATCACGTCGGAATATATTGAATGTGGTCTCAAAATAAAAACCATGAAAAAATAAAAATAAAAATTGGTGAAAGTTTTTTCAAATTTGGAGTTCTAGATTGAGAGTTGTGAGTGTTTAAAAAAGATAGATGAGAGAGAAAGTGTGTTGGGTTTTTTTTTTAGGGCAAAAAAAGGCGCATGAATATAAAAAATAAAAAAAATAGTTTTATCTTTTATACAAAAGTTTCAAAAAGCTGTCATTCTTCTTAATTGATAAAATGTTGTTGTCCTTTTTCCTCATCCCTTAATTTTTAATATCGAATGAATAGGAAAAGAATGAATTGGGTATACAGAGAGACGCTACCGATACAAAGAAATTTCACAAATTATTTACTATGTTTCGTGTTGTTTGCTATATTTTGTTATCCATTGCTATTTTTTATGACGTCGTCCCATTCGTTAGGACAGTAACATGACTCGAATAAACGGCAAACAAACAGACAGAAAGCATGAGATGCATGATGGTGATAATTTAGTGGGAGGATGGCACAAGCATTATTACATTAGCAGAAATTACTTGGTGGTTTACATCATATATAAAACAACACACTTTTCACACATACCAACTGAGAAGGTTACAAAAATGAGTAATAACCCACCAAAACTAAAAGATTAGAGTAGAGGTGTAAAAGTCCAAAAGCAATATATTATACTTATAATTTACATGAAGAAACATATTTTCTTCAATTGAGATGCAGAGAAAGAGCAATTTCAAAAGAACAGAGAGACAGGGAGAATTTGCTACGTGATTACGTATTTAGAATTTACTGCCCCACTACTAAAAGCATTTCTGTTGAGTCGTTTTCATTTTTTTAACATACTCTTAGTTTATTGACTTAATATTTTGTTTTTCGAAGGAAATGGATATTTATTATGCACAATCGGCTTCGAAAGAAAGAGATGCATGAGTTAGGGGATTAGAACCCTATTCAACACAACCTAATAGCTTAAGACCTTTCTTCGCTAAAAAGTGAGCTGAGATATTTCCATCTCGTTGAATAATGGAGAAATTAAAAGAAGGAAAAGCAAGAATAATAGAATGATAATCTTCAATAATTACTCACAACTCAATGATGTCTTCGTGATGAGTGGTCAATTTTCTATAAGCAGATAACAAATCACCTTCGATCACCACCTTGATGAAATCCCAAGTAATGGCTAAAACAAGAGCATGACATATAGCCAAGACCTCGCCAGTACTAACATCGTAGCCCCCTTCTAACTTTCGTGAAAAACTTCTCAAGATCATCCCTTCATTATTCCTAACCAGTCCCCCAATAGCAGCTTCTCATTCATTAAAAGCATCAACATTAAATATAACAATATCCATCGAAGGTGCTTGCTACCTAGTTTGGTGCGGAATATTGTTGGCTTGCGGATTAGGACAACACATTGCCGAAAAGAATTCAAAGGCCTCAGCTTCCGCTTGAGCCAAAGTCTTATTATTTTGAGGCTCTTTTTGCTCAAAAATCAAGGTGCGCACTAGCCTTCCAGATTCTCCAAAGAATACAAATGATCTTAGCAGCACCTAGCTAGATTATCTTGTTTAGTGAATAAAAACTCGAAAAAATCCAACATTGAAGAGAAATAAAGTCATTTACAAACTTTAATATACAACACATACAACACATGCCAAGCATGAGACATTGGCGGTTTGAAGTCACAGAATATGCTGAGGAATATTCCATCCTTTGGACTAGAATATTCCTTGGAATATTCTCTGTTGACCAAAATATTCCCTTGAATATTCCAAGCTAACAGAATATTCCTCAAAATATACTGGCCAGATAATTGCTCATTAATGCAGGCAAATGTATAAATAGGAGGTAGTGTACATACAAAATCCAGCTTTTACAAATAACAAAAACTGAAGTGATTCATTGATCTTTTTCACTCCTTTATAGCTTTTCCACATGGTATCGGAGCTAGTTCTTTGATTTCTCACCTTCCTATCAATGGCACACCAAAATCAGTATCAAATCGTCCCCCTAAGCCCCTATTACCTACATCAAAATGAGAATACATCATTACTTTTGGTTCAACCACCACTCAATGGTAACAATTATCATGCATGGACAAGATCAATGCGTATGGCATTGATGTCCAAGAACAAGTTAGCTTTCATCACTGGAAATCTGGAAACACCACCTGCATATCATGTTGATCACCATGTCTGGGAGCAATGCAACAACATGGTATTTTATCAGCTCCATAGCTCAAAGTGTCATGTGGCTCAATTCAGCCATGGAGGTATGGACAAATCTGCAAGAGAGATTCACATAGTGATCGTTTTAGACTTTCAGATTTACTTGAGGAGGTGAACTCTGTTAAACAAAATGACATGACTGTTACTGATTATTATACCAAACTTAAGATCCTATGGGAAGAGTTACTGATCATGAGGCCATATCCTAATTGTACTTGCATTCCTACTTGCAACTGTGGTGCAATGAAAGTTTATAGAGATTATTTTGAATCAGAATATGCAATTAGATTCCTCAAAGGTCTGTCTGATAGTTTTGCCCCTGTCAAAGCTCAAGTGATGCTTATCCTCTGCCACCAATAAATCAGGTTTTTGGTATGGTTGTGAAGCATGAAAGACGACTCAGTTATTGCCTTGGGCATCCTGACAGAATTGACAATCATGTCATGGCTGTGCATAAATCCAATGCTTATGGACAATCTGGTAATGCTGCACCTAGTGGCAGTGTGCAATACCCTAAGAGGCCACTATCTGGAAATAGAAACTTCCAATGCACTTATTGCAATTTGAAAGGACATACAGAGGGCAGGTGCTACAGAAAGCATGGTTACCCCCAAGGGCCAGGGGCAGGGGAAGATATGGCCAAGGTAGAGGTGGTGGTAGAATCACTGCCAATCAAGTCGAAACTAATGAAGCTGAGCCAGCAGAATCCTCACACCAATCTTTAACCTCACTGTTCACTCAGGAACAGTTGGATGAGCTACGGAATTTGTTGAACAATATGCCCAACACACATGTACAAGATGAAGCAGAACACGTGATTAATCAAGCTACTATTCTGAGTGATAATTTTGGTGTCCCAGCCAGTGGTAAGTTTGTTGGTTAGCCTGTGAATTCTAAGTCAAAGTAGTGGATTGTAGATTCAGGTGCATCAGATCATATAACATGCACTCTGGATCAATTCCTATCCTACATTGTCATTCCAAGCATTCGTGTCACTTTACCTAATGGAAACCAGACCACAACTACACACAAAGGCACTGTACAAATCACACCTAAACTGATATTGTTTGATGTTTTATACACACCATCCTTCCAACATAATTTACTCTCACTTAGGAAAATGCTACACAACAATACATTGTCTGTTACTTTCACACCTAACTTTTGTTTTATCCAGGATCTTATGACTAATAAGACGATTGAATCAGCTAAGCATCACCATGGTTTATATTACCTAAGTCACAATGGCACCCAAATCATTCCAAATCTATAGTTCCTCCAAATAAACACAAATCTGTTAACATGATGCATATATGTGGCAATTTAGGTTAGGACATATGGCAAATAAAGTTTTGAATGATGTAAAGCTCATAGAGCCTGATGTTTGTTCTTTTGAATTTGGAAAATGTACTATTTGTCGTCTTGCTAAACAAAGAAAACTACCTTTTCCTTTGAGTGATTCTATGGCTTTAACAGCTTTTGATCTTATACATATAGACATCTAGGGACCTTACAAAAAGGCAACCATATACAATGAACATTATTTTTCAACTACAGTTGATGATTATACTAGGTATACCTGGATCTTTCTTCTTAAAGCCAAATCCTAGGTTGGCAACCTAGTAAAGCAATTTTGTGCTTTTGTAAAAACTCAATTTGAGAAATCTGTCAAAACCATAAGGTCCGACAATGGCCTAGAATTTAACCTTATAGACTCTTATGGCACAAATGGAATCACACACCAAACATCATGTGTACACACACCTGAGCAAAATGAGATAGTTGAAAGAAAACACCAACATATCCTCAATGTTGCCAGGGCTCTCAAAATTCACTCCAACATTCCCTTGTCATACTGGGGCTTTTGTGTCCAACATGCGGTCAATCTGATTAACATAACTTCATCCCCAAAACTCCAACACCAATCACCTTACCAAAGACTTTTCCTCAAACCACCTTCCTACTCTAACCTCAGGGTCTTTGGTTGTTTGGCATTGGTTGTTTGGCATTTACCAATAATCCTAGTGTCCGTAAGGCTAAGTTTGACAACATAAGTTTACCATGCATTTTTCTAGGATATCCACCTCATTTTAAGGGATACATACTTCTCAACTTACAAACCAGAACCATCCTAATCTCTGGACATGTAAGCTTTCATGAAAATATGATACAACACATGCCAAGCATGAGACATTGGCGGTTTGAAGTTACAGAATATGCCGAGGAATATTCCATTCTTTGACAATATTCCTTGGAATATTCTCTGTTGACCAGAATATTCCCCTGAATATTCCAAGCTAACAGAATATTCCTCGAATATACTGGCCAGATAATTGCTCATTAATGCAGGCAAATGTATAAATGGGAGGTAGTGTACATACAAAATCCAGCTTTTACAAATAACAAAAACTGAAATGATTCATTGATCTTTTTCACTCCTTTACAGCTTTTCCACACTTTATGTTCAATTAGAACATCACAACATATTAATTTCAGTGGAAAATATGTATTTTGTGCAGTAAAAATAATGAATAATTTATAAATTGGTCTTTTAGGGTACCACACTAAATCTACTATTACCTTTAAAAACACTATAACACATGTCTACTTTTAAATTTTTTTGTGGTGTCCCATGTAAATTTGAATGTGATGCCCTTAAATTCCCTTTATACATCTTGGATTTAACGGAGCACATTAGAATTTTAATTAGATGAATTTCAATGAATCCAAATAATCGAAATATATATTTTACAAATTTATCTAGTTTTACAGTATCTACACAAATGCTTTAATGAATCTTACAAACGCTTTTTTTTTAGGAAACAAGAAATTTTATTAATCAACATCCGCCAAACAAACGCCCAAAACGTCACTAGTAGGAGGTGAGGTGCCCCAAGATTCCTGAGGAAAAAAAAAGCATGTCTAGCTAAAAGAAGCGGTGGGACATTCCCACACGCCGAATAAAAGCAAAAGAAACAGATATGAAACGAGACAAGAGGGCCAAAAAGTCATGCACTAAACATCCCTGGGCTGTGAGAGAATCTACCGGTCTTCGAAGACACAAATCACACGCTAAACAATCACTCTCTACCACTAGTTGCTGAATATCCAAACGCCTCACCTCCTCAGAGCCAAGAAAATAGTCTTAAGCTCAATGTATTCCACCAGGTCCTTGGGTCAAAATGATATGCAAAGGAGTGTAGGACTGCCCCATGTGCATCGCGGAAAATGATTCCGAACACCAGCTCCCTCCTCGGTGACTCACGCATCCACGTTACCCTTAACACCCATCTATCAGCCAAATGTTAGGCCGAGGCCTGCACCCGAAAGATCTCCATAACCTCTGCATACTCAACCGACGCTACCATAGAATGCGTACATACCGTAGAAACATAAACTAGTTGATCATCAAACACCGCGGAGCAACGCGCCTTCCAAATCCCGCATATAAGCCACACAAATCTCGCAGTGTCCTGAACACCCTGATCCTCTAAAAGCCTCATGAACAAATCCGCAAAGAAAGAGGAACGAAGACGCTCCAATACAGAAATTGGGAAAATCTTCGATTTCAAAGTTTCATTTGGCGAAAAGGACAAGCGGATTTTTCCTTGTAATAAAAACATGTCAAATTGTATTTTTAATAAAATGTCTCTCTTTTCATAATTAATACATCCAGATCCATGGGGAAAACTCATGTATAAATTTGTTGTTGCATAGTTTGTGACGACCCTGATCCGGATAACGAGACCTTAACCGGAAAAAGACGCACGACACGTATATAATTAAAATAAATTAATTATATACGTAAGCCTGACATCATCAATAACAGTGAACAAGCGGAAAACGAAAACATAGACTCGGAAAAACTTAAAAGATCACTGCAACGATCGACAAGTAACACAAGACTGCAACTAAAACAAGATTCCAAGAAATATTACACAAGGTTGAATATCCATTCAACTATTATAACCATTCTTTAAAAACCAAAGGTACAATTGACTTAATCTATTACAAAGGAAAGAGGAAGATTTTATACCGTTTATACAACAGAAAGTAAGAAAGATAGACTTCAACTGCAGCGACTTCGGTAATCACTCTTAAACGATCTCGAACTCAACCTACAACAAAACCACCTTATCGGGGTGGGGAAAACAACATACTAAAGGGTAAATACAAACGTACTTAGTATAGGATAGAAGCACCGAATCTACGCCTACTATAACAAGAGGGGTTAACATTAATGACAACACTAATAATATCACAGGGCAAGTCAAACAAACATAACAACATATATGTTTCACTCGCTCACAACACTATACTAGGTCTCACTAGTAGACTCAACCACATAAGACATTTGTTACACATTAATCCAATGAGACATCACATGGTGACGACTGCACCACGTCACATTCAGCACCTCATATGGCACGAGTATCTAAGCATGATGTCTTTTCTCGTCAATCAACTACCCGCTCCTCTTCTTCATAACTCCTCTCCATATCAACGGCTCCTTCACAAAAACCCCACCTATAACACCTTAAAAGTTTTTGGCTGTCTAGTTTACAGACCCAACAAAATCTAAATTTGATCCCAAAGCTACACCATGTTGTTATCTAGGACATTCTTCAACCTCTAAAAGTAGCATCCTTCTCAATCTGGATACTAAAGACATTTTTTTGTTTAGATATTTTGTCTTCCATGAACATTTTCCTTTTTTTCACACATAACTCTCCTTCTACTTTCCTTACTTTGCCTTTTCCCACACTTAACTCTCATATGGACAACCTTTATGAACCTGATGTTTCTACCCAGACTCTTCATCTTCTGCCCCACACTCTCCATCACCCTCATTCTCTCATTACCCTTCTCATGCTCTCTCTCTCCTCTCTTGCTCCCAATTCTCCAGTTCTTTCTAATCCTGTTATTTTACTCACTAGACACTCTTCCAGAGACAGAGACCCCCTCAGTGTTTACAGCAATATCACACCAGCTTACTTTCCTCATCTTCTTCTCCACCTACTTCTACTAGATATCCCATTCATGAGGTTCTGTATTATGATCATGTGGCACCTAACTATAAATCCATTATATTAAACATGTCTTTTATCACAAAACCTAAGTCCTATTCCGAAGTTGTGCAGGTACCAGAATGGCAGGTTGCTATGCAGGCTGAAATTCATGCCCTACAAAGGAATAACACTTGGGTTTTGGTTGATCTTCCTCCTAACAAGGTTCCTATTGGATGCAAAATACAAACATGATGGGTCAATAAAGAGATATAAGGCCAGATTGGTGGGTCAAGGGTTACACTCAATAGTTGGGGATAGATTACCAAGATACATTCAACCCTATTGCCAAGATGACTATCATTAGGGTCCTTGCAATGGCAGTTTCTATAAGTTGGATTTTGGAGCATTTAGACATTGACAATGCTTTCCTCTATGGTGACCTCAATGAGGAAGTTTACATGGTAGCACCCCCCGGGTTTCCTACTTTTAAAGTCTGCAAGTTGCAAAAGTCCCTCTATGGCTTAAAGCAAGCTAATAGGCAGTGGAATATTAAGCTCACTGATGCCTCTCTCCATCAGGGCTATGTGCAATCTCCATATGATCACAACCTCTTCACCAAGTGTTCTTCCACTGCCTTTACTGCTCTGTTGGTGTATGTTGATGATGTGGTGATTGCATGTAATGACAAGACTGAGGTGGACTCCATCAAAGGTTTCTGGGTCAAAATTTTCAAATCAATGATTTAGGACCCCTCAAGTATTTCTTGGGTATTGAGGTGGCCAGGTCCAAGGAGGAGCTCATTCTTAATCAAAGGAAGTATGCTTTGGAACTATTGGAACAACAACGGCTCTTAGGATGCAAACCAGCCACAAGCCCCAAGGATTGCTCCCAGAAACTTTGACATCAAAATTCAAAGTTGTTGCCAAGCAATACTTTGTACAGAAGCCTAGTTGGGAAGTTGTATTTAACCATAACAAGGCTAGATATTTCTTTTGCACCCCGACAATTTAGTCAATTTCTTGATGAACCAACAATCAACCACATGAAAGCTGCACAAAAATTGCTCAGATATGTTAAAAGGATCCCTGGACAGGGCATCAAGTTTCCTGCAAATAATGAGTTGACCCTGAAAGCCTTCTCTGATTCTGACTGGGCATTTTGCGAGGAGACTAGAAGATCAGTGACTTGTTCTACATTTTTCTCGGCAAATCCTTGATATCTTGGAAGTCTAAGAAGCAAACTATTGTGTCAAAGAGTAGTTCAGAAGCAGAATACAGATCAATGGTTGGAGCAACATGTGAAGTGCAATGGATTTTATATCTGTTGAAGAATCTACTAGTTCAGCATGACAAAGCTGGTGCCACTGTTTTGTGACAACAATAGTTCTTAGTATATAGCTGAATGTCGGTGTTCCATAAGAGAACGAAACACATACAGATAGATTGCCACATTGTGAGAGAAAGTACTTGAAAGGGATCATAAAGCCTTTGCCCATAAGATGTGAGTTGCAGCAACATCAAATTAACGAAACTAATGCATAACCTGGGACTGCACAACATATATTTAGTTTCAGGTTTGAGGGGATCTAGAGAATGAAAGTGAAGAAAGGTGAGTTGGCAATTCGGAGTGTTGTGATTGGATGGTATGACATCACCATATCCAATCACATCTCTAGTATTTGCTGCATGTGAATAGTCAAGGGGTATATAAGGCTAGAAGTCAAAATATCTTTGAATCAGAATATTCTTCCAGATTCAATAAGAATTCATACTGTTCGTTGCTTTTCTTCTCCGTACTTCAGTTCATATTTAACTTAGATTTCTTCTTCAGAATGATTAAGCAAACAAAGAATGAGAAACTGAACTTTGAACTAAAACAATCAAAAACCTTCTTCTACTTTTCAATGGACAACATATACCTACTCTTTTTCTTCTTCACTAGCACAAACTCTACTCTAAAAACATGATGAATGTAAAATAGGCTAACGGAAAGGTGAGAGCCCAATATCTAATTGGTCCAGCAGATGTCATGCAACACAAAAGTGATGTCAACTAACTGAAACTACTGACTGCAACGATCCTCTGAGCATCTCGCAAATTCACCTCAGATCATCAAAAAACTAATCAAAAATTAAATACTTTGAGAATAGAGATAGAACTGAAGTGGGTATTATTAAAACAAATGTACCGGTTGACGCAATAGAGAATCCAAACTCAAGTTATGCAAGAGTAAATGCCACAAAGAACGAAGGCTTTCGACAAATTTATAAGCAAAAAATCCAAAATCACAAAGATATACTAGCATTTGCATACATATTCATATATATCTTAAAATCACAAAGATAAACGAGCATTTGCATAGATATCTTAAAATCACAAAACTAAACGCGTATTTGCATACAAGTTAAACAAACTGAAAATCCTCAGAAATCCATTTGATATCACAGCCCTGCTGCCAAATTGGGCATCATCCGGCACTTGCAATAAATGGTTCTTCATCATTGGATTCATGCATATCTAATTTAGATTGGCAAACAGCATATTCATGTTTCATACCAAACCAAGATAAGATACTTCACTATTCAGCTATTTCATTATCCACAACAAAAGCAACTTCACAAGCATTCACACAAATCAAGTAAATAATCAAGCATATAAAGAAAAGAAAGAAGAAGAATAACAGAAAGAGGGCGAGAAATTATATTAAGCAAACCGAGTTTAGAGCTAATACAAATTATACAATCGACAACCTTCTTCTACTCTTCAATGGAGAAGATATACTTACTCCCTTTTCTTGGCTAAGAGAAGTACCCGGAGATCTTAAGAGAGACAAATCCTGCTTGTTATTACTCAATTTCCTCAGAAAAGTTTGAAGCTTCCAGTTCTTCAGGAGTAACATGTTGATGAAGCACTTTAGCGACATTAAACCACTGAAAGGCCCTTATAAAGGCATCATCTTTAGAGGGAAAACTGTCATGATTCCATATTGTCATATTTCCGAACTTGGCCTTCAACTCCCACTCATTCGGGTCAGTATCAGCTACCTTACCAGGACTTTTCTTCCCCAAAATAGATCCAGAATATCCTTGTGGTAGGTTAAGAGTTGTGCCCTGCAATTTCCTACCTCTGAAGTAAGCCTCCTCTACTTTTAGTCCATCTATTTCGACTTCAGTGGGTTTAGGCTTAAAGTAATGAGAGACAGAGGTAGGTCCATCATGCTTAATGCAACATGGGAGTTGGTGAACAACACCTGTGAGATCAACGATGGAATCTCCTTCTTGGTGACTAAAATCAATGGTCCCCATCGAAGCTGAAGTAATCCAAATAGCCACTCTTGGGTCCTGCTCCAAAGGCTATAAGGTTTGAAAAGAAAAAAAAAAGACTCGTCTCCTTCGATCAACCTAGTCCTAGTCTGAAGCGGGCGGCGCTTATGCAAATGCGGCGGCAGCCAAGAACCAGGGTTTGCAGCTACGCGGAAAGATTAAATTGTGGAGTTTATTTGGGCTGAGGCTAACGGGCCAAGCTTGCATATGTAAAGATTAAATTGTGGAGTTTACTATCCCTATTTTTTATTTTATTATTTTTATTCATTCCAATATACAATCAAATCACTCAAGACACCACTTCATTTAATAACTTTTAAAGGATGTACATTTCAGTCATCAGCTATTATAAATTATAAAAAAACATTTTTAATATTTGTATACTTTTTAATTCATTTAACCAATCTATTTTAACATAATATTAACCTCCTTTACCTTTAAATATACTAACTTCCATCTTTTTTATTCATTTGAATCAAAACAAAAACATAACCTAAAAGAGTTCGTCGGAGAAGATAAGTATTTCGCCGGAAAACCGCAATTGAAGAATTGGTTGCAAGAATCAAGTTAAGAAGAACATGACTTGGAACCAATTCACATATGTATCTTGTTTTTTAAGCAATTTGTTGATAATTTGGTATAAATCGAGGGTTTTAATGGTTGGTTTTTGAATTATTTCCGTTGGGAAGAAACCGTTCCTGCATTTGCGAGGAAGATGACTGGCAGCAGGTAACATCACATGTACTTAAGTTGGTTTGGTGCTAACAACGCCAGGACAACTGACGAATCGGTAGAGTATGTCTGCTGATGAAGCCGATTTGCGTCACCTAATTTTTCTGGGCCTATGTCGATCTAGTGATGAACACCCAAAACCCTAATGCCTAAAGAGAGGTTTTTATGGTTTGCGGCTAAATCTAAGAGTTTATCTTAGATTGCCTACGTATCATGTTATATTCTAGGAATCAAGTCTTACGTAGTTCCTAGAGTGTGGTATTTATAATGACAACACATGTCCTAACCCTAATATTAAGTCGGTTTGAGCTATTGTCTTAACCCTTGCCCAAGTTATCACATTGTAAATGGGCCTTGACAGCTGGTGCGGACTCTGCCCTCGATGTCGACATAACCGACTTGCGGTGCTCGACTCTGGGACCCCTTGTCCTACACTGCTCGATGGTCGATTATCATGGCCCCGGTTCGGAACTCGATACGTATAACTTGGCACTCATTCATATTCTGGGCCCCAACCGTAAGACGACACGTGGAATGGTGAAACCCGGTATCGTCATAAGCCCCCCAGACTTGAGAGAGGCGACTGCCGTCATCCGAGGTCGAGTCTGTTGTTTGAATCGTCTTCGAGTTGGGCCATTGTTTGGGCGGGAAAAAGCCTGCCTTCTGCAACCCTAACTGCTTCTAGCTACGTGGCATGACGTCATGGCGCACTAACGTTTCGTATTCCGTCAGTCATAATGTCTCTGCCTTGATTCTTGCGATTTACAGGGGGTTGTAACTCCCTATCACTCGCGTCTTTTCACATCCGTTTCATTATTGTACAAGCATAAAAGGAGAGAAGAAAAGACTCCAGAAGAAATCTTTTTTGCCAAATCGCAAAAACCTTCAAAGCTCAAGTAAGCGTCTCTTTTTCGTATTCTTCCTATTTTTCTTGCATTCATCCATGTCAAGTAGTGCTACTGAGTCCGATAGGGGTAGTGAATCACCTTCCCGTAGTCAAACTCCGGTATCTAATCCTTCCGGTCATCCTCTCTGACCAATCTCCGACGAACCTGCAGGTTCTTCTCCTTCTATCCCTAACCAACCCAAAAAGGTAGTCACCAGGATGGAGGGTAAAGGCCCTAAAGGTTGTCTCGGTGCTCTTTCCCCTGGGGATATTACCAGAACCTGCAGAAAATCCAATAACACCAGCCCTCCATATGAAACTCTACTCCCTTCCGGTGCCCACCAATTCGCCGATGAACCTCCAGAAGGGTTCTGTACTGTCTACGAGGCCCAAATCTTGAGTGGATTGAGGTTTTCACTATGTCCGGCCATTCTGACGGTCTTGGATCATTATGAGATAGGCATTTCCCAGTTAGCCCCCAACGCTGTTAGGATTTTTATGGGGTTCGTCATAGCCTGTCGAGTTGCGGGAGTCTGCTTCTCGATTCCTCTCTTCAGATATTATTATCAAATTGCAGCTACACCCGACAAACTATGGTATACTTTTCAAAGGAGACCAAACCGGCACGAATTTGTATCTAAGGGACCATCTTCATACGGGACTGGAAACCCTGATTCTTCTTTCTTCGTCACGGCCTGGAGAACCCATACATAGGGCCTGGACCCTCTTTCTAGCGCCAATGATGAAGCCGATTTGCGTCACCTAATTTTTCTGGGCCTATGTCGATCTAGTGATGAACACCCAAAACTCTAATGCCTAAAGAGGGGTTTTTATGATTTACGGCTGAGTCTAAGAGTTTATCTTAGATTACCTACGTATCCTGTTATATTCCAGGAATCAAGCCTTACGTAGTTCCTGGAGTGTGGTATTTATAATGACAACACATGTCCTAACCCTAATATTAAGTCGGTTTGAGCTATTGTCATATTTACCCTTAATGGGCCTTAACCCTTGCCCAAGTTATCACAATGTAAATAGGCCTTGAAAGCTGGTGCGGACTCTGCCCTCGATGTCGACATAACCGACCTGCGGTGCTCGACTCTGGGACCCCTTGTCCTACACTGCTCGATGGTCGATTATCATGGCCCCGGTTCAGAACTCGATACGCATAACTTGGCACTCATTCGTATTCTGGGCCCCAACCGTAAGACGACACGTGGAAGGGTGAAACCCGGTATCGTCATCTGCCTTTTATAATATTGTAAATAGATTGTGAGTTACATTGAGCATCTATATATAGGCGATCCACTATACATGATTAAGGGATCCATTAAACACGATCGGAACGTGCCCAGGAACCTCCTAAGGGATCAATGACGAGCTAAAAACCTTGTCCTAGAAAATCCAGTCTACGATCTAGGTCAAGAATACTACAACGTTTCGCTCGAAAACATTGATTCATTCTTGAAGGGTTGTATCCACTGCGACGAAGAAGTTATTCACTCGCAAGTGATTAAATTAAGCCAAATCGACTTAACCAAAAGAAATTTCTCTCAATATAATAATAATGATTTTCATAATTGATTGTTCATAAAATTACAAGTAGAATGTCTTTATATAGGCTACAAAATAAAAGACTAACAAACTCGTGGAATAAATTATATAGTAATTTTCGCCACTTTATTTACTAGTGGGCCTAATTTGACTCTAATAAGCCCAAATGACTTTTATTTGCTAAAAACAAACACTTGACCAAATATACTATCATATAGACACATTTTCTGATGGACCATACTAGCATTTAGGCCCATAAGACCTTTATTAACTAAACTCAATGCAAAATAAAATAAAACAAGTCCAATAACTAGTTAATAACTCATCCAAGCCCATCTTTCTCTGCTCTTCAGTCCTTTTGGGTTGGATCATATCATTCCCTCCCGGTTGGAAAGAGTTCGTCCTCAAATCAATAGGACGTCATAAAATCGAGAAACATCACCAATAAAACTTGAACAAAGACAAAAGATCACCAAAGGAGCACCGGTATCAAGTACGAGTCGAATAAATAAATGTTCATCAACGGCATGCTTTGTTGCGGAGTCATGCCTCAGAAACATAGCATCAAAATATTGTGACTTCGAGTTGATAAACCATTGGATAACTGCCCGTGAAGGAACAAAATAAGAATGAAACCAAATTGTAGTCGAACAAGCGTCAATAATCGCCAAAAACGGATCAGAATATGTATGCTCCGGTTTGGCACTAACGTGATCACGATCAAGAACCACTGTAGGCAATGAGATTTCCTCAATTGGATAATCGCCATGTACCTGCAAAGAAGATTCAACAAGGCTGGAACTAGAGGTTAGTAACATAAAATCTTTTTCTTTCTCCACAATAGACGCTTCAGACAATTCCACGTTGTTGCCTACAAATTGAGAAGTATGTGCATCATCAATCTCCTCCACATTCTCATTTATCGCAGCGATTGTTTCTTCTACAAATTCAGGCTTATGCACCTCTACCACACTCGGACCTTCCTCAACTGGCTCTTCAATTGTCTCCACTACGTCTTCCTCAACGACATCACCCAAAGATTCTACCACTGATTCAACCAATTCTTTTTCTTTTTTAAGTTCAGCCAACCGTTTCAAGTCATCAACAATTCCTAAACGACATTCCTCGTTGATTTTATTTAGTTTTTGCAAGAAATCAGGGCAATCACAAAAGTAATGGCCATTCCTTTTACAATGACTGCAAATAACCGGTAGAGGTCTTTTAACATCTGTACGAATACGAGAATCACTAGAATTATTCACCTTCTCAACAATTTCCACATTTTTGGATTCTGCAATCTTGAGATCACACTCTTGTGTAGAAGGTCGCGATTCAATCACATACTTCTTTTTATATAACCCATAAAAAATCGAGTACGTGACGAATTATACCTTAGTCGCTGAGCTCTGCTGCCAACTGATGTGATTCCGGGTAGGAAACACGATCGGAACGTGCCCCAGAACCTCCTAAGAGATCAATGACGAGCTAAAAACCTAGTCCTAGAAAATCCAGTCTACGATCTAGGCCAAGAATACTACAACGTTTTGCTCAAAAATGTTGATTCATTCTTGAAGGATTGTATTCTCTACGACGAAGAAGATACTCATTCGCAAGTGATTAAATTAAGCCAAATCGACTTAACCAAGAAAAATTTCTCTCAATATAATAATAATGATTTTCATAATTGATTGTTCATAAAATTACAAGTAGAATGTCTTTATATAGGCTACAAAATAAAAGACTAACAAACTCCTAAACAATGTGGGATGAATTAAATAGTATCGCCACTTTATTTACTAGTGGACCTAATCTGGCTCTAATAAGCCCAAATGACTTTTATTTGCTATAAACAAACAGTTGACCCCATATACTATCATATAGACACATTTTCTGATGGACCATACTAGCATTTAGGCCCATAAGACATTTATTAACTAAACTCAATGCAAAATAAAATAAAACAAGTTCAATAACTAGTTAATAACTCATACAAGCCCATCTTTGCCCTGCTCTTCAGTCCTCTTGGGCTGGATCATATCATATATATAGGCGATCCGCTAAACATGATTAAACTAATGATGATAAGACATAATAATGAGTGATGGGACACTAATTAAACTAGACAGCTGTCATGGCGGGCCCGATGCGGGACGGACCCAACACTTAGATATTTGTAAAGTCTTCATCTTTTGATCATCATGTGACAGCTAGCTCACCTAGTTGTGCAGGCTCATACTCGTGAGGGCGGACTGTCCGGCCCCGATTGCTTCGGGTCGCGTTTAGAAAGACAGTGAGTTGAAGTCTTATTGACTGGTCTTTGTCCCTTGTCCGGCCTGGATACATGCGTACTCGGCGGACCGATGACCTTCTACACTATTTGGGCTGCCGGACGGACCCGATGGTGGATTCACAGGCCCGATGGCGGAATAGGCGTATCAGTGGCGAAGGTGTAGTATCAACTATTTCTTCACTAACCAACCCTCCTTACTTACCATCCCCCTGACCGGGAGCAGGAGGAAAATAATTGAACCCTTCTTCTTCAACAAAAACGTCATCCACATAATTATTGGAGGGAGCAGAAGACGTGGAAGCATTAGAATTAGGGGGAAAGGGAAACACATGTTCGTAAAACTTCACATCACGAGAGACGAATATTTCCTCTAAATCCAGATCATACAATGTCCACCCCTTTACCCGAAAAGATATCCCAAAAAAATTCACTTGCGACAACGGCTATCAAATTTATCTGAATGGCGATGATTATGGGCATAACATAGGCAACCTAAGACTCGAAGCATCGATATATTGGGAGGTTTTCCAAACAGACTTTCATATGAGGTTTTATAATTTAAGACACTATAAGGGGTTCGGTTAATAATGTACGCAACCGCTAAAGCACATTCTCCCTGAGGTTTCCCATACAGACTTTCATATGGGGTTTTGCAATTTAAGACACTAGAGGGGGTTCAATTAATAATGTATGCGGCCGTCAAAGCACATTCTCCCCAAAATTTGAGGGGCAAATGTCCGTCAAATCGAAGTGCCCGGGCAACATTTAATCTGTAATTATGTTTTCGTTCTACCCATCCATTTTGTTGAGGGGTGCCCATACATGAAGTTTCAAAATTATTCCATTGGTATGAAAAAGAAGGGAGTAAAGTCCTAAACTTCGTGCCATTGTCACTACGAACTCTCTTAATTTGCCGGGAAATTAAAGCCACAAAATCCACACAAAAAACGGTCACAACTTCTACTTTATTCAAAAGAAGTTAAACACAAATAGATCGAGAATAATCGTCCACAATAGTTAAAAAATATATAGCCTCCACACGTAGAACGGACACTATAAGGTCCTCACAAATCACAATGAATAAGTTCAAACACGCGACTAGCACGACTATCACTAACAATAAATTGCTCACGCGGCTGTTTAGCTCGAAAGCCAATGTCACAGCCATCTTTATTTAAATTTTTAGGAACAGAAATATTTTGAATTTGCCTTAGGACCTTTTCTGAAGGGTGACCCAAACGCCGGTGTCACAAATGTGCCGATGTCCCGCCATCAATGGCCATAACCCGAACCTTCAGAATGCCCAAGAACATAAAAAGTCCATCCACACGCTCAGCCAGTCCAATCAACGTCCCCGTCACTCGGTCCTGCATTACACATAATTTCCCTGTAAGTTGCAAAGTACAATCATTTTCATCTAAAAATTGAGGGACCGAGAACAAATTGAAATTTAAATTTAGAACATATAACACATGATTTATGCATAGATTTCGCGATAAAATCACATATCCTTCATGAGTGGCCGGTGATGAGCTTCCATCGGGCAGCCCAATTGGACATTGGACAATTGGTCTAACATCAATAAGCGCATCAAAAAATCCTGTCATATAGTGTGTTGCGCCTGTATCAACAATCCAAGTAGTTTTACTTGTCAAGCGATCCTGTGGTTTAGGCAGACTTAAAAGATCAAGAATTCCCTGCCATTGTACCGGGCTGATGTTGCTGAGACCAGTTAGATCCAGATTACCTCGTGCCTTAATCACTTTTGGCTGCATGGAGTTAATTAGACTCAGCCTCTCTCCCACGTCCACCTGCACCACTCCGACCACCTCCACGGTTACCCCGACCATTACCCTGCCCTGCTCTTGAACGGTCTCCCCACCACTCAGGATAACCGTGAGTTGGAAGCACGTATCCGTCTCATGCCCTTCACGATTACAATGAGAGAAGATTTTCCCGCCGGCGTCCTTCTGCTTTTCCATCCGGACCTGCTATCACCTAGGACGTGGAACGCCATCATTGTTTCAGACTCCTGCTTCGCATCACCACCACCAGACATCACAACCCTCAGCCGTTCTTATTGAATCAGTGTTTGATACGTACGATCAATTGAGGGCTATGGGTCACGGTTCAACAACTGTGATCGAGCAGTTGCGTATACTAGTCAAGCCCGACTAAGAACCAATGTAGACGATCATCGAGAGGAACCTTCTGAAACTTGATGGCCAAGTCACACTTGCATCCGTTGCAATAGCACGTCGGGTAGACCACTAAATCAGCCAATTCGTCCCAAATCTTACTCATACGCCCAAAATAGGACGTATTCGTCTCTCCTTGTCCCTGTTTACATTCTACCAGAGAGGATTTTAAATGACAAATTCGAGTCTCATTCACCACATAGAATCGATCCTTCAACATCTCCCACAATTTTTGGACATCTTCATAATGCGAAAGCATCGATCGAATAGACGGGTCTATAGAGTTCATGATCCATGAGAGCAACATGGAATGAACCGTATACCAATCTTCAAGCTTTCCTTCATCGGTGGGTTTTGTTGAAATAGTGTCCTAAACCCAATCGGGTTGGACCAGATCCGACCGGGTTGGATCATTTCTACTATGTCTTTATGTTTATACATATATATTAAATGGCTTTTCTGTTGTCATATATTTGTTCTTTTAGAGAACCAATTGTGAATTGTTATATGATAACGTCCTTGGTATTAAACTGTGATAGAGAAACCATGATAGACGATTATGGTTGATAAGATCTCTGATCACTTTAATAAGTTTGATACTTAAATGTCTCTAGGCTGATGTACTATTAAACAGGGCATTGATAGTACGTACAGACTAGCACGTATTAGATGTCTTATGTCTTTAAGGGCAGGGATATATCTTGTCTATCGAAGTGTAAAGACACTTGGACTGTACGTGGACGTGTAGTAGAGAATGCGTACGTTAGACTGACCCACTTACATTAAGTGTCGCACTATGTGGCAGTTGTGTAATTATCCTTTAGACCGGAGTCTTCATGGCATCACGGTGTGGATTGTCATGCTTTGACACTATTGAGGTTTCCTCTAGCCACGGGGCGATCATGCGGTAGTGATTGGGTGTGATACTGAAGCATGTGGAGTATACATGTTTGGTCGTCTGAGAATCGCGTACCCTATCAGTAGGGGTGAATATCCGAAAGGACCTTCTTATAAGGAATGTCTTACTCTCGTGAATATCTGCAAAGTGGAAGTAAATGAGTTACTTCGAGAGAGCATGATATCCAGATTATAAGATACGGTCGTTAATGTTTGACACTCGACGTACGACCGTATGGATATTATTACAGCGATAGGATTATAAGTTAAACGGTAACTGTTTCACATGAAAGGTAGTAGTCATTGCATTTGACTCTTTCGATGATTGGGGGTCACGGTGTGTTGCTAGACGCTATCTCGTGATCGTTAGGCATGAAGGGCATTTTCGTAATTTGCACTTTGTGTCTACGGCCAACATATTCGGAAGCCTATCGAGTCACACACATATGAACATCAAGTCGGATTAAAATGTGGTTATAGTTGATAACCAAATAAGAAAATTTTTATCTCACGACTATAAATGTTATAGTGGTAAATTAATATGGTGGTATTTATTTATTATGAATAAATATAATACAATATATTAATTATGTTGATTAATTAAATATACATATGATGTCGAAAATATATATGTATATTGATACACATGTATTTTGCAAATTAATTAATCATAGTATCATATTATTAATTAAAGAATATTCCGGAAGCCAATAAAAGGCTATATGGGGAGCATGTTTAAGTGTATTAAGATACACTTGATTGTGCAATTTAAGTGATAAGATTACCATATATTAATATTAGATATTAATGACTATAGATTTACGCACATGTGTAAATTGATTTATGGTAATAAGATAAAGATATATTCAATATAAGATATTGTCAACATATATCTTGGAAATATTTAATATAGGATATTAAATTAAATGAGATAAATCTATCAATTATATTTTCCTTATTTTACTAGTAAAATGTTTTCTTTCTCCCCAATCTACTAGGAAGCTAATCCCAATCAGATTGAGAATTGAAAGTGGCGCCCCAACACCTATATAAGAAAGGGGGTGGCTAGCTCTTTTGTACAACACAATTTCAAGAGCTAATTAATAGTTCTTGTGAAAAATAAAGAGCTTCTTAGGAGAGATTTTTTAGAGAGAGAAAAAGTCGGTCTAGCAACCGAATTTTTCTGGTAGCAATCCATGATGGGATTCCGGCGGGCTGATCGTGTGGATCACCGGTAGAGGCCGAACACTTAGGCGGCTCTATGCAGAACTACTCTCCTTAGACGGTCAAAGCGTCGATCTTTTAGATCAAGCAAGGTAACCACCGTCTTTAGCTTATTTGTTTATTGCTTAAACGAAGTCGATCTTGGGTCGATAGGAAATAAATTTTTGAATTCCGCTGTTTTCCCGCGTAGATTTCCTAACAGGTTTGGTAATTGTCCCCTCAAGAAATCCAAATTTCCGTTTCGCATGTAAAGTTGTGCGAATAGCTCGAGCCCATTCATCATAATTATCACCTTTGAGTTGAATGGTGGTAATCAATTGTCCGGGGTTATCAGCAGTGCTAAAGAAGTAAGTGTCAAGCTTATTCTCTCCTTTCGGTACGACAGCCATGTCGTGCTGTTGTTGATCTTCTTCTTCGAATTAGGGTTGCAGCCGTAGAAACCCTATGCGAAACATGTTCTTCTTCTTTTTTTTTTTCTTTTTTTCGAGTTGGATTTCAGAGCTGCTCTGATATTATGTAAAATTGTGTGGGAAATTTTCACTTGTGATTCATCATTCACAATCATACAATATATAGACACACGTATGGCTTCACCCTAATGTATAATTACGTACTTACTAAATAAATACATTAATAATGTCGTAATAACATAAAGGAAAAAGAGTAAATACATTAATAATACAATAATAATGTCGTAATAACATTAAGGAAAAAGAGTAATGATAGAGCAACGGTTGTGCCACAACAAGCGACACAACGGTGATCTGTACCGTTGATCATATTAGATTTACATCATTACCAATTTAACTCATTATGATCAACGGTGCAGATCACCGTTGTGTCGCTCGTTGTGGCACAACCGTTGTGCCTCTATCATTACTCAAGGAAAAAATTTACAGAATCTGAATGAAAGCGGTAGACGTAAAGTAAGTTTTACAAAATCAGTGTTTTAGAGTAAAAAATTACATATCTTCTGCGGTGTTATTATTCATAATTAAATCGGAATGCTGAAATCTCTATAATATAGAGTATCTGCTGCATAGTAATTTTTTTCTAAATCTATATATGAAAATCGTTAAAAATACAATTGTCAAAAGATTTACGGTATCTACTCTAAAAGTTTCTTCATTTTTTTTTTTTTTTTTTTGAAAAACCAGTTTTTGATCTTTCTATTATTATTTAGTTTCTTATTGTTTCTCGAACTCTAGGGTTTGTAATGTACTTACTAGCTAGGGCTATAAATAAAGTTTAGGGCATACCAAATTAAGTGTATCGCCACATTAAATGGACTAGTGTACTCCTCAGTCCTCTCTAGGCTTAAAAGATCCAAAAGTAGTGTTTCTTTCTTTCAATTTCGGCTTCCTTGTTCTAATCGTATTTATCATCATCCAATTTCTTCTTAATTGGAAGCTTTTATCAATAAAATTGCTGTATTGTAGGGTTATTAAAAGAATCGAAGAGATTCTTTAATTTCGTCCTTTTTTTTCCTTTAACTTTCGACCTTCTTGTTCAACTCGATCATTTTCTTTCCTATTTCTTCGTGAAAGCAATATAATTTTTTTATTCTAAGGGAAATGCTACAACCATAACAAAAGTATATAGGTTAATTTGTATCATACGAGTGAATTTTGTTGTGGTCGTAGCATTTCCCTTGCCCAACTCCCCCCCCCCCCCCCCCCCCACCCCACCAAGAAAAGTTCTTATACAGAAAATGGAAGATGTTAACGTGTAAACGCATATGAAGTCTGAAGTTTTAGTGTTGTGAGGAAATGGTTCTGATTGTCTAGGTATGTTTTTTTTTCTTCTTCTGATTCTGATATAATTTGACATTTTGGGTTCTTTTTGTGGTAAATTTAATCTTGGTTTTGTTGAGATATTTTTTTCATTTTCCTCTGCAATTTAACCTTAATTATACATCTCTGTCTGTTTGTATGTGGCAGATGATTGCTTGCTATATATATATATATATATATATATGGCCAGATGCCGGAAAGGGCTTATAATGGAAATCCATGAGGTAGTTTTCCATCAACTCTAGCTATATAACTATTAATTATGTAATGATTTCGCCATGAAAGGATATGTATATATGCAGGGGCGGACTTATAGAGGGGCAAGGGGGGGCTCGTGCCCCCCCTTAAATTTTCCGATAAATTACTAAAATAAATTTCCTCTTCC
This sequence comes from Gentiana straminea, assembly GCA_036785695.1. Lineage (NCBI taxonomy): Eukaryota > Viridiplantae > Streptophyta > Magnoliopsida > Gentianales > Gentianaceae > Gentiana > Gentiana straminea. The sequence goes on along the minus strand of JAVUPR010000414.1, from coordinate 1,574,650 downwards.
TACTCGTAATATGTTGCAATTGATGTAATATATATTATATGTTCCTTACAAAACACAATCTGCGTATTTGGTGTAGTGGTCCAGTGTTGATAGTGAAGGCGGAAGGTTGTGGGTTTGAATCTTTCTTCCTCCTTATTTTTGGGAAGCATTTTTATTTTTTATTTTTCTCAAAGTTTACTATATTAAATTCCAAATTCTTCATTTTTTTACTCAAAATTTCAACACTTCTTTTCCCAAGTTTACTATATTAAACTTCAGATTTTTAATTTTTTTTTACTCAAAGTTTCAACACTTATTTTCTCAAGATTTCTGAACATTTTAAAAAGATAATTGATATGACAATCCGAAAATTTGTAAACTTATTTACTTTGTTAATCTTTAGATTGTTTTTTTATCGTCAATTATTAATACGAAAAACAATATACTAATGTCTTTTTATAATATAAACCCACAACAACTTTCACATTTGTATATTACTAAAAAAAACTTTCACATCCGTATAAACCTACAACAAATTTCTTATATGTATCTACTGAAAAAATAATTAAACACTTTTTCCACGACAATTAATTTTTAGAATTCCGCCCCCCCTAAACTATAATCCTGGCTCCGCCCCTGTATATATGTACCGTTTATATTTCTAAAACGGAGCATATTTTATCGGTACATTAATTAAGACATTGCATCGATAATGAGATTCACCTTTGTGACACCACAATTACAACGATAAACTTTTCTCGGTCACAATTATCAATTATTCATCAATCGATTGTCATAATCTAGCTAGCTAGCTTTAAAAGTCATTCTAGCAGTGAAATCAATTGGTCGACAGGAAGTTGATTGTCACAATCAACATTGGGAAAAAGTTGATTCCAGAGTTAAGAATCGAGTTTATTTCACACGGTTCGATTTGTGTATACATTCAATGTAAGCCTCATAGCACATGTTGAATTCGGATATCAAATATCTTTGAACCAATTACAATGGTACTAATCAAGGATTTGAAAGTAAAGATTTGTATTATATATCGAGCGGACATATATCCACACTAAAACCGCATTATATATATATAAACACATTGAATCTCTCTTTTATCATATGCATCTTTTGTCCTTTAAATCATCGAGTGATTGCCGTACTTAATGATCGTAATTATATATGATGTTTAGATGCATCACATGTCTATTAATTGTTCATACTTTAAATAGGATTAGAAATGGGAACCCTAAAGTTATTTAGCTATAGAAAAGCATATATCTTTCTTATGAGCAATGCTACCGTTACTATGAGATATCTGATGACATTTATATAAAGATGGGTTTTACTGCCTCGTACATTATGAGGAGTTGGTCTCACTAGCACGTTATGGTGTGACATTTATTATAAGAGGTATCACTGACACGTCACTAAATGACCTTTATTGTGCTAGAATAGATGTCACAGTGTATATATATGCATATGTTGTGGTTTTGTTTTTACTGTCACCTTATAGTAAAGGTGCAGTAAAATTATGATTTGCTTAAGTGATTTTGTCATTATTCAATCACAAGGAAAATGTTAAGTAATGTTTTGCCTATAGGGTTGTAATTAATGGAAAATGATAGATTTACTCTTAAAAGTCTATATATATATATATTCCTATGAAGTCTAGCAAGTTTCGGTACGTATTTGTTCTCGGTTTATGAGTGTTGCTATGTTTTAATTGCTTTTATAAATGAATAATCTGCAGGTTAATTAATTGAAATGGCAATTAATCAGGCCAGTTAACATGAAATATGGTGAATTTTCTCACGATGAAAGACAGAAAAATGTGCAGCTTATATGCCAAACATTGGATGCAGGTAATTAGCTATATTTTAGCAACTTAATTTTTGGACAAACTATGACTGCCATCATTAATCTTATATAGTGCCATCATTTTGAATAATGATAATAATAAAAAAATAAAATTAAAAAAAACATAGGGAAAAATGCACGACTTAATGTATCGTGAACAAATCATTTATAGATAGATGGTTTTACTACCATAACAGTTGTGCTACAGCAATTGATAACATACTTTTACACCTTCGACGATTACACTGAACTTTATATCAGAATCTTACACATATCTTCATGATATATGTTATAAGAATATGTTATAGTATTTCTTGTGATACATTGTTGCGACAATAGTACTTTACTTTTCATGGTGCAGATGTAACAAAAAGTATGAGGGCAAAACTTCAAAAAAACTCATTGAAACAACCAAAACCAAAACAAGAAAAATTATGCAATCATCATGTCCATGCCTTCATCCTATAAGATCCACTGGATCAACCTTCCTGCGGCTAGAGCCACCGCCACCGCCATCGCCATGAAGGCCGCCATCAAATTCCAAGCAAATTTCCAAGGAGGCAACAGAAATCTCCAGCCCACAACCACCTGCGTGATTCCTTTCCTTTAACCATACCAAATGACTTCATACTGATGCAGTTAGGACGACCAAGCCTGCTCTGTGGTGGTGCAAAGTATTATAGCTTCGGTAGACACCGTATGGTCTATTGTTAGCTGATTCGGCAATCCACACACTTACGAGCATTTCTCAAAGAGTTATTGTCCCTTTGTCGGTGAAGGAAAAATCGTGACTCTCCGGGAGAAAAAGGTGGCTTCAGGCCTATCGGCGGCGACTAGCACCGAAAGACTAGAGTTTTTGAACGATGAAAAGCACGTGATTAGTTTTGTGACGTAGGCGGCAAACACTGTCTGTATAGGGCAAAGGATTACCGACTTTTCGAGCCGTCACAGAATGGTACGGCATGGACACTTATCTCATGCTTTTCATCGTCTAAAATCTCTAGTCTTTCGGTCCTAGTCGCCGTCATTAGGCTTGAAACCACATTCACTTCCCAGACAATCCCGACTATTCCGTCGCCGACAATTAGACGGCAACTATTTAAGAAATGCTTGTAAGCCTGTGGGTTGGCGAATCAGTGAACAATAGACCATACGGTGTCTATCGAAACTTTAATACTTTGAACCATCACGGAGCAAGCTTGGTTGGCTTTAACTGCTTGAGTATGAAGACATAATACGTCATCTGGTATGGTTATCGGAAAGGAAATCACGCAGGTAGTCGTGGGGTGGGGATTTCCATTGCCCCCATGGAAATGTCAACTGCGCATGATCATCTTGAGGAACTGTAAGGTAAAATACATACAATTCAGACTCTTTTTTTTTGTACTGTATACATTAATTACAACCTTTGACATCATGATATTCCATTTATTAAAATATCATGATCTCTTTTTAATGTGCCTCTGTTTATAGAAAAAAAAAGAGAGAGAGAAAAAAGCATTTTAATGTGGCATTCATTTGTGTGTAACAATAAACTTGTTCGATAATTTTTTTTTGAGGGATAATACTATTTCTTTCTGAAGACTTTATATTCTTTTATCATAATTAATTTGTAGGATGAATATATTAGGAGTATATACACATTTATTGTTACATAGTATATACAATAGTATATATTAGGAGTATACACATTTGTATTACAGTCAATCAATACAATATATTTTACAATAAATGTGTATATATACTCCCAATAGTATGAAAGTATATAATTTCGTTCTCTTCCATTCTCTAACACATTTTCAAACTTTCCATCAGCATACATAATCTTCTGTCACTCATTTGAGAAGTGTAGCAGCTGCATATATACTAGGAATGTTGCCGGTGCCGGAGAAGATAATCGAGACTGACATCAAGACAGATGCAAGTACCGGGCGGCACGCGCGGTAGCGTCCAATGCAGATGGTAATGATTCAATTGCTAGATACAAGAGGTTTCTAGCTACTTCTACGCCATTGATTATGATTTATGACATCTCCACCATAATGAACGAAGATACATTCAATTGTTGGAAGATGACCGTTTCTTTGACCCTCAATTGTTCCGCAGCATTGTTGGCGGCCGACATTATCTGCAGTTCACTCGTCCTGATATTGCTTTCACAGTTCATAAGGTTAGAAACTTTATGCATGCTCCCACTATGACCCGTTGGATGGCGGTCAAGAGGGCATTCCATTTCCCAAGGCTTCTTCTAATTTTCGTGTCACTCATTATTTCAGATGCAAGTGTTTTCTGACGTCGACCGGACATTTGATCCCGATGATCGTCGGTCTATTGGTGCTTAATGTATTTTTTTTCTTGGTTATAATCTCATTAGCTGGCATTGCAAACAACAACATACAATCGCTAAGAGCAGCACTGAAAGCTGAATAAAAATCCACCGGTGAAATTATACTTATTGCATTGTGCTCACAATTACCTCGAGTCCTCACGGGAATTACGGTTTGATAATATTGGTGTCAGTTATCTGATTGCTAATCATATGCTTAATGTCAGGGCTAAACACACTGAAATAGATTTTCATTATGTCCTGAAACTTGTTGTCAAGAAACATCTTCAAATCGTTTTCATTTTATTTGTATATATATTTAAGGTGTAATGAATGACACAATTGTCTTTACGTCTTTAATTATTTCATTTTATTTTATTATATTTTGCGCAAAAACGGAAGCAAAAGAACCAAACCTATATTTAAAAGCACACAGCACCACTCTATATAAGGCATTGTACGTACTTTCATTCATATTCAGTGCAAAATATATATTTCTTTTCTCAGCATACAATTTCATAAGAGTTCCATTAGAATTTCTTCTCTTACAGGCAAAACATCAAATATATATTTGCAAGTAGCCTTTCCATTCAAACTCATCTTATAGCCCATTTAGTTTTATATCCAGTTATATAAATTCTAAAAATAATTCCATGGAGGCTGCGGGCAACAACCAACCACATTTCCCTGAAGCCAATGGAAATCTTCACACGTTGATTTCTTTTCCATTGACTGTACCTGATGACGTGTTGTGTCATCATATTCATGCGGTCCGCGCCGACCAAGCTTGCTCTGTACTCGTGCAGAGTATTCAAGCCCCGATAGACACCGTATGGCCTATTATTCGTCGATTTGACAGCTCTGATCAATCTTCTAATTTTTTCTTGCAGACTTGTCATCTAATCTACGGCAATGGAGAAGACGGGACACCTCTTCGACAGGTGGAGGCGATTTCGGGCCTAATGGAATCGACTAGCACCGAAAGGTTTGAGATTTTAGACGACGAAAGTCACGTGATAAGTTTTCATGTCATAAACGACGACCATCGGCTTAATAATTACCGATCTGTGACGACTCTTCATGAGACGACAAACGGAAACGAAACGGTGGTTGTTGAATCTTACGTGGTAGATATTCCACATGAAAATAATAGGAAAGAAACTTGTTGTTTAGCTGCCGCTATTATTAGATACAACTTGATGTCACTAACTCGGATGGCAGAAAACTTATATGAAACAAGTAGGGCACATGGTCCCCAAATGTAGTTTCGCCTTGGTGCATTTAACAAATTAAATGCCCTACTTATTTCACACGTTTTCCACGACACGAGCTAGCAATTGCAAGTTGATTCTAACAATTGTGTCAGCAAAGGTAGTTTCTTCTTTAGTATTTCTTTATGAAATATACATCATGCACCTAAGATTAAGCACACCATTACTTTTGAAGTTTCGTCACGAATCGGTAATTATTAGCTGAAGTTCACCATCTCTAGTCTTTTGGTGTTGTCGCCGCCGGTAGGCCAGCGTGAAACAACCTTCATGGATAGCTTTGTCATTTCCGTCGTCGATGATTAGAAAGCAATTCTTTAGGGATATGGATTTTAAGCGTGTGAGGTGTTAAGTCGGCAAACATTGACCATACGGTGTGTGTGTGTGTATATATTGATGATGTACTCACGAATCAGATTTGTTTTCATGTATGATGATGAACTCTTGTATTATGTATTTATTATCATAATATTTCATTTATATTTCTTTCATTTTTTTCGAATAAATTTATATTTCTTTCATATGGTATGAATATTTGCGATTGTTCATCTAATATATAAAAGAAATAAACTGCAGCTTCAATAATGCATAAAAATAATTGGTGTTAAAAATAATTGATTATCATGTCTTTTTTTTTTGTGCAATTTTATTCATTTGTGTGGAGTGTAATTTTTTTTTTAACGGAGTATATATTCTTGTGAGTGAAGTTGGCTTTATATATGCAATGTTGATTACTAATGCAATTTAATATAATTTGTTTCTTAAGAAACATCACATGTTGGTGCGTTGACTTTATTTATCTGTTATTTTATATTTCTAATGCATCATTCATTATTTTTTTCTATTTTACCAATACATTATTTACAGCTTCAATAAATAAATAAAATTCCAATAATAAAAACTTCTTTACCAACAAAGTATTTATATCTCCATTAAAAAAAATACATTTTCAATAGTACTATATTTGCTTTCAAATAGTACTATATTTTAGACATATTATTACTTTTTTAATATGTGTGACTCTTCCATCTTGATAAATAAAAATAACGGAGGGAGTACTACATATTAAAAATAATATCCGTTAAAAAAAATCTTGCAACAACAATAACACATTTTTCGATTAAAAAATATATATTTACACCATTGATTATGGCATTACATCTAAGAAGTAAAGACAGAGGTATATGGAGGGCGGGGATGCTGAGCACATCCATTTTCCAATTTCTTTTCCCAATAGTTTATATGAAATTGGAAATAATATTGTTGGAGAAATTTAAACTAAATATTAATGCTAAGAGATGCATCGGTGAAAGTATCAACAACATATTAGTTGTATCTTTTTCGGTTAAATTATGCAACCGTTAAATAATCAGACTTATTTCTCCTGTAAATTCTCATCATTATAATGAAAAAGTATGCATATTTTATATAAATTTTCATAGACTAAATCAATGCCAGTTGCGCATTCAAAATACTCAAACAAACACTTTACATAAATTCGAGTCAAAAGATATTTACAAAAATTGATCGGTTTGCTGACTTCTTCTCATTAAGTGCAGCAATCCGAAAAATATATGATTGTTGTATTTTTGAAGAAGATTGTCATTAACGTGTGCACATAATCGGGATAAAAACATCTTAAGAACAAAGTGTTGCGCTTCGGCTCATTCAACAAATTTTATGTCCTATTTTATTATCACGATATTTATCACCTCGGATTATAGATATCATTAATTGATAAGGATCCTACTATATATAAACGATGGTGATATATAAAAGTATATTGTGGAAGATGTAAATCATTGCCATGTCAAATTTATCACAACTAAAATGTCTAGTACAGTATTTAAAAATAAATCAATAAAAACAAAAATCTAGTACCAATAAATCTTAAGTCACCTCAACTGCACTGAATAATCATACTCTTATTGCTTTAGAATTAATTATTTTAGTGGAAATTTTATACAGTAAAATATCATGATAAAAAGATTTAGCACACCCGACCTGTTAAAAATCTATGCTCCGTCCTTGTATAAGACCTACAACCTATTGTTTGGTCAAATACCGTTCAAAATCATGGTGTAAAAACGTATCGCATCATTCGTAGTGCACAGACGATTAATACAATACAAAAATCTGGTGTTAGTAGACGCAGTGGCGGAGCCACGTGATCCCACTCAATTTTAAAAAGAAGAAGAATTTGTTAAACGACATCGTTTTGGTAAAAAAAATCAATTTTTAACCTAATTATCCGTTCAATCCGGTTCGATCCGGAATTTTTGACCTAATTACCCGCCTAACCCGGAAATTTTTTAGGGACCCCATTGAAATCTTTTTCTGGATCCGCCACTGAATAAACGGGAAATACTTGTGTGGTATCTCCACAACTATGGAGACACCGTGTGGTTCTGACCGTGTAGACGCCCATATCCATCAATCATATATATATATTCACAAGAATTCAGCTGAACATAAACAAGAAGCTGTGTGTCAAGAAACTTTTACCTGCTACCTATTCGTGGGGAGATGTTAGGTGGCTCAATCGATACCGTCAGTCTTTAAAATGAATCTAAACCGCGACTCCTGTCAAAATAGCACGTGGCTGCCCCTCAAAAAAAATAAAATAAAATAAAATAAAATTAGAACGTGGCTATTGTCACATTGTTGCTTCTTTTCTGCATGTTAGACACGTCCTTGTCTGCATATTTCAGGTTCAATTTCTTAGGAGTATTGTGTGAAAGGTTTATAATACTATTATTTTTTGAAAGGGTTGAAGGGTGATTTAATTGGCCATTGGGACGGTGCTAAACGGAGAAACATAGCTTTGAAAATGGAGTGATCGGAGTTTTTGTCGATTTTCAGAATGCATTAAAAAAAATGTTTAAAATCCGACAGTAAATTAAATTGGAGAAACTTCATTAAATTCAAGCAAAGTAAGTGGAGTTTTTGGCATTATACGGTGATGCACTGAAAAAACTAGTCTTTATTTGTACAATGATGATTCGATCTACCCGTACATCACACCTATGATACATCATAATGCATCAACTTTTTGAAAATCAGGTTTGGAATCAAAAACCAACTTTCGAAAAACGATTCATGTGCATCACACATATGATATATCACATTGAAACAACCATTTAAAAAAGGTTTGGAGTCAAAAACCAATTTTTTGAAAATCGATTTGCAAATACAACTGAGGAAAGTCGGTTATTTACTTTGATACCAACATTCAAAATGTTAATTCTAGTCATGTGTTGTATAATATGTGTGGTGTATGTTAAAAGGATATGACAAATAATAGTTCCAAGAAAAATGTTTAAAAACGAATGAAGACGGTATGCATAGAGAAGACAGATAAAAACTAATTCAATATACATAATCAAACATAAAAATCTTTTTTTTTTTGGAATAACTCAAACATAAAAATCTTATTGTATTCTAATACAGTATATGTTTACGATCAACAATAAATGTTTTAATTAAACAAAATTCCTATATGAACTTAAAATATACATAAATTTGTTGAATGAATCTAGACAAATTCAAGATTAGTTGTTATTTAAATGTATCTGAACACACTTACTACCGGCCGTAACGGATTTTATGAGTAACAAATATATACTATCTCCGTCTCAAATGTAAGTCTGATTGAATTTTTTCACACAGGCAAAGAAAGTTGGTTAAATTGACTAAATGTAATTAATTTTGATGAAAAAGACTAAATGACATTTTACCGTTATTAACGCAAGGTAATGAAAAGTATGTGAGTATAAATTAATAAATGAGGGGTAAAAAGAGAAAAATATAATAAATGATTCATTGCTTATCTAAATGAACATATATTTTTTTGGACAAATTCAAAATACTTAACGGACTCACATTTTAGAACGGAGTAGTATATCTTTTGATATTTATACGTCATCTAATATAAATGACAGTGTGATAACCACAAAGTATATTATATCACATATATTGCAACTATCACACAATCGTTGTGATAATATAGATATCACGTAAGAAAAATACGATTTTTCAGATTTTCCGATTAAAATACGATACAAAATCTAGTATTATTAGACGCACGTGTCCATCAATAGGAGATCCAGAGACTGGTGATACTAATGGCACGCTTGTTTCGCAAGAATGAAATGTATAAAATCCAATTAATGGAATGTAATAATATTATTTCATTCCTAGCTATCTTTGGAACGTGACCGGATATGGAATGAAGCAATTTCATAATAGATAAAACACCGAGTGATAATGGGAGGTGATGGATAAGGTGATGTGATAGGGTATGATGAGAAAGAGTGGGGTAAGGTATGGTGCAAAAAGGTATGGTTAGGTGAGATGGTTGAGGTGGGGTAGTTTATTTTACACCACCACACATCATACCACTCATCTCACCCTACCGACATTTTAATGTTACACTTTTCATTGGATGTTACGACATTTTACGGTTTACTACTTATTTTTTTAACAAATAAGAGGTACATTCACTACTTGTTTTTAGACCGTTACTACTTTTCATTGGATGTTACGACATTTTATGGGTCGTTACTACTTGTTTTTCTTGACCGTTACTATTTGTATTCCCATCAAAGTAACAAGGGGTATTTTTGTCTAAATATTTTGTTTTTGTCCTTTATAACAAATTTGAAAAATAAAAATGTCGCTACCCACCGTTTATGTGTTTTTTTGTCGCTTGTAGCCCTTACCCTTTATTTTACACCACCACACATCATACCACTCATCTCACCGTACCTTACCACACCAACCGACCATATCACACCATTACCTACCCCAATCTAACATATCTCACATTTCCTTACAACATCCACCATTTTCCTACCCCACCGACCATACCCTACAATTTCCTACTTACCATCCACCTTACCCATCACCCCACCACACCCTATCTATCTTCACACCATACCCTACACTACCCTAACTTAACTCACCACCCAACTTGCCCCACCGTGCACCTACCCATCCCTACCCCACCCACTGTTCTCAACACTAACCCACACACCTTACACCATCCAACCATACACCACATGCCTTACGATACGTAACCTACCTCACCAGAAAATCTTGCATTGATCCAAAAAACCTAGCATCAATTATGACCTTGGTGTTAACCGACCTTGCTTAGAATAGATTAATGATTCCCTGATAAAGCATATACGCTGTGATACTAGTTTGTTGCAACGGATCGTAGGGAATAGATAGTGATTTTGAGAAAGAACAAAGCCATTAAACAATTACACAAGTACATAAACAAAGAAGAAACACAGTTTTAATGTAGTTTCCGGCAATGTGTCGACTACCACACGGGCAAAACGAGAAATTTATTATTATGCACAAAACGTTATACAGTTGTTACAATAACATAGGTATTTATAGGGCTTTGGGAATCAAACTCTAACCGCCATAACAATCAAACCAGGCAACGACTGAAATACCCTATATATAACCCTTATTCAGTTGAGAAACCATGCAGACGTGATCAGCACGCTCAGAGGACTGATCACCAGATTCATCTGAGAACCAACTCAACTGACCACTAGACTAGCTCAGCTGAATCCCATTCAGCTAACTATAAACTTCTCCACAGACTCAGAGTTCATGTCATCATTACGTCTATTACAATTGATTTCATTGTATTTACCTCTACATCTTCAATAATCTATAAGGAATACATACAATATTTATATTTATTAAAGAAGAAAGAAAAAAATCAATCATAGGTGTTTTCATTCAAGAAGAAGGATGAGTTACCGATAACAATGTCCATCAATAAATAATTAGGTTTTTGAGTAAAAGGACCAAATATTAACTTAATAGGGAAAAAGAACACAAAAATAACATTGGAAAAAAGGACATATTATATTTTTATTGACTAAACTACCCTCTTTGTAACTTTCCGTCAAATGTAACTACCAAATCAAGTTTCCCTATTTGTTGGCCGATATTTTCTCTCATCAACTTCGCGTGATTCATCTCTGATTTTTTTTTTAATCTTAGATTTTATCGCTAAAAGTTTCCTGGTTCATCTAAGCGTATCACCAACGAGTTGTGACGGCAATTTTTTCCATAATTTGATCAGCAATTTCGACGCAGTTCCCTCAAAAAATTTAAATAAAAAATCGAGTGAAATCCAAAATGGAATAATTCGTAAAAAAATTAAATAAAAAATCGAGTGAAATCCAAAATGGAATAATACGTGATCATGTTACGACTTTTACACCGTCAACCAACATTTATCAACTTTTAGTCACCTTTACCGCTTGTTACTACAAACATGTAGTAACACACATGTACTAGGATATGTAGTAACTAGTAACAAACATATATGTAGCAGTGGCGGATTCAGGAATAAATTCCAGGTGGGGGTGTTAATCTAAAACTACATATTTTATCCAAAAAAATTTCAGTGGGGTCACCGGGGTCAAAAACATCAATTTTTATCTATAAAATGACACTTTTTAACAACAAAACTACATAGTTTTAAAAAAAAAAAATTTAAATCCAATCCAACGGCCACACGCGTCTCCCCCCGGGACGTGGGTCCGCCCCTAATATGTAGCAACACCACATTTCAAGGCACATGTAGTTACACACGTGCAGCAGCCCACACAGTAACACATATCTAGCAGCACACTTATGGAGATACGCTTGTAGTAACACAGATTTTAGATTGCAAAATCGTCTTATCTAATTTTTTTTTTTTTGCAAAATCGTTTTTTAAGGATAAAGTTGGTTTTCGGGTTTATCTCTTTTTTCATGGAAATTTAAATACAGCTAATCAATGACCAAAATTCGGTTGAAATTAATGTTGGAAAAAAAAAACCAAATCAAGTCATAAAATGGTAGGAGGGTAATTTGGTCCATTTTTATTGATTTTGTCGTTATAAACAATGAGAAATTGTTCTCAAAAAAAAAAAAACAATGAGAAATTCTAGTTGTCCTATTTTCCTAATTTTTTACAATTCTACAATATTTATTATAGAAAAAAAGAAAAAATCACACATAAGTGCTTTCATTCAAAAAAGAAATACAAAACAAATACACATGTGCTTTCATTCAAGAAAAAATACAAAATTAATCATCAAAGATAACACAATATTTATTATTAGAAAAAAATCAAACATAGGTGCTTTCATTCGAAAAAAAATTACAAAACAAGTACACAGGTGCTTTCATTCAAGAAAAAATACAAAATAAGCTTAATCATCAAAGATAACACGATATTAATTGAAGGGAAAAGAAAAAATCAAACATAGTTGCTTAATTTCATTTTTAAAAAAAGAATACAAAACAAATACGCTAGAAGGAAGTTGCTTTCATTCAAAAGAAAATACAAAACAAATACACTAGAAAAAAAAATACAAAACAAATACGCTAGAAGGAAGGAAGTTGCTTTCATTCAAAAAAATACAAAACAAATACACTAGAAGGAAGTGAGTTGCTTTCATTCAAAAAAATACAAAACAAATACACTAGGGAAAAAGAATACAAAACAAATATGCTAGAAGGAAGGAAGTTGCTTTCATTCAAAAAAATACAAAACAAATACACTAGAAAAAAAATACAAAACAAATATGAAGTTGCTTTCATTCAAAAAAAAAATATACAAAACAATACGCTAGAAAGAAGGAAGTTGCTTTCATTCAAAAAAATACAAAACAAATACGCTAAAAGGAAGGAAGTTGCTTTCATTCAAGAAAATACAAATCAAATACACTAGGGAAAAAAATACAAAAAATATGCTAGAAGGAAGGAAGTTGATTTCATTAAAAAAAATACAAAACAAATACACTAGGGAAAAAGAATGCAAAACAAATATTCTAGAAGGAAGAAAGTTCTTTTATTCAAAAAAATACAAAACAAATACACTAGAAAAAAAAATACAAAACAAATAATAAGTTGCTTTCATTCAAAAAAAATACAAAACAACACGCTAGAAAGAAGGAAGTTGCTTTCATTCAAAAAAATACAAAAAAAAATACACTAGGGAAAAGAATACAAAACAAATATTCTAGAAGGAAGGAAGTTGCTTTTATTCAAAAAAATACAAAACAAATACGAAGTTGCTTATTCAAAAGAAAATACAAAACAATACGCTAGAAAGAAGGACGTTGCTTTCATTCAAAAAAATACAAAACAAATACGCTAGAAGGAAGGAAGTTTCATTCAAGAAAAATACAAAACAAATACACTAGGGAAAAAAAATACAAAACAAATATGCTAGAAGGAAGGAAGTTGCTTTCATTCAAAAAAAATACAAAACAAATACAGTAGGAAAAAAAAACTCTAGAAAAAAAATACAAAACAAATACGAAATTGCTTTCATTCCAAAAAAAAAATACAAAACAAATACGAATACGCTAGAAGGAAGGAAGTTGCTTTCATTCAAAAAAAAAAAAAAACAAAACAAATACACTAGGGAAAAAAAAAATTACAAAACAACTATGCTAGAAGGAAGGAAGTTGCTTTCATTCAAAAAAAAATACAAAACAAATACACTAGAAAAAAAAATCCAGAAAAAAAATACAAAACAAATACGAAGTTGCTTTTATTCCAAAAAAAAATACAAAACAAATACGAATACGCTAGAAGGAAGGAAGTTGCTTTCATTCAAAAAAAATACAAAACAAATACACTAGGGAAAAAATACAAAACAAATACTACTAGAAAAAAAAATACAAAACAAATACACTAGAAAAAAAATACAAAACAAATGTGAAGTTGCTTTCATTCAAAAAAATACAAAACAAATACACTAGGGAAAAAAAAATACAAAACAAATATGCTAGAAGGAAGGAAGTTGTTTTTCATTCAAAAAAATACAAAACAAATACACTAGAAAAAAAAAACTCTAGAAAAAAAATACAAAACAAATACGAAGTTGCTTTTATTCCAAAAAAAAATACAAAACAAATACGAATACGCTAGAAGGAAGGAAGTTGCTTTCATTCAAAAAAAAATACAAAACAAATACACTAGGGAAAAAAATACAAAACAAATACTACTAGAAAAACAAATACACTAGAAAAAAAATACAAAACAAATGTGAAGTTGCTTTCATTCAAAAAAATACAAAACAAATACACTAGGGAAAAAAATACAAAACAAATATGCTAGAAGGAAGGAAGTTGTTTTTCATTCAAAAAAATACAAAACAAACAAATATGAAGTTGCTTTCATTCCAAAAAAAATACAAAGCAAATACACAGAAAAAACAAGAACAAACAAATATGAAGTTGCTTTCATACCAAAACAAATACACAGAAAAAACAAATACGCAGAAAAAACAAAAACAAACAAATATGAAGTTGCTTTCATTCCCAAAAAAATACAAAACAAGTACACAGAAAATAAATACGCTAGAAGGAGGGTTTGAACCTCCGACCTTGTGGTTAACAGCCACACGCTCTAACCAACTGAGCTATTCCAGCATTTGACATCTTTTGAGATTTAACTTATATTTATTTGTAGTATCATTAAGATTATTCTCGAATCATATAAATTACAAATGATTTTGATTTCAACTATCAAAATATTGTACAAATCATTGTACAGATGCCTATACAATGATTTTGTTTTGATACTAGTAATCTTGATGACATTGATGGATAAGTTCAATATCAAGATAAATTAATTTCTTGTATATAAGCCCCTTAAGTCTAAATATCTAAGACAAAAGTGTATCTTTTAGACAATTGTTTAGATAAAGCAATGATATGATCACTTGAAGATAAATGATCATTCGAAAGTATGCAAAGATGTACAAGAAGTTCATCAGAAGAAGTTGTCAATGGCTCGTAAAATTCATAAAAAATTATAGCAAACATGTTTTTATTTTTTATAGCAGATATGTTGAATGTCCTTAAAATTGTAGTGGGTTTCATATCAGTCATGAGTCTTATATTATGATCATTAATTTAAAATTGTGTTGTATTAATCGTTATAACATAACTGTTGTGGTGCATAGTCTGATCAACTAACAAGAAGACGCCAAACATGAAGACATTAGCACTTTTCATCCGGGTTTAATTTGTTAAAGTTATGATCCTCAAGAAAGCTATAACTTATTTGAAAATGGTAATCAAATCCGTAAACAAAAGATGGGAGAGCTTTGGTTGATGATATCGTTGCTTTGATGAACTCTGTGGAAGCTAAAGTTTGCTACAACCCTAGGGAAGGAAACAGAGCTGCGGACCAAATGGCCAGAAATGGGCAACAAAGTAGCAGTGGAGTTCAAAGGGTTGATGCACCTCCTGACAATGTGCAAGACATTCTAATGATGATTTACGGGGCTTGTCCCTCCCTAGATTCTAGTTTAGGCTTGTGGCCTCTTTTGTATCAAAAAAAAAATCCGTAAACAAAATTCATTACCTGGTACAAGAAGTCATCTAGAATTTTTAGCACAACCGAAGTAATAGTCCCACCAAGAGGTCACGTGTTCAAGTGGTTAAGCTGAGGTCCCGTGACCTTTTAATCACGGGTTTGAGTCTCACCGTGTGCATGTGTGGGTAATAGTCCTCTAAATGAGGTGGGCAAACATCGAAAGAACTCAGAGAACATATACACTCAATCACTTTTTTCCCAAACCAATCATTACATGCATCAATATACTTTTTGATATTTTTTCATAAATTACATATTTAATGATCGTTTGCATTCGAGCTATCGTACAGATAAGTGTTGTCGTAACAAAACAGGGTTCGACCTGCAAACGAAGTGAAGAGTTATACCTCGAAATGGCATACCCCTGCAAACGAAGTGATGCACCTCAACAAAACCTAAGAGTCATAACCCTTGACCGAGGTGAAGTGATTATTTGTTTTCGTAAAGAAAGACGGTTATTCGGATGAAACCTCTATTTGCCTATAAGAGGCAAATAACAAACCTTTATTTGTTTGTTAAATACTAACATTTTTTAAATATGTTTGCACCCCTATGATTCTTTTTAATCATTAATTAGTAACTTCTTGTAAAAGAAATATTGTGCGGTTTAAATTCTGCAGTGTATATTCCACAACTTTGTCACTTTATATGAAAAAATTAGTGGTAGTTACAATAATACCTCTTTTAAACAACCACTTCATTAATTTAGTGCATCTAAATTTTCTGCAACACATTTTAAGTCATGAAAGTATGACTCAATGAAATAAGTAATCATATGTTTTGTTTATTAACTATTAAATTTACTAAAATGTTATATTATTAAATCAAACGGTCTCAATTGATGAATACAAAATGAAAGACAAAACTACATAAATAAAATTTTAAAAAAATTACGTCATGCATTAAATCGCCTTGAGCAAATCACACCTGAATACAAAAGGCACATAACAGTATAGCAACAATACAATCTCAACTCACTACTCAAACAATGAAATGTGTTGCCTCATGTACTGTGTATCTATGTATAAGAATTCTCTAATTTGTCCAGAATGGAAGGAAGCACAAAGCCACCCTAAGCATGTTGAAATATATATATATATATATATATATATATATATATATATATATATATATATATATATATATATATATATATATATATATATATATATCGTCTAATAAAAACAAGACACATGGCATCAAACACACTAAAAACAAACCCATAAATAAAGTAACGCATAAAAACCATACCACGTATCGTGTTTTGATCGGATGATACTGGATATCCTCAGTTAACACTAGAATTTCTCCAAATCTAAAGTCTATGTTCTCTCATTTCTTGGCCTTCTTTTTCTTGGGAGCTGAAGGTTTCTTTTTGGCTTTCTTTGGCTGCTTTCCTGCTGCGGATTTACCCTTCTTGCGTGCGGTTATCTGTTCAGACAAATGGCAATTACCAAACTAAGGGCCTCGTTTCTTACTTAATATTCGGACAACAGAAGAGTACAATAAAACAAAGACTTACAGATGCCTTGTCTGCTTTGTGCTTAGTTTTTCCATTGGAT
Organism: Gentiana straminea; assembly: GCA_036785695.1. Taxonomy (NCBI): domain Eukaryota; kingdom Viridiplantae; phylum Streptophyta; class Magnoliopsida; order Gentianales; family Gentianaceae; genus Gentiana; species Gentiana straminea. The sequence goes on along the minus strand of JAVUPR010000414.1, from coordinate 1,557,242 downwards.
AGCTCCTCAGCGTCCTCATTTTGATTCTCAACAGCATTTTTAGGCACTTCATCCCTTTCATCTTCCGACTCAAATAAGAATCCCTCCAAAGTACCTATGAATCAACATGCAGAAAATATAACTTCTAGAAGCAGATTATACGGCACTCACTAAAAAAATTGCATGCCATCTTCGTAAAATAAAAACATGTGTAACTTCTGAAAACTTACCTTCTACCATAGTTTCAGCTTCATAGACATTAGATTGTGGTTCCAGCTGAATAAAATCATTCATTATAGCCTCGATCTGAAACGGAGATTATAAATTTCAATATGTTTGTCCTATTATCAAATATAAAATACTGCTTTTAGAGCAAGCTAAAGTCATTAAGTCAAAAACCATGATTACAAACAAACAAACAAGAAGGAGAAGAAAGGAATTGGTAGAGATGATCATACCTTGGCTTCTGCTTGACCAAAGTTTACCTGAATATCAACAAAACAGCAATAAGAGCAGATAGAGAGAGGGAGAGAAAGAAAGAGTATTTGATTCAAGCAAATGACCTACCACACAGAACGTTCTAGAAGGAACGATTGTTGTCCTGTATATGGTTCCTGACATTTATATGAAAAGTAAAGATGTCAGACAACTACGTAACTTAGTAACAACACTATTTAAATTATGGAAAAGATAAATGCAGATCCAGCCAATATACAAGGATACAAAAGCAAATAATGCAAAAGAAATTACAAGGATACAAAAGCAAACAACAAAATGCGGATCCAGCCAATATCAGTGTTCTAAAAGTCGGACATGTCAGCCACTTAGGTGCTAGTCGGCCTTCCACCGACTCGTTTACACCCTAGTCGGTCCTATCTAGTCGGTATCTAGGCGGGCTCAAGGCAGGACAAGTCGGCCTGTAGGCGGGAAAGGCAAGATGTAGTCAGCCAAGTCGGGGTATTATATAGCCTAAGCCCTTAAAAAAACACTTCTATTCTAAAAACAAAAGCTGCCCAATTTTGCATCCCCTTCCCCCCTGCACGATTTTTTCTTTCCAACCCCCCCTGCTGATCGATCCCTCTCCTCCACAGCACTGCCCCACCGCTCCAGCTGCAGCAAACCACCACCAGCTAGCAGCATTTCCAGCGTCCGGTGTGATAAAGTAGGTAGTGGATTAGTTTTTTTTTTTTTGTAAATTCCAGTATTATTAAACAAAATTCTAAAATCAGCCTAGTCCCCGACTAGCCGCCTAGTCCCTTGTCCCTAGTCCCCACCCAGCCGCCCGACTAGCGCCTAGCGCCTTTTAGAACACTGGCCATTACATACAATTTTCCTTGTAAGTCATAAAAAATTAATTGATGATATTGTAGCCATTCGATCATACAAGAGCTCATAAGTCCAAGAAATACATACATTATACACACTTTTGCGTGTGTAAAGTAAATACATATGTGTGTGTGAGCGCGCACGTTTTGTGTATGTGTGTGTAAACATTAGCAGCATGTTGAGAATATTGCTTGCCTTTCAAATCGAGTAACAACGCATGATTCTCAGATGGATCGTCAGAAATGACGACACGCCCCACGGCACCTACATCACCACTCAAATCTATGGAATCGCCTTCACACTCCACGAGTACCTGACAATAAAACAAGAAGAATGATCCAAATATTAAGCACACATCATAACTACGCAGGCTACAAAGGTCATAACAATATAACTACGCAGGCTACAAAGGTCATAGCAATATAAGGTTGTAGAAAAGCACAAAATCATATAGTAAAATGATTCACACCACAAAGAAAATATCTCAAATAGGCCATACAGAAATACTGACCTTTGACCGTGATACTTTCTCAGATATTACCAAAGGCACCCTTGAAGAAGAGACCTGCACCAGAATCATTCAGAGGTGGCTAATTAAAACAATGAAGTGAAAGTAATGTTCTGTAACTTAAGTATCTCACATGAGACCCTCTGCCTTTCTCAGCTTCCTCAATATCCAAGTCTGCAGAATTCCAAAAAAAAAAAAGAATAAAGCATAACTATGAAAGAAAACTTCCAGGCAAAATTGAGGATAATAACACATCCAATCCAACTCAGAGGGAGGAGAAAACCCGACTTAAGTCATCGCATCATACTTATTAACCTATGTTTTCTAAGGAACAACAAATCAAATTTCTCACTACTTGTTGTGTGAGCATCTACTTTCTCCAGCTTTTTGTCCTCGTTTTCCATCTTCATGGACTGTTTTTTCGTTCTTTTCACGGTAGAAGCTTCATTCAGATGAGACTCCCCACCATCATCAGTTGGAACCTCATCAATTTCAATGGGAACATCTTGAGCATCAGAATCTGAAGATAATGACAACACCGAATAGTTTCCCTGTTCAAAATGGTATTTGATGGGCCCAAAAAAGTGAACTTTTGTTGGATACAAAAAATCAAGAATAGAGTTGCTTGTATGTCAAAAACCATGAATTCAAAGGACTAGATATAGAAGAGAATCAAGAAAAATAGGAAAAGGAAAGAAAACATGAGAATGCTGACAAACGTAAACACAAAAATGATTTGAAGTGTGCTTATTCCAAAAAAAAAAGTTTTATAATGTTTAGATCAGTCATCCACACAGAGATCCAAAAGGTGATCTACAGTATGTGCAGCCCCATGCATGGAAGCATCATGCCTATGAATCTCACTAAGGACCAGGACATTTAGGCCAGTCAAGTTAAGGAGAAAAGCTGCCAAAAGGTCAAGTTTTCATTTCCAAAAAAAGTTTGAAGTTTTATGAATTTTTGTAAACAACAATTACTACTACTATAGTAACCGAGTGAACTCCATAATAAGCTAAGAAGAATGGATCAACAAGCATTAATGAAACTTCCCAGGCCTGATAACATGCTAAAAAAACTATGCCAGGAAAAAAGTATTCATACAATGGTAGAGATAGTTTCCTTTACCACTTCTGACTTAACTGCTTGTTCTCCAGCCCCTGTTCCTGAATAATTGAACAGAAAATATGCAAATGAAAACCATCAGAATATTTTAAAAAGGATAGTATGAAGAAGGATGTATACAAAAAATTTAAGAAAAGCAACTGAACAACAACGGCACCTGCAAGTGCATCAGTTTCTCCCCTTAATCTTTTTCTCCCGCGAGGTTGTTTGGGCTTTTGGGTTTCTCCTAGAGACTTGTCCTTCAGAGTCTTAGAAACCAGAATGCTTTCCCCATCGTCATCATCCTTTTCCTTATCTGAAGACTCTTTGACTTGTTTATGAAACAAATCTTTAAGGTTCTTATAATCCTCCTCGTCATCGCTTGGAGGAGAGTCTGTATCCGACGATAACGTCACAGCAGCAGGGGTCGGTCCCTAATCAACAAAATCAAAGTTTACCTCTTGTCACCAACACGCCACAAAAACAAAGCATACACAACAACATCACAAATCATTAACATCCATAATCATTTATTTAAAGTATAAAAACGAAGCCTAAGTTAAACACTTCCTCGGTAATGTTAGAACCATAGACAGCAAATTTCACCGAATCCAATCATTACAAAGGAGCAAAGCTCTGAAACCAACAAACCTAAATGCAAACTCACACGGGTAAATGTACATAATTTGTTCACAGGGAGCTTCATAAATGAGATGAATTAAATGGAATTGATTATTAATAGAAAGATGTCAACATCGAACTTAGCGTAAAAACCTGAAAATTCAACCCAAAAAAAAAAAAAAAAAAAATAAACTGCGTACTCAGTAACTATAGTAGTCAAATCTCTAACGCCTAACATCAAAGTCAAATATACCTGGAAATGGCGAAGCCAATCCGGAGAATCTTCCCTAGAGCTGCTGCTCATATCCAAATTAACCTAATTGCTCCGCTGGTTTAACTTTAGATAAACGCAACACCAGGGACTGGCAGGATTTTGATAATGAATCTTCTAGCAATGGAGATTCCAATAAGGGGTTTTCAGCGGTTTAGGAGTGGTGTTCTTTCCCTCCGTTATTTCTACCATTACGAACTCGTTTTCACTTTTCACTGTGGTTTTGTAATTCATCTTTCCCCGCGGTTAACTATATTAATTTAAAATGTTATTTAGGACCCTAATAGAGTTGTGTTACACATCTTTTAGATGGATTCGAGCCAGAATTACACTTGACTTAAATAATATTGAAATTGAATTCGATTTGACTCGAATATTAAAGGAGTCACACGTAAACAAAGAAATTTTCAACTCGACTTTTCACAAACATTTCAAACATATTTACGTATAATGAAAAACATACATACATATATACATATACATATATCCATGTAGATATATGATATGCCAAGCCTGTAAAAAAAACCACGAATCCGGATCAGGCTCATTTGTCGGCCTAGGAACGGATAGGGTCATCGGCACAGTCAGTCCACTCCTTCATAAGTATAATCCAACCCGCCTCACGCATTTACAATTCTCATCACTAGCCAGGCTAACGGGGGCCAACTTGCTCGCCCCTCCAGCTCAGTACGAAGCACTGGGGGAGTGAGGCGGATGGGGGCCAACATCCAGCTCGGTACGAAGCACTGGGGGCCAACTTGATCGCCCCTCCAGCTCGTCGTCCATCAGCTCGGACAAAACGGTTAGGAAATCACTAGTTTAACGCAGCGGAATTTAAAATTTGATTTCCGTTTTCTAGATCGTTCTTCGTTTAATGCAATAAACACGTTAAGTAGTTTGACGGTTATACCTTGATGATCTATAAGATCGTCGCTTTGACCGTCAACGGAGAGTAGTACAGTGCGCAAGCCGTCCACGTGTCCGGCCTCTATCGCTAATCCACACGAACTCCTCGCCGGAATCCTCCTTGGATTGCGATTGGAAAACTCCGATTGCTAGACCGGCCTTTTCCCCCTCTCTCAACTCACTATAGGATGCTCTCTATTTCACACAAGAACAATGAGCTCTTGCAATTGTGATGTACAAAAGAGCTTGACACACACCTCTTATTTATAGTCAAAAGTGGCGCCCCTATTGTGTGGAGGAGAAAAAAAAACATTTTCCCAATAAAATAAGGAAAATCTTCTAGATTGATTTATCTCTTTTATTATAATTAATATTGCCAATATCTTATATTGAATATAATTATCTTATTACCAAAAATCTATTTTTTTCAAAATCAATTAATATCTTATATTAATATTATGTTAATATTATTAATTAAAGTGCACAATCCAAGTGTATCATATACCCTAGGAAGTGGTGCCCCATTAGTCAACAAATTGACTTCCGGAATATTCTTTAATTAATATAATTTTTATAGATAATTAATATTCTTGTATTTTATTTATTCATAATAAATAAATACCACCATATTAATTTACCACTATAACCTTTATAATTACGAGATAAACTTTCCTTATTTGGTTATCAACTATAACCGCATTTTAATCCGACTCGAAGTCCATATGTGTGTGACCCGATAGGCTTCCGAATATGTTGGCCATAGACACAAAGTGCAATTTACTAAAATGCCCTTCATGCCTAACGATCACGGGATAGCGTCTAGCAACACACCGTGACCCCCAATCATCGGAAGAGTCAAAAGCAATGACTACTACCTTTCATGTGAAGCAGTTACCGTGTAACTTACAATCCTATCGCTGTAATAATATCCATACGATCGTATCTCGAGTGCCAATACATTAACGATCGTATCTTATAATCTGGATATCATGCTCTCTCAGAATAACACATTTACTCCCACTTTACAAAGATTCTCGAGAGCTAGACATTCCTTATAAGAATGCCATTTTGGATATTCGATCACAATCATAGGATACGCGATACCCGGACGACCAATCATGTATACTCCGCATGCTTCAATATCACACTCAATCACTACCGCATGATCGCCGTGGTTAGGGGAAATCTCAATAATGTCAAAGCATGACAATCCACACCGTGATGCCATGAAGACTCCGGTCAAAAGGATAATTACACAACCGCCACATAGTGTGACACTTAATGTAAGTGGGTCAGTCTAACGTACGCATTCTCTAATACACGTCCACGTACAGTCCAAGTATCTCTACACTTCGATAGACGAGATCTATCTCTACCTTCTATAAGATAGAAGACATCCAATACGTGCTAGTCTGGTTATACTGTCAATGTCACATTTGACAGTACATAAGACTAGAGACATTTAAGTACCAAACCTGTTAGAGTGATTAGCGATCTCATCAACCATAATCACTATCATGGTTTCTCTATCACAGTTTGACACTAGGGACGTTACTATATATATACAACAAATTATATGAAGATAAACAATATATATAATAACATAAGTGCTTTTATTAATCATAATAAAGTTATTACATGAACTAAATAGACTGTAAATGACCGACCCGGTCAGATCCGGTCCAACCTGATTGGGTTTAGGACACTTTTCCAACAATCTCCCACTTGGCCTAAAGCCAATCACCCATATGCCTAAACCCATGCAAGTGAACATGTTTCTCATGCTTTGCTTGAGATAATGCCTTGGTTAACGGATCAGCTATGTTATCATCCGTGTGGACTTTCTCTATCTTTACATCTCCTCTATCAACTATCTCTCTAATCAAGTGATAGCGCCGTAGCACATGTTTGGACTTTTGATGAGACCTTGGTTCCTTTGACTGAGATATCGCTCCATTATTATCACAGTACAAAGGCACTGGACCTTCAATGGAGGGAACCACACCAAGTTCAGTAATGAACTTCTTCATCCAAACTGCTTCCTTTGCCGCCTCCGAGGCTGCTATGTATTCGGCTTCTGTTGTAGAGTCTGTAGTAGTCTCCTGCTTGGAACTCTTCCAGCTCACTGCTCCGCCGTTAATCGTAAAAACAAATCCAGATTGTGACTTAAAGTCATCCTTGCCAGTTTGGAAACTGGCATATGTGTAACCTCGTAAAACTAAATCATTGTTCCCGAAAACCAGGAACATGTCCCTAGTACGTCTCATGTACTTGAGGATATTCTTGACAGCAATCCAGTGACCATCACCTGGATTGGACTGGTACCTACTAGTCATACTAAGAAGGTACGAGATATCTGGTCTAGTGCACAACATGGCATAAATGATAGACCCGATTGCCGAAGCATAAGGGATCTTACTCATTTGTGCCCTTTCCTCCTCTGTCTTAGGACTCATTCCCTTCTACAGGTAGACCCCATGTGACATGGGCATCAATCCTTTCTTGCAAACAAACGAGCCATAAGTCTTTTAAAAAGTTTGTTTTCGTATAAAGGTTTAACATTTGGTTGCATGTTTGATAAATTAAAACTTTCCTCTCTTGTCTATTGTCATAATCTGAATTTCTTTTAAGAAAATTTATTTTTATATGTAGTATAAGCCAAGTCTGGTCCTTCTTCACACACAGCACCCAATGCCTTTTTCTTTTGTTGTGTCTTTATGTCCTTTTCACACACTGCACAAGGGTAAAAATCTTTGTCTTGTTTTAACATGTGATTTTCATATCTGTAAATTTTTGCTTTTCTTCTTGGCTGTATTATTCATGCTGACCGTTGGTCCATCTCTGTTCAACAGTCTCTGTCCTCTTTTTGTTTATAGCCATTGGCATCCTTTGTGTATTTTATTTTATCTCTTGAAATCTACTTACTCTTCTGTTAGTGTGTAGTATATATATATATATTCATCCAGTTATTGCAAGTAGCAAGAAAGCAAGAAAAGCAAAGCACTAAAAATCCCTTGGTCAAAACAATCCCCTCATACTTAACTCGTATCTCTCAAAGTGCAAGTCTAGTGCAAGTCAAAGCTTCAAGGAGAAGTATGCTGCCTGAAGTTTTGAAGAGTGGATTAGGAGTTGGTAGTGAGTGTTTGAGTGATTTTTGAGTGTCATTTGTGAGGTATCAAACATGTGGTGAGAATAGTCTTTGTGCTCTTACACTTGAGTTTTTCAACTTGTATAAGTGAGGAAGAGAGTGTTGTGTTTCTATTCTGCGTTGCTGTTTGGGTTTCATCAAGTCAAGGAAGGAGCTTGGTGGTTCAACACACACAGCTTTGTGTGTTGATAAGAGTGCTGAAGGACTGTGCTTGGAGGGCTCCGGTCAGCACTTCATCTTGGCCATCCGAGCTGTAGGCACCGGTTGGGTAAACTTTTGTATTGTGTTTGTAACCGTAGAGATTTATAGTATAGTTTTAGTGTTATACTTGAATCTTGACCTCAAGTGTTGTTTCTAAGCTGGGTTTGGATTCAACACTTGGTTGATTCAAGTAAAACATTCTTGATTGATTGTTTTGCTTGGATTGCTGTTTTTGTTTTGTAACACCTTAAGACATTGCATGCTAGTTAAACAACATAAAATCTGCTAAGTGTTCTCTCACCTAATCAACAACACTTAGGTAATAACTTGCATGCTAGTAACAACCTAATCTGATATAAAACAAGTTTGTTTGTAATCCTGTTAGGTTCAACTTAGATCACTTAGATAACTAGGATAACTTAGTTTTTCTTTTTAATTAGATAGTCTTCCGCCTATTTAATAAACTAAAAACTAGGTTGAAACTCTGAAATCATCTTGAGTCGAAAAAGTAGTCATAATCCGGTAATTACTCTATTCACCCCCCTTTAGAGTAATTTAGTGCGCGTTACGATCCAACAGAACCTAAGGTCGGCGAGCAAGTATGTAAGCCAGGCAAGCTCAGCAGCGGTAACAGCAACGGACCGGTATTCAGCTTCCGTGGAAGATCTTGCAATAGTGGGTTGTTTCTTAGGAAAAGGCATGAGATGCAAGAGGGGATGCAGAAAAGAGTTGTAGACCTTCATGCAGTGTACCAGCTAAATACCGAAGAACACATTTGACGACGCCCCAATGGTAATCCGTAGGGGAGTGCATGTACTGTGAAAGCTTATTAACCGCATAAGCAATATCAGGGCGTGTAAACAAAAGATACTGAAGTGCACCAATAACCGGTCGAAACTAGGTCTCATCTGAATAAGGGGAACCCACCGCAGCACTGGATAAAAAGCATCAGGGGGAAGTGGAGTGGAGACAGGCTTAGAGTCCTGCATATTGACTCGGCAAAGCAGCTGGTGAATGTACTTTGTCTGGGTGAGGAATAGGCCCTGAGAGTTGGGAGTAACTTCAACACCCAAAAAATAAGATAATGCTCCAAGATCCTTAATAGAAAACCGTTGTCCAAGACTATGAATAACCTGTTAAACCTGAGAGGAAGAGCTACCAGTAATAACAATATCATCAACGTACACAAGTAATATGGTAATTGATGTATGAAAAATGTATCATTATATTATAAGATTTTTTATTATTATTTTATGATATTTTAGTATAATTTCATATAAATGCATTGAAAACTTATAAAAATCATAGTTAGTTATAATTAGATGCATAAGTTATAAAAACGATAAAAATGATGGTTTTTTGTCAGATTTACGTTTGGTGTTTCGTTGATTTTATTGCAGGATCAGATGTTTACCGAGATCCCAAAATATGACATACTTTGAAGTATAAATCATGAGTTTTTGTGGGATAAAAGATTATGCCAAAATCTAACAACTTTGAACGGATCAATTGTCCTTAATGTTTCTACCGTAACTCATCTTCAACGGACATTTGACCTAACTTAGAGGCATTTTCAGAGAAAAAGTCCTTGATGAAAGTTGTAGATCTTCAAGAGAGCTTTCCAACGAATATTAAATCATGTCAATCCGAGGTCTACAAATTCGAGATAGGTTTTTACGAACATCCGATATGTTGGATGGCCGGCACGCGCCGGAGAAGGCCGGATCTTGCAGGAAAATCTCTGACATTGGGCCCACAAATCTCTGACAAGGGAATATATACTATTTGACCGGCACGCGCCGGTGGTGTTCCGGCACGCGCCGGTGGTGTTCCGGCACGCGCCGGCCTTGTGGTGTACTCTATAAATACCCCTCAATTGCAACCATTTTGAAGTGTACCAATGCATATATCTCTCTTCTATATCTATCTATAGTCTCTTTTGTTGTTTTTAGTTAAATAAAAGCTGTAAACGGCACTCTGTCGGAATAATGCTGTAGTATAAAGTATCGTTATAATACTTAGAAGATGTATCAAGGCTCATTGATGTAAAAGAGTTGCTATTTCCGGAGAGTACAACTCTGAAGCTTCGATTGTAATCTGGTAACTTTTCTAATGTATTTATGTTTGTTTGTTGTTATTAGTATCTATATATTAATTATAATGATGTTAGGCTAACTTAATATCTAGCCAAGATATGAAATTGGATTAGTTTTATCTTTTTAGGGAAATAGATAACGACTATGTTAAAATTGATTAAAATCGGTTATAATGAATCTCTTTCTATGTTTGAATTGAAGTAGCTAATTGATTTGAAAGAATTCATAATCTAATTATGAATTGACGCCTCGTAGTTAGTTTATGAACTCGTTAATAGAAAGACCGGAGGGTAAAATTGGCCGAGTGAAAACGTGACAACGGAATCCGATTTCCTAAACCGGGGGTAGATTTGTTTCGGGAGAAACAAACTCTTATTGAAATTTATACTCGAGAGATTATCACGTAAAATTCGCCTGTTTAATTGACATCTCTTAAAATTGGCCGTATGACAAAACGGGAGTGACCCATGCTTGAGGATGACATTGGACGAGAGGACAAGACATATGACAATTTCATACGCTCGTGTGAGGAGAAATTGCCTAGCTTAGGAGTATACCGTTTCGTATAATTGATTGGACCTTGGAAAAAGGAAGATCTGTCTTATCTAATTTCCACTAAAAAGATATAATATTTCAATAACATATTCTTGGCTAGTCTCTAATTATAATATCTATCTCCCTCCCTTAGATATTGTTTTGGTACCTGTATATACTTATATCTATATATATATATATATATATATATATATATATATATATATATATATATATATATATATTATATATATATATATATATGTATTGCTATATATCTATATATATATATTTATATACTTATATATATATCTGTTTTAGTTTTATGCTTTTATTTATTGTTTGTTAGTTTAGAGTTTGGTTGGATGATAAAATTGCGACTTAGATTGAGATAATAATAGTTTCTCGGTGTTTAATCACACGGTGAATTACCAAGTTTTCCCTGAGGATCGACACCTGACTCACCATACTATCACTACAATTTGATCCGGTACACTGCCGGTAAGGATTGATAGCATAGAAAAGGTCCGTCAGTAATGCTGGAAGAAGTACGACAAATAAAGAGTGATGAATCAGCCACAGAGTTAATGAAACCAATGGAGAGAACAAACGAATGTAATTCATGATACCAAGTCCTGGGTGCTTGTTTGAGGCCATAAATGGCCTTGTGTAACTTGCAAATATAATTTGGATGATCAGAATCCTCAAATCCAGGTGGCTAAGACATATAGACATCCTCAACAAGCGAACCTTGCAAAAAAGCATTGTTGACATCCAATTGCCGAAGAGACCAACCCAAAGAAACCGCAATGCTAAGAACCAGACGAATAGTGGTAGGTTTAACCACTGGACTAAACGTCTCAAAATAATCAATTCCGGGGTGCGCTACGTGAAACCCTTGGCAACCAATCGAGCTTTATAACGCTCGATTGAGCCATCCGCGTGTCGTTTGATGTGAAAACCCATTTGCAGCCAACCACATAATATTCGAATCGGGAGGAACAAAAGACTATGTGCCCTGATCGGCTAAAACTGGGTGTCCAATCTTACCGGCAGTGTACCGGGTCTAATTGTAGTGTAGTCTGGTGAATCAAGTGTCGAATCCTCAGGGAAAAGAGAATGTAATTTTAAAATGTGGTTAAACACCAATTAGCTATTATTATCTTGATCTAAGTCGCAATTCTTTTTAATTAGAGCTATTCAAATGATAAATAATTAGATATTTATATAGATATAGATACCAATATAATAGATAGTTAATAAGAACTAACCAAGACAATGTTATTGAATTATGATCTCTTTTAGTTTTAATGGATGTGACCAATCTTCTTGTTGAAGTGTAATTGATTATGTGAAACGGTATACTCCTCGCCTAACAAATTCCCTCATACGAGTGCACGAATTCATTCTATGCCTCCTCCTTGGTAAAACCGTAATTAAACCTAATGATTTGACATGATAATCTCTCGAGTATAAATATTCTATCCCCGGATAAGAAAGAGGGTTCCGTTTGTCAGACGGCCAATTTTACCTTCCGGTCTTTCTACCCTTTTCTCATACCCTAACGTCTCGGTCGGTTCATGATTAGGTTATGGTTACGTCCATACTTGGTTAATTACGTCAATATAGACTATCAATTAGTTCAAGTAGAAAGAGATTCATCGATTCAATTTTTAATCATATTTTAACTTAGTCATCATCCATTTCCCTAAAAGAGAAACATTTTTCAATTACATTGCTTGGCTAGTTGTATAATTAGCCTACATACATTATTACTAGTAGATAAAATTGTAAAAAAAAACAAACAAACATAATAACGAGAAATATTACCAATTATAATTGTTGAAGGGAGGCTTCGTCCTCCGAATGTCACAACATGATAAATTCAACAATCTTCAATAATTATTCTTACTATTACAACATTATTACTACTACTTTTTAGGCATAATGCCTACCGAAATAATATTTACGAGTAGATAAGATAGGGATATATATATATATTGGTATATATATTTCATACCTCATAAATGAGGTATTTATAGGCAGAAATCTCTGGTCCGGCGTGCGCCGAAACTGATCCGGCGTGCGCCGGATTAACCGATTTCGAATATCATGTGTCAGACGCACATGGGGTAACATGGGGTAATTATCACATAATCCGGCGTGGACCGGTTTCTTCCGGTCTGCGCCGGGTTTGTCTGCCACTTGATGATTTTTGTATGATTTGATTCCGATTCTTCTACTTTGTATCACATAATACCTGTATAACAACAACAAAAACGACAAAAACACAGGTAAATCTGACAACAAAAGTTATAATTTGTATTATGTTATTTATTTGTATTTATTAGATTTTTATATGTTATTTTACTATCATTTAATATTTTTAGATAAAATTAATCAATAATATGTATAAAATGTGATAACATTTTGTCATAAATTTAACATATATCAACTATTCCCCACTTAGCTTTTGATCGTCCTCGAGCAAAATAAGCGATAAATAATAAATACATATTCATAATGAAAACAATATAATTTATTTAGACTAAATTTCTAATTTAGTAAGGTATATCGTCGATATTTTAATTATATATTAATTTTATCTATTTAAGATTATTTAAGAAGATAAAAAGTGTGTATAATTCAATAAATTAGTTATAAAATATTATCTAAAATGAAATTCTACATGAATTACTTAATAAAAATATTTAAAATAACTTTAAAATCGCCACTGTACGAATTATTGGAATCAAAGACTAGGTCAAGTAGTTGGCAAAATGGCTTATAACGTTCAGGTTCAGGGTGTTTGGCTAATCGAAAGGATAAGAAAGGAAAATCGAAAGAGATAGAAGCAAGTCGTACGTACTTACACCTTCAACTTTTGATCAAAAAAATATCTTGATTAGTAACATCCTGACACTGATTTAATGATTTTTTTTTTTTTTTTTTTTTAGAATACTAACATATCCGAACTCATTGCCAGAATCGACTATCTTTCAAGCGTCATGAGGTGAGAACTAATATATTAGTACCCAACTATTCCAAGAATAGCAACAATTGATACAAGATTGCCTTCCAAATAATATTTATTCCAATCTCAGCTTATACCACTTTTGTATTTCGATGTCGTCACCGCTATCCATAAGCACATACTATACTTGCGGGATTTCAAAGAAATGTAGACCAATTTAAGTTAAGGGTCGGTTTTATCTAGTTAATCATAATGGCTAAATTCGAGTGAGGTCTTGATCACTCTACAAGGTGAAAGTGGGGACAAAAATTGGAAATTATGTTCGGGTAGGCTATTTAGCTCTAGTTAATCAAAGTAATGCCAAAAATCTCATCATTCCTAGTCCGATTCCAATTTCATACTTGTCTTGAAATGAAAATTATTCTAAAATTTTATTATAAGTGATTCTTTGTCCAATTCCATAAAAAAATATATTTCATACTATTTATCTAGATATACATACTTAATTTCTTGTTAAAATCTAAAATAGATATAAATAATATGGAAATGTTATAAAACTAAGAAGATAATGGAGGAAGAACAAGAGGAAATGCAAGTATAGAAGAAGGGAAAATTGCTTGTGTATTATTCCAATGATATAAGGGGGTATTTATAGTAGAGATTACAATGTGAACACAATAATCTGAATTAATCACAAATCTACTTAAATCAATCAGAATAATAGATAATCCATCAATGATATTATTTCATAACACTCCCCCTTGGATATCTATTATTTAAACATACAACAGATATGATATGCCTCATTAAAACCTTACTAAGAGAAAACCCAGTGGGAAAAAAATCTTAGTTAAGGAAAAAGAGTACATATTTATCGGTTGATTTACTCCCCCGAACCAAGCGTCAATTTCGATATTTCAATTGCTTTGCATCCCAATGCTCTTCAATGGTCTTTCAAATGTTGCGATCGACAACTTTGTCTTGATAAATAATTATCGGTTGACCGGATCTGTTGCACGTCAATCTTCTCATTCTTTTGCAAATCATGAGTAAAGAATAACTTGGGTGAAATATGTTTTGTTAATCTCCATTAATATAGCCTCACTTCAATTGAGATATGCAAGATGCATTGTCTTCATGCAATTAAATAATTTTCCATTCTCATCTAGACAATGTCTCAATTGATTGTCTCGATCGTAGTTGCATAACGTATATGTCATGTACTATTAACTTTGCTAGAAAAACCCAGTGGGAAAAAAACTAGACAAAGTAAATAGTTCATGTCATATGCGTTTCTATGTGTTGCACTGACTGTCTCATTAAAAACCTTTAACTAAGAAAACCCTTTGGGAAAAACTTGGTTAAAGGGAAAAAGAGTACAATCATTGGTTTTAAGACCAAATCCACACAAAAGTTTTGAAGTTGTCGCTCTTCCTGACGACAACAATCTTTCAAATGTACACATTCCATTATTATAAACACTTATTATCCAAAACCGATGTAGGAATAATCTTAGTGAACAAATCTATGAGATTGTCACTTGAGCGTACTTTTGCATATCACTCTTTTTAGAGTTTATTGGATCGTCGAATGTAGGGGCTAATAAGCGTCATTCCCACTACTAACTTGTGCAACACATGCAACACAATCAACAACCGTAATCGGCTAAATAATGGGGGAAGTAATATAATCGAAATTTGCATGCATATATTTCCACTATCATGCATCGTAATTCCTTAAAATTTATGACATTAACCATGCATTACTTACATATTCCTTTCTCAATAGGAATCTACTCAATCGGTCATACTACATTCAACATGAATGATAACGACCTTAACCATATGCATGTTGCGATTGTCATATTAACTCATTTCGAAATCCACCAAGGATTTTCATATCAATATTAATGTCTAACGACCCGTAAATATACCGTCATGACATAAAGTTACGCGATATATTAGTTAGCGGAATATTATATTATCTATAATGGGAGAATATATTTGATCATTAACAAACAAATATTTCCAATTCAAACTCAACCTCAATTGCTTATTTCATTTTTACCTAGTCCGAGTGTTTATGGCACTCTGCGAATGACTTAGTCTTGGATCCGGATATAATAATAGCAATTAAAGAGGCAAATATGTCGTCGACGACTATTATATTTTATTATAATTTCTCCCATAAAATTCATTGCTAATTCGATATTAGCATAAACCAATTCCTTAACAATGTATGGATTGGTTGTTCCGCAACCCCAATATTTAATCATTTGATGCACGTGCAATTTTTGTTTTGGGGTTTTCGTCTACAAGACGAATCTCTTTAAGAGATTTCATGAGTGACTGAATATCAATAATAAATTGATCATTCTTCCGCGGATTTTTATTTTTAACACCGATCGGTCTTCTACGCTTCTGGCGTAGAGAAATATCTTCAATCATCTTGTTGGTGCATTTGTAAATAGTCACTCATTTAATTTCAATATAGGCATCGGCATATTACTTGTTAAATACTACAAGTAAGATTATTTTCGCAGATTCGATTAAGCGATGCGTGGAAGATCGTTTATCTTGTTAAAATTTCTCGGCATTCTTTTATTTTAACATGAGATTTTCTTTATCTCCCCCAATGCCGAGAATCGATCTTCATCGAACATGTTGCACCGAGCTATACATTGATGCTCTTTTATTCGCTTCATGCGATTTACACATATAAAACATAGTGGTTTCAATTAAATATCTCATTCTATGAGATTTTTGAAAGCAATATCTCTCTTGCGCTTCATGCGTTTAATATATCACTTGTGTGATTTTAGATTCTTCAAGAATCGTTCGAAAAAATTCACGTTATATTTAGAGAAATCACTAGAATGAGACAACGAACTTTTGGTTCGTTTCTCCCTCTTTCTCGGAAAATATTTGATATATGCAAAATGTGCATAATCTACCCTTCGTGGGTTTCATGTAAATGAATAATATATGAACTCATGGTTCATATATGTCCATATTTGTCACGAGATATAATGGATTTTCCTCCTCTTATTCTCGGACAACATTTTTTCATAATCGGTATCTAGAAAATTTGCAATTACCCGTGACGGATTCAACATTTTAATGTTAGAGATCCTCTTATGCGGGTATCAACAAATTTCTTTAATATTTTCCGATTTGGGGAGAAGCATTATCTCCTTTAGAGATATTTTATCAATTCTCACAATGCTTATTAGGATGATTAAGTCAAGCGATTTTGAAATTAATAATAATATTCACAATTAAACAACACCATGTATCATGTAAATGATAATATTGACAATCAAACAACACAATGTATCACGATTCCTAAGACAAGCAATTCATATGGGATCTATTACTAGAACAACTCAAGGAATCCTCGATAACTGAAAAGTCCGTAAAAATTGTATGTCAATAGACACTATCTTACCAAAATGTGATCACTTACATAATAAATGGCAGCAACTTTTCTCGACTAAATGCATGTTTCTATCTTATATTATGAATAGATAAATCATGCATTACATAGAGCATAGTATTAAAGATGATTTGATTTAATAATGCGTTCAACTTCTCAGAAATAATGAGAATTCAAAATATTTTTTAAGAATTAAGTCATAGTCTATCAAATTCTAAAATATTTTAGTGAATTAATATGATAGAAATGAATTGTTATATTGAAGAAATCTTCACCGTCGATTAGAAAATTGTATTAGTATAAATCGATTTTCTACAAATTGAGAATATCAATTGAAACCGAGTAAATCTATTCTTATGCAAAAGGTGTATGAACTAAGATGCTCACGAAAATTGGCATCGAAAGATACATTTTAAGTTCAACACATTTAATCATCTTATTTAGCCATAAGCGAAAATCAAAACGATCATTGAAAATAGAATAAAGTCTTATCAATAGACTAAGTGTAGAGCATCCGAAACAAAGAGTTTTGGATCTATAATTATTATTATAACACATTAACCCATATCATATCATTTTCAGTGTAGCTACCATTCGAGTTCACTTAATATTGCTATTATGGGAAGAGTATTTTATATGTGTCAAGAAGAATTCATCTTAATGCCCATAAATAAAACCAACCTCTCGTATATGAAGATCACCATTGTATTAAAAATTACCATCAAAACTGTGTCAACTAGAGGAATTACATATATACCACAACTTAAACTAAAGAGGAATTACCAACCATCGAGCAAAATGACACAATCAACCGACGCCAACTAACTTCAAGTTGTGAAGCCAACTAACTTCAAGTTGTGTTATCAGTGGCATATCAAAATCAACTAAAATAAACCCACAACCTCCGGTTGACATAGTGGCATATTAACCAAAATATTGACTATTAATTGGCCTTGACTATGTTATGATTGTCATTGTGATAGGAAACATATTTTCCACGACCATGGCATGATTGTCATTGTGATAGGAAACATATTTTCCACTACCACGGCATGATTGTCATTGTGATAGGAAACATATTTTCCACTACCACGGCCTCTACGATCTCCACCGCGACCACGACTTGCGCCAAAATGGCCAAAATTTGAAGATTTTGTCACATTCACTTCAGGGAATGAACTTGCACCAATAGGGGTTATTGGTTTTCATATCCCACACATGTGGTAGGTGTGGCCTGGTCTATTTTACAATCGGTAGTGCCACTTCAAGGGCATACCATTACGATAAAATGATAATCATATAACTTTATTGATATATTCAGTAGATTTTTATCTCTAAATTTCAGATCACTCGTGGAAACATTTTTTAATGGAGTTCAGGTCCTTAGTTATTTCTGTGAATAACATCTCCACGTTTTTGCTATGAATCTCAAGTTCACTTTTAAGAGTATTTGGCATGTCTGACGTTCAAATATGTGAATTTCATATTCACTTTCGTCAACTGACGACATGTCCGTTAATGTGAATTTTATATTTACTTTTACGAGCTTTATATTTTCATATGGATTTCTGGTCCATTATATACTCTTTTCGAATATTGATCATCTTCACGTGATCATATATATGTTTCCATAATAAAACTTAGCCTTCATGGCTCATATCAAATTTATTGACTTGATCCATCATTTTATTAATGTTATCAAGATGCACAAATCAAATCGATAAATTAATTTTGCCATATAATTTCAACCGTGGTGTAATAAAAATGGTTGAATTAATAACGATTTTAAAATACGCGAATGCGAGTTGAGCCAATCACGTATGAGTTTCGGTTAAACGACCCACTCTCAAGTGGCCACCATTCTTTCAAAGTTCATAAGGATCTCATACGGATCTCGAACCTTTCGGTAAAACGACGACCAACTTCGAGTGGTCGAACCTTTTCTCAAATATTTCCATAATTCATATGGATCTCAAACCTATCTTTCAAATGGTTTTATAATTCATACGGATCTTTCACCGTTAATACTCATATTCTATCTCTCGTCAAAATAATGACGGAGAAATATCATGGCCTTTACACGGTCATGGTTTGTCTCAATATTATTAATGACAAATTTTACCAAGACCCATAATTAAGTGCAATTCAATATCCATGGCCCATGATAAATAATTTTTTTTCCGTCGGCGTAATTGGATGTATTACTTTCGGATAGAATTGGATACTCCCCCGGTATATTTGTCTTTTTCGGTGAATCCCAAAATCACACCATCATCTGGTTCCTTGTACATTGATCACCAATTTTCTTGACAATGTGGGTCGCAATTTTCAAGTCCCACAAATTGTGGCTTTAAGTTTGACGATAATTAATAAATAAATTAAATAACTAAATAGAGAAATACGGCATGTTTAAAAGGTCATAGATAATTGATCTTATCATCAATATTTCTGTATCATGGATCCAATATCTCTGTACCTTTGATTTGAGTATAGAAAAGAAAAAAAAAAAAAAAAAGGCAAGATGATTGTTAATTTCCTATTCCAAAAAAAGTGTAATAATAACCAAGTCATCGTAAAATAAAGCCTGCCATAAAGATGCAAAAAAAAACACTTCCCTTTTATTGGATCCGGTATATATTTTGCCGTGGAAGTTTTTGAAGCTTTGTACTTGAACCATCGGGTGTGGTCTGCCTTCATGGTCATGATGGGTACGGGCACAGGCACCACCAGGGAAGAGAGATCGTCGGATCGAGAACGGTTAGCAATGAAGGCTAGCAAAGAAGGCTCGATGGATGGTAAGGAATATCATGTGCTCAGTTGACGGAGACTCGTGCTGATAACGTGTTATAAAACTAAGAAGATAATGGAGGAAGAACAAGAGGAAATGCAAGTATAGAAGAAGGGAAAATTGCTTGTGTATTATTCCAATGATATAAGGGGGTATTTATAGTAGAGATTACAATGTGAACACAATAATCTGAATTAATCACAAATCTACTTAAATCAATCAGAATAATAGATAATCCATCAATGATATTATTTCATAACAGGAAATAATATATCAAGCTTACTTTACTTAATTAAAAATTTGTTCTATCAAAATATATCATTTTTATTATAATAATTATATATTATTTCATTTATTTCCTTGAGGATAATTAAACTAAGTGTATAAGTATTTGATATATTAACTTCATTTTATTTACTAACCTAACTCCATTCCCCACTAGCGAACTGTCATCGTCCCGATGATAAGTGAGTGCAATAATTGGGTAGAAAATAAAAGGAATGATTTTAATTAAGGTGATACGAGTTTTTCTTATAAATTATTCATTTAGAAAAGAAAAGACTACAACATAACATTTTTATTAAAGGAAATATTAATATTACACAAAATATAAGGACATAATTAAACAAACTTATGGACTTAAAGGAAATTCTTAAACTAAAACAACTTAAAAAGAACTTAAAAACTTAAAAACTTAAAACATCTTATTCCAACTTATAAACCAATCACTTAAACTCCTCCCATCGCACACGGATGAAATGACCCCTCTAATCTTCTGTTGTAGATGAACCGCTTGGTACATCTACTGGAAGCAGACCTAGAAGAGGTTGACGAGAAGGAAAGATCTCATCCGAAGCATTCTCCGGAACTCCCGCAAAACGGATACAGAGTTTAGAGATCAAAGACGCAAACGGCATCGGTTGACGAAAATTTCGTCTACCAAGAGCAAAGTTGATAGCCGTCTTGTGGATCAGGACTCCCCAGTCAATAATAGCTCCAATCGTAATAGCATACAGTAGCAGCATCTCATCATCAGAAACCTCGGAAAAGTCCAAAGTTGGAAAAACTCGCGAATTTATAAAATGTTTCCAGGTTCGAAGATGAGGAAGCGAGCTGAAGTGGAGACAACATGATCACGGTTGTAATTTGGAAAGAGAATTTGGAAAGCTTCGGCACATTTATCAATAACACCATGAACTGTGTCCAAATTCCACTGCGATTCATAATGACTATTTGGGGTAGTTTGGACAGGAGGTATTTGAAAAGCTTGATTGATGATAAAAGGAGTGAATGGTACAATACAACCACGGACACGCACAAAACGTGTCGATGCGACAGAAACAGAGTCTGACAGAGCTGCATAAAATTCTCGAACTAGAGTGACATTGACCTTGCCTCTTGGTGTACGGACAAAACGATCCCATCCACCTCCTTCAATACGGAGAAATCCCCACTGGTTCATTTTTCGAAAGTTGAGACCTTTCTCAAGTAAAATAGGGGACTGACTGAAATTGGCTAGATAACGGTCTTGAGCTGTTTGGTGCGGATAATCATTAGGATCGAAAAATAAATGTTGAATATCCGGGGTTTCATCATTTGGGTACAACTGGGGAGAGTAACTGTTAACTGAAGGAGAGGAATGATTGGACATTTTCTACCGTTAATCAGTAGGTGAAAGAGAGGAAGGGGTATCCTTCTAAGATTGCAAGGTATGCTATTTATAGGTAAAAATTCGAGCAGAAGAGGAAAAAATTCGTTTCAGTGTCATAAATAGATTTTCCGGCGTAAACCGGTGTGTTCCGGCCTACGCCGGAATCTATTTAATTCTGTCGAAATAAATACCCTATATATATAGCAGTCAGGTCGGTGATAACCCGGCGTGAACCGGAATATACCCGGCGTACGCCGGATTTCACTATTCACGGACATAGTCTAATTTGTGTGTTGATGGCCAGAAAATTTTCAAAATCAAACAAAATAAAATACATCATTCATCAAAATGTTATAAATAAATTATTACCAAATAAATTCTTACGAACTGGGGAAATTATTAAAAAGTGCACTAACCACTGAGTGCATTAACCAAACGTCAACGTTAAAATTTCTAGTGCCAAAACAACATAATGAAAGGAAATAGTCATCAAAGTACAAATGTTTTTCCAATGATAAAATTTTAACCAGTTTATTCGAAGTCTTCAAAATTCAAATCATGCGGCGGCTGTGACATGGATTGAGTCGAAACTGCTCCAAAGTCGGAAGTTGAAGTCGTGGTATAGAATGGATCTTGTGAACGCATGGTGGACATAGTAACCGAACTATCGAATCCAAGCGATCCAAAACCGGTAGTGACAACTGAAACCGAAGCGTAATCTCCAAATCCTGAAGTAGCACCTGTGACACCTGGAAACATACCACCTGACATACTAAACTGACCCGAAGTAACCTGAGTGTAAGATTGAGAGGTAGGAGGCGAAGGAATCGGTCGAACCCAGGCTGGTAAGGTATAGGGATCTGCCTGGCACTGAGGCAGATCATCAGACATCTGCTCATAAGCAGGGTCTAGACCTCTCATAAAAGCTCGCTGACCTCTAACTCCCACTCTAATATCATTGGCCCACTGCCTGACTCGGTCGAATCCTAACAGCATATTAGTCTGACTTCTATCAATTGCACTAAGAATGGCGTCAGACCGGTGATAACTCGACTCGCACAGTCGCCTGAAGAGGATCCAAATAGGGGTGGGATTCTAGTACGAGGGATTTGCCGACGCCGTCGTCGGTTAGGATCATTATAATCAAGTTTACCAACAGGTTGCGGGGCAAGTCTAGGACCTATGATTGGGGTATCAGCAGAAACAATTTTGTCAGCAGGTAAGGCTGGGACTCTCGCCATCAGACACAATGCAGAGATTAGATTTGGAAATGGCATGTTTCCTTGCGGAATACGAGCATGAGCAATATCCCAAACCTTATTGAAAATCAATTTTCCTATATTGACCGGAATATCCTTAACTATTGCCCAAGCAGTAATGACATCATCTCTACCAAAAGCACTGACATGAGTAGATGGACTGACATTATAGCCCAGAAACATCTTAATAGCTCTGACATCCTTAATACAACCCCCGTATGCAAACCTATTATCAATCCACGTCGCGGATGGGTCGAAGGCTTGTTGAGCTTCATAAGCCTTAGCTTGCAAAACACTAGGCCGGATTAAACCCCAAACGAGAATAATAATCTTCCTCATCGGGAACCTCGGGAATGGCAAAAAATGCATTAATGACCGACCGAGTAAAAGGGACGGTAGCATTTCTAAGAGAAACGAGAGGTCAAAGGGCCTTCATCTACGGGCTCATAAGCGTAAATAACCGAATAAAATTCAGCCACCATCGTGGCATTAACAGGGTCAACACGCTCACGGGCTATCTCCATCCAGCCTCTATTCTCAAAAATTTCCTTCGGTTCGAGTCCTAAGGCAAGTAAAATCTATACCCCGTTCTAGCAGTACTGGACATTTTGAAAAATATCTATCAAAAGCGGCTACGGCTGCAGGACTGGCAGTTTTCTTAAAGGATATGGCCTCTTCTTCTGCTGTCAGAGGCCTAGGCTCATGCACAGGTACTACAGGTGGTATGTCAGATTTTCTTTTCTTACTACCCTTTTTACGAGAGGAAGACTCAGCCATCTACGATTGTGGTATCGACAACAACACCAAATAAAAATAACAAAAATTAATATTAAAACAAAATGAAAACATCAACAAAAATTGATAAAATTGATACTTAAAATTATAAACTTGATAAATAATTATATTAGATGATTACCTGAAAATGTGAGGGATGTAGAAAAACGTGGGTGGCCGGAAAATATGTCACTTCGCCGGAATTGTGTGCTTAAGCCGAAAATCACCAACTTTGAGTGTAATGTATTAAAGTTGTAGTGTGTGTGGTAGAAGAGGTATTTGAAATAATAAAAATGGAGAAGAAAAGAGGTGGGTTTTATGGTGTAAAGAGGTGGGGGAGAAAAGGGAAGGGCGGCGCTGTTAAGAAAAAAATTGGGGAGAAGAAGAAGAAAAGAGAGAACCCGTAGGTTAAGTTCATTTAATTCCGGCGTGGACCGGTCTAGTCCGGTCTACGCCGGGTTATTAAAATCCGTTTTTTTTTTTTCATAAAAATATTTTTATAAAATCCCAAAATCATTTAATGATAAAATAAATTACTACGATATTTTTTTGTATGATAAATTCTAATTATATCATATAAACCATATATGATAAAAATAAGTTTATTATAAAATTTTTTATAAAATCTTTGAAAATAAAATTCAATCTACTTCTACTCCTATCATTCTTAAATCTTCGAGATTTCTATAGTAGCGGTCCATCAACCTAATTCCTAGGAATGATGCGTTTGAATTCTCTCTTTGTTGTCCATCGGGATTTTCGGATAACCACCTAGTCGTTCCCATCTTAATTACATTCAAACATTCATCCTGGGATTTGGTTGTGCTTTCCCCACATTTTCCACTGTGCTCACTCTTTCCACAGATTCTACACCTTAGTAGGAATCTTGCCCTTCTCTTTATAGCACTTCTCGATTTCCCATTACAAAGATCTCTTTCTCTAATTTTACTTATCGTTCTTTATTCAATTTAAAAACTAAGGTTTCTATTTTAAAGGCAACATCTTTATCTAAACCTAATTTTAAAAGTAGAATAAAAACTTCTATTCTATCTATAAAAGGCATTCCAGTTCTTTAATGTCTATCCGGTAAAAGACTAAATTACCTAAAATGTATTTTAAACGAAAAATAAGAAAGAGTGTACCCGGAATCGGCTCGCCTTGTGGCCGATAGCAAAACGTTTCTTTTTAATCTGTTGGAGGGTCACTCGTGTACATAACCTCTCTTGTTAGAGGTATCCCTTCTTCTTTTACAAATAACTTCACTCGTGACCATTGGCTATAAAAGTTGTGAATCCATCGCTTAATTCTATAGCTCCCGACTTATAGATTTTTGTTACCTCATATGGACTCCGTCCATCTTGATTTAAGCTTACCCGGAAACCACTTCAAACGTGAATTATATAAGAGTACTCGATCACCTACATGAAACTCACGAAGATAGATCCTCTTATCATGGAAAGATTTCGTGCGTTCCTTGTAGATTCGAGCATTTTCGTAAGCGTCGAGACGAAACTCATCCAGCTTCGTTAACCGAAGTAATCTATAATCACCAACAACCTTTGGATCAAAATTTAGAAATTTAATAGCCCAAAAGGCTCGATGTTCTAATTCAACGGGGAGATGACAAGATTTACCAAAAACTAATTTATAGGGAGAACAACCAATTGGTGTTTTAAAGGTCGTTCTATATGCCCATAATGCATCATCTAGTCTTTCTGCCCAGTTTTTACGATTTGACTCTATAGTTTTTTCCACGATTCTTTTTATTTCTCTATTAGATACTTCTACCTGTCCACTAGTTTGTGGATGATATGGTGTACCAAGTTTATGTTTTACACCATACTTCTCAATTAATTTTGTAAATGGACGGTTACAAAAATGTGATCCTTGGTCACTAATGATAGCCCTAGGAGTGCCAAATCTCGTGAATATATTCTTTTTAAGGAATTTTAACACTACTCTAGAATCATTAGTGGGAAGAGCTTCACTTCTACCCATTTGGATACATAATCGACCATCACTAAAATGAATTTCTTACCAAAAGATGGAGGAAAGGGGCCCATAAAATCAATACCCCAGACATCAAATAACTCACACTCCAAAATAGGTTGGAGAGGCATCTCGTGCTTCTTGGAAATATTTCCCCATTTCTGGCATGACTCACAAACCCTTGCATAGTGGTGTGCATCTTTATATAGAGTAGGCCAAGAAAATCCACTTTGCAAGACTTTGTAAGCGGTTTTCCACCCTCCATGGTGCCCTCCACCTCACGATCATGGCAAAATGATAGTACACTTAAAATCTCATCATTGGGTACACATTTTCTAATTATACCACTCCGAACATTTTCGAAAAAGATCCGGCTTTTCCCAATAGTAAAATTTTAAATCATAAAAGAACTTCTCTTTCTCGTTGCCATGTCCAATGAGATGGAATATACTTACGGGTAAAGTAGTTAACAATATTACCGAACCATGGCGAGCTTTCTTTGGATAAATTACCACTTTAACCGCTTGCATTCTTGGAGGAGCATCAACCATGAGGAGTTGTTCATCTGGAAATGAATCTTTGATCTCTTGTCTTCCTCCTTTTCTTTCTTCAAATTCCATACGACTCAAATGGTCTGCTACTACGTTTTCACTGCCCTTTTTATCTTTAATTTCAATGTCAAATTCTTGAAGTAGCAGAATCCATCTAAGAAGACGAGGCTTCGCATCTTTCTTCTTTAACAAATATTTTAATGCTGAATGATCAGTATAAACAATTACTTTGGAACCTATGAGATACGATCGAAATTTGTCTAATGCAAAGATTACAACAAATAGCCTTTTCGGTGGTGGCGTAATTAAGTTGGGTGTGTTCAAGGTATGGGATGCATAGTAGATTGCCTTAAGTACTTTGTCATGGCGTTGACCTAGAACAGCTCCGACTGCCAGATCACTAGCATCACACATAAGTTCAAACGGTAAGTTCCGGTCCAGTGCGCTTAGAATCGGTGCGAGCTTACCAATCGTGCTTTCAAAGTTTCAAATGCTTCCATACATTTATCATCAAACTTAAAAGGTACTTCTTTTTCAAGCAAATGACTGAGAGGTTTAGCTATGCGTGAAAAATCTGGCAATAAATCTTCTATAGAAACCCGCATGTCCAAGAAATCCTCTCAGAGTTTTCAGGTTTACTGGTGGAGGTAACTTTTTAATTACTTCAACTTTGGCTTTATCTACCTCAATACCTTTTTCAGAAATTCGATGACCTAAAACAATACCATCTGATACCATGAGATGACATTTTTCCCAATTTAAAACTAGGTTGG
Organism: Gentiana straminea; assembly: GCA_036785695.1. Classification (NCBI taxonomy): domain Eukaryota; kingdom Viridiplantae; phylum Streptophyta; class Magnoliopsida; order Gentianales; family Gentianaceae; genus Gentiana; species Gentiana straminea. The sequence goes on along the minus strand of JAVUPR010000414.1, from coordinate 1,530,357 downwards.
TGTCTTCACAGCGTTTAAGCACGCGTTCTAAGTGTAGAAGACATTCTTCAAAAGAATCTCCAAAAACGCTGAAGTCATCCATAAAGATTTCCAAAAATTTTTCTACCATATCTGAAAATATTGCTATCATGCATCTTTGAAATGTAGCTGGTGCATTACATAATCCAAACGGCATTCTTTTATAGGCAAAAGTTCCATATGGACATGTGAAAGTCGTTTTTTCTCTATCTCCCGCCGCAATAAATATTTGTAAATAACCCGAATAACCATCCAAGAAACAATAAAATTTATGTCCACTTAATCGTTCTAACATCCGTACGATGAATGGAAGTGGATGATGGTCTTTCTTGGTATGCTCATTCGCCTTACGAAAATCGATGCACATTCGATATCCCGTGACTTCCCTTGTTGGAATCCATTCATGTTTATCATTTTCCTTTATCGTGAATCCGCCCTTTTTAGGCACTACTTGAGTAGGACTTACCCACTCATCGTCGGATATGGGAAAGATTATTCCCATTTCTAGTAACTTAATAACCTCTTTCTTGATTACTTGTTGCATATTTGGGTTGAGACGGCGTTGTGGTTGGATACATGGTTTAGCCTCTTCATTCAAGATGATCTTGTGTACACAAATCTCAGGACTTATTCCCTGAATATCTGCAACTGTCCATCCAAACGCTTTCTTATGTTGTCTTAACATTCTTAACAACCGATCTTCCTGTGACTTGGTCAATGATGATGAGACAATAACAGGAAGCAAATTATCATTTTCAAGAAAGGCATATTTGAGATTTGAAGGGAGAGGTTTTAATTCCAGATTCTTTGGTGGCTCCTCTACCGAAGGTTTCAATATTGGGCCATCCAGCTTCTAAATCTAAATAACGATGCCATGGACGTTTTTCAAAAGAACTTCCGGTGTCGAGATAAAAAATGATTTCTTTCTTTTCTTGGTCGTCTCCTTCATAGATAGATAAGGCTAAACATTCTTCGAGCTTATCTTCAAAATTTTGCGATTCAAATCATTCATATACATAGAAGATATGCTTTCGTGAATGAACATGATTCTAGTGATTTGTATGGATGTTTCATAGCCTTAAAGATATTAAAGGTGACTTCATCTTCATTGACTCTTAAAATTAATTCGCCTTTTTGAACATCAATAAGAGTTCTTCCTGTAGCTAGAAATGGTCGACCTAGAATAAGAGGTGCTGAAAATCCTTCTTCCATTTCCATGACTACAAAGTCAACTGGAAAGTAAAACTTATCTATTTTAACCAATACGTCTTCAATGACTCCTTTAGGACGTTTAATAGACCTATCTGCCATCTGGAGAGTCATCTCGGTGTTTTTAAGTTTTCCTATTCCAAGTTTCCTATAATCCTCAAAAGACATAAGATTAATGCTAGCTCCGAGATCACATAGTACCTTTTTAAACAGGAAACCCCCAATCTCACATGGGATGGTAAAACTACCTGGATCTTTTAGTTTAGGAGGAAGTTTGTGTTTGTAATATCGCGGAACATTCTTCGTTGAGGCGTATGTTCTCATATTCTTCTAAACGTTTTTTGTTCGAGAGAATATCTTTAAGAAACTTGCCATAAGTAGGCATATTGATTAGTGCTTCTATGACAGGAATATTGACATTCAGGTGACGAAATGTATCAAGGAAACGTGCATACTTTTTATCCGTTTTCAACTTCTTAATTTGATCTCTAGGTGGGTAAGGTAAAGACTTAAGGTCAATAAATTCAGGTTTTGCAGTCATGCTCTCCTTACCTTTTTCCTTAGATAGCGATGCTTCCTTAAATGTTTGAGCATCTCGGTGGTCTCCATGTGTCATGATTCTCGTAATATCTTCCTTGAAATTTGTTCAAAATCCTTCTTTACTTGTTCTCGTTGGGGTATTGCTACTCCCTACTTGGTCCGTGCTATCGCAACTTCGTCTTTTCTAACATGTTCATTGAATAAGGTTCGTAGATCGCTAGCCCTTGGATTTTTCGGTATTCTCGGGACTTTGATCCATTCTTCCTCTTTCATTTCGCTTTCAATATGATCATTACGACTTAAGAATTCGTCAATTATTTCTTCTTCTTCTTCACTGAATTCTGGTTCGTCCTTGCTTTCCAAGTCCTTTTCGAATTTATCATCCAAATCATCTTCTACTTCATTATTTCCTGAGTTTTCTACTCCGTTACTTCCAAATATCCTTCTCGCTTCGGGTAATAACGATTCACCTCTCTGGGTTTCTTTCGGTATTACTAGGTAATCCTCCCGGAGGTCTACTCGTTTTTCGTTCTCCTTCTCTACTCAAGTGATCTTCCATATTACGCACCGATGCCTCTATAGTTCTCATTCTCGTGTCATGCCCACTCATTGATGTTTTCAAAGTACTCATATCCTTAGTGACGGTTCCTATAGAAGTCATCATGGTTTCCATATTCGAGCTTGGGTAGACATCACACCCATCATGTTTTCCATTAATTTTTCCCATTTGTCAACTCCTTCTACGGGCCGAGTTGAACTTTGAGTAACTCGGTATACTTTGTGTGGTGTGTTGTGGGTATAATCTCGGGTGGTGATTGCTTGGTTTTGACTTGATGAATTTCCTGGTAACTTTGGTTTTGAGTATTGTATGAGCTTTTGTATTGAGTAGGATAGGGTGGTTGTCCTTGCTTACTTGGGTTTTCACCAACGAAAGGTAGGATGGTCTCTTTTAATGGCATTGAATGAGTTTGAATAAGCATTATTCAAATTCCTATGCTTGCGTAAAAACTTACTTCTTCCCTAGAATATTCTTCGGATTCTTCTATTCCGTTATCATTATTCGAATATTCATTTGATAATTTTCCTTCGAGCTAGAATTCTTGTTTCCTTGTAAGCCATCAAACTTTCTACTAAGATTTTCCAGATGTGCTAAAACTTCGAGTTTGATGTAGATTCACTTACAAATGCTACTTTTCTCGTACCGGAACCCGTTTCCCACATTCGGTTATTCTTAGAAATTTTCTCAATTGCATCATAAACAACTTGTGCTTCACTCATCATCAAAGAGCCTCCACATGCATGATCAACATCGGACGTGAGTCCTTTCTCAATTTACGGCAAAAAAGTTGGATTTGCATGTCAAGAGAGTAACCGTGATCGGGACAAGCTCTTAACAACTTTTTAAATCTTTCCCACGCATTTCCAAGTGTTTCCTCGGATCCTTGTCTAAAATTAGCAATTTCGACCTTCAATTCCAAATTCCTACCTGGCGTGAAATATTGTTTTAGAAACTCGCTTGAATGTCCTGCCAGCTTGTCAACGAATGATGTGGGAGTGACATAAACCAGTCTCTAGCTCTTCCTTTTAATGAAAAAGGAAACATCGACATCCTTGTCAATTCACGATGAGCACCTTGGCTCTTGGCAGTGTTGCACAATTCTTCAAAAAGATATAGGTGATGATGCGGATCTTCGTCATCTTCACCAAGAAATTGAGCTCGTGTGTCAATCAAACCAAAAAGATGGGATTTAATTTCCAAGTTATTTGCTCCTTCATTAGGTAGACGAATTGGATTGTTAGTTTCATTTCTTCTCAAAGTCTGATCACAAATCGGTCTTGGGTTTGGTGGGTTATTATTATGATGATTATTCTGATTTCGGTTTTGGTTATTCCGATTATTGGGATTCTGGTTATTGAGATGTGGTGGTGGTGGTGGAAGATTTTGTAACGGTGGATTAAGATTATTGAGGTTTTGTCCATGTCCTTGGGCATGAACAAGCCCTTGTTCAGGTGGTGTTTCTTCACTGGCCTCGGCCATTTCCTTACCTTGAATTGATGATTCTTGGGGAGATATGTCTCCAAGATGTCCTTGGCTCGGTTTGGCCACGTCTATTTTCTTCTCTTAATTGTCTTTCGTAAGTATTTATATCTGGCTTATAAGGAGTAAGTGGTGCCTTACCGCTTCGGGTCATCAACTACAAAAATAGAAAACAACACTAAAACAAGAAAGTGGCTACTTACCAATGAGGTAAGTACCAAAGAAACGAAAAGTAGAAATGAGATTAAGAAAAGTGTTGACTTATTCTCAAGAGTTTTGAGCTAATATAAGTAGTAACCATAGACATAATAAATTAACATCGCTTATTCCCCGGCAACGGCGCCAAAAACTTGATCGGCTAAACCGGGTGTCCAATCTTACCGGCGTGTACCGGGTCTAATTGTAGTGTAGTCTCGGTGAATCAAGTGTCGAATCCTCGTGGAAAAGAAAATGTAATTTTAAAATGTGGTTAAACACCAATTAGCTATTATTATCTTGATCTAAGTCGCAATTCTTTTTAATTAGAGCTATTCAAATGATAAATAATTAGATATTTATATAGATATAGATACCAATATAATAGATAGTTAATAAGAACTAACCAAGACAATGTTATTGAATTATGATCTCTTTTAGTTTTAATGGATGTGACCAATCTTCTTGTTGAAGTGTAATTGATTATGTGAAACGGTATACTCCTCAGCTAACAAATTCCCCTCATACGAGTGCACGAATTCATTCTATGCCTCCTCCTTGGTAAAACCGTAATTAAACCTAATGATTTGACATGATAATCTCTCGAGTATAAATATTCTATCCCCGGATAAGAAAGAGGGTTCCGTTTGTCAGACGGCCAATTTTACCTTCCGGTCTTTCTACCCTTTTCTCATACCCTAACGTCTCTGGTCAGTTCATGATTAGGTTATGGTTCTGTCCATACTGGTTAATTACGTCAATATAGACTATCAATTAGTTCAAGTAGAAAGAGATTCATCAGATTCAATTTTTAATCATATTTTAACTTAGTCATCATCCATTTCCCTAAAAGAGAAACATTTTTCAATTACATTGCTTGGCTAGTTGTATAATTAGCCTACATACATTATTACTAGTAGATAAAATTGTAAAAAAAAACAAACAAACATAATAACAAAGAAATATTACCAATTATAATTGTTGAAGGGAGGCTTCGTCCTCCGAATGTCACAACAAAGTGATAAATTCAACAATCTTCAATAATTATTCTTACTATTACAACATTATTACTACTACTTTTTAGGCATAATGCCTCTTTGAAATAATATTTACAGAGAGTAGATAAGATAGGGATATATATATATATATTGGTATATATATTTCATACCTCATAAATGAGGTATTTATAGGCGTAAATCTCCGTCCGGCGTGCGCGGAACCGATCCGGCGTGCGCCGGATTAACCGATTTCGAATATCATGTGTCGACGCACATGGGGTAACATGGGGTAATTATCACATAATCCGGCGTGGACCGGTTTCTTCCGGTCCGCGCCGGGTTTGTCCGCCACTTGATGATTTTTGTATGATTTGATTCCGATTCTTCTACTTTGTATCACATAATACCCGTATAACAACAACAAAAACGACAAAAACACAGTAAATCGACAACAAAAGTTATAATTTGTATTATGTTATTTATTTGTATTTATTAGATTTTTATATGTTATTTTACTATCATTTAATATTTTTAGATAAAATTAATCAATAATATGTATAAAATGTGATAACATTTTGTCATAAATTTAACATATATCATGCCCTTACACATAAGTGCATTCAGACATAGCATGATGCCAATGAGAACTCTGTAAAGCCTGTTTAACTGTAGAGGGCTCAGTATTGAGAATCCAACTGGGTAGTAAGGTTCAGGATTTGGCGAGGTTTAAAGATATTATTACGGGCACGGGTGATCATGTGGTGCGGATGAGTGGGGGAAACAGCGGGGGATGGATGGGAGGAAGCGGGGGACAATGATGGAGATGTGGGATGAGTCAAAGTTGGAGATGAGGGGTGGGGGAGAGGGGGACGCAGCTAGGGATTGAGAGGGTGGGATGTGTGGATCAAGGTCCAAGTAGAGAGCTGGGGAAAGAAGATGATCAAGGGACGGGGTGTCAGGATCAGAAGGGACGGAGGCAAAGGGAAACATATCCTCAACAAACCGAACATCGCGAGAAACATACATACGAGCACCAATCAGATCATAGCAAAGGTAAGCACTTTGGGTGAGGGAATAGCCGAGGAAGACATAGGGCAAGGACGAGGACTCCAGCTTGTGGTTATTATAAGGTTTAACCTAGGGGTAATAGAGGCAACCGAAGACTCGAAGTTTAGAGTAGTTGGGTGGGGAGGACAAAAGTTTTTCGTGGGGAGAGAGCATTTCCAGAGTTTTGGTGGGCATACAATTGATGAGATAGACATCGGTACTAACAGCATATGCCCAATAGGTGATGGGCATTGCGGCTTGTTTAAGTAGAGTAAGGGCAGTTTCAATAATATGTAAATGACGTCGTTCGGATATACCATTATGTTGGGGAGTGTGAGGTGGTGAGGTGTGATAGGCAATGCCACGAGATTCAAGAATGGGACGTAATGCAATGTACTCAGTACCATTATCGGAGTAAAGCATTTTAATAGAGGCCGAGAGGAGTTTTTCCACATACACTTTGAATTTCATGAAAACAGAAGAAACTTCAAAATTTTGAGTTAACGGATAGAGCCAGATAAAACGTGTAAAGTGATCCACAAAAATAACATAATATTTATAACCATCAATCGAATAAATAGGTGCAGTACAAACATCGAAAAAAAAACAACCTTTAAGGGATGGGAAGACTGTAAAGTAGATGCCGAAAAAGGAAGCCTATGGTTTTTATTGCTCAAGCATTCATCACAAGGAGAAGAAACAACAAATGATAAATCCAAACAATTATTTTTAACTAAAAACTGAATAACGGGAAAAGCAGGATGGCCACAACGACGATGCCAAGTCGATGTGGTGGTTTTATTGGCGGAAAAAGCAAACAAAGGGCTGAAGGACTAAGAGTAGACTCCATCTTTAGCTTGGCCCTGGTGGATGCATTGTCTTGTCTTCATATCCTTCACCAAAAAGGAATCAGATAAGAACCCAATGGTTACACTGTTATCAGAACAAAATTTAGAAACGGATAAAAGGTTTTGAGACAGTTGAGGAACGCATAATACATTAGTTAAATGTAAGGAAGAAATAGAAGCAGAACCAATGTGAGAAATGGAAAGAGTACGACCGTCACCAATAATAATATCATCCAAACCTGAGTACGGATTATGCAGAGATGAGGTCATGGTGAACCGAGTTCATCAGCGTTGGCCTCACGAGTTGAATATGTATGCTGAATTATCGAGATGAGGTCATGGTGAACCAAGCCCAGAATGACATCGTGAATGTTGAAATAGTGTCCTAAACCCAATCGGGTTGGACCGGATCCGACCGGGTCGGATCATTTCTACTATTTCTTTGTGTTTATACATATATTAAATGGCTTTTCTGTTGTCGTATATTTGTTCTCTTAAAGAACTAATTGTGAATTGTTATATGATAACGTCCTTAGTATTAAACTGTGATAGAGAAACCATTATAGGCGATTATGGTTGATGAGATCTCTAATCACTTTAATAAGTTTGATGCTTAAATGTCTCTAGGCTGATGTACTATTAAACAGGGCATTGATAGTATGAACATGCTAGCACGTATTAGATGTCTTCTGTCTTTAAGGGCATGGATAGATCTCGTCTATTGAAGTGTAGAGACACTTGGACTGTATGTGGACGTGTATTAGAGAATGCGTATGTTAGACTGTCCCACTTACACGGATAAGTGTCACACTATGTAACGGTTGTGTAATTATCCTTACGACCGGAGTCTACATGGCATCACGGTGTGGATTGTCATGGTTTGACACTATTGAGGTTTCCCCTAGCCTCGGGGCGATCATGCAGTAGTGATTGGGTGTGATACTGAAGCATGTGGAGTATACGTATTTGGTCGTCTGGAAATCGCGTACCCTATCAGTATGGGTGAATATCCAAAAAGGCCTTCTTATAAGGAATGTCTTACTCTCGTGAATCTTTGCAAAGTGGAAGTAAATGAGTTACTTCGAGAGAGCTTGATATCCAGATTATAAGATACGGTCGTCGATGTTTTGACACTCGACTAACGACTGTATGGATATTATTACAGCGATAGGATTGTAATTTACATGGTAACTGTTTCACATGAAAGGTAGTAGTCATTGCATTTGACTCTTCCGATGATTGGGGGTCACGGTGTGTTGCTAGACGCTATCCCGTGATCGTCAGGCATGAAGAGCATTTTCGTAATTTGCACTTTGTGTCTACGGCCAACATATTCGGAAGCCTATCGGGTCACACACATATGAACATCTAGCCGGATTAAAATATGGTTATAGATAATAACCAAATAAGGAAAGTTTATCTCGAGACTATAAGGGTTATAGTGGTAAATTAATATGGTGGTATTTATTTATTATGAATAAATATAATACAAGATATTAATTATGGTGATTAATTAAATATATATATGTATTTAGATACATATTTCGAAATTTGGATATATATATATATATATATATATATATATATATATATATATATATATATATATATATATATATATATATATATATATATATATATATATGTATTATATATATTATATGTATTTTATAAATTAATTAATCATAGCATTATATTAATTAAAGAAAATCTCAATTCCCAATTTTGTGGGATTTGGGGCGCCACTTTCAAAGTATATTGGATACATTTGGTTGTGCAATTTAATTAATAAGATTACCATAATATTAATATTGGTTATTAATAGTTTTTGGAAAAATAGATTTATGGTAATAAGATAAAGATATATTCAATATAAGATATTGTCAATATATATATCTTGAGAAAATATTTAATATAAGATATTGAATATTAATGAGATAAATCAATTAAATATATTTTCCTTATTTTATTAGGAAAATGTTTTTTTCTCCCCAATCTACTAGGAAGCTAATCCCAATCAGATTGGGAACAATGAGGGGCACACCATACCTTATAAATATGAGGGCTTGGCTAGCTCTTTTCAACAACACAATTCCAAGAGCTAATAGTTCTTGTGAAAAAATAGAGAGCTTCTTAGGAGAGATTTTGAGAGAGAGAAAAAGTCGGCCTAGCAACCGAATTTTTCTGGGTAGCAATCCATGATGGGATTCCGGCGGGCTGTTCGTGTGGATCACCGGTAGAGGCCGAACACTTGGGCGGCTCCATGCAGAACTACTCTCCTTAGACGGTCAAAGCGTCGATCTTTTAGATCAAGCAAGATAACCACCGTCTTTAGCTTATTTGTTTATTGCTTAAACGAAGTCGATCTTGGGTCGATAGGAATTAAATTTTTGAATTCCGCTGCGTTCCCGCGTAGATTTCCTAACAGTGAATTATGGAGTCCTGATGAATCCATAGGGCATGCTCCGGGTTAGGGCGAGAAACACCATCAGCGGTAAGAGTGGCTGCCGGACATGGCTTTGTACCATCGACGAAGCCCAGAAGGTCATAACCAATGAGGAGAGAGGTGAGCTGAAGCTTCCAGGCTTGATAATTAGAGGATACGAGTTTCAATGGTGCATGAAGGGTGGATTTTAAGGCAACGACAGATACGGCGGGGGTTGGAGCGGTTTGGTTATCAGAGGGACGGGCGTGGTGGGATTGGTTTCAGAGATGCTGGTGCTGGATGCTTGAGAAGACATGGCGGTGAACGGAGGAGGAGCAGATCGGAAAAACGGACGGCGTGAAGAGGGGAGTAGGGTTTCTGCTTGCGAAGAAGAAAGGGGATACGGGAACGAAGGGAAGGAGATTTACTGGAAAAAGAAAATTAACGGAAGATCGGGAGAATTGAATTCTCAATACTCTGATACCATTGCAGAAAATGAAAAGGGAAAATATATTTTCATTTACTTGATTGTTCTGTACAATATATAGGTACTAGTAGAAAACCCATGCGTTGCACGGAAGAACATGAAATTGGAAAATGAATGGAAAAAAAACGACAACATAAAATAAATGAAATTTAAATGTGCAAACAAATGCCATTAAAGTAAAAAAGTAATGAAAATGAAAAACATATGATTTGTAGGATAATGAACATGGAGATATAAACATACAACTCAGATGGAAAAAAAATCATTATTTAAAAAAATGAAAACCTTAATCGCCTTCTAATCTATATTGTCCATGAAAGTGTTACAGCCACGTTGTATGGCATGATTCCCAAATCCCAAGCACATTCACCCATTGAAATTAAAAAAAGGGCTGACGTACGTCCCTACCTCATCCTTCATGGATCCTTTAATAACCGGAATTCGGTGACGGAATCAACGTTGATCTCTTTTCTTGATAAGACGATTCCGCAAGGCATCTTGAATCAATGCAATGGTTGAGAATGAAACAAAAATAAGTAACAAAATAATTAATCATTCATCAATGAAAATCAATGGAATATAGATGATGGAATAAGATGCATAAATAAATCCAACAGGAAAAAATCAACGCTCTTTAGCCGGATCCAACTTGATTCAATTGTACTTTTTTTTCATTTCTCTTAGGGTCTGTTTGGATTGAAGGAAACGTGTAGAAAAAAAAAGAGAGGATAGTAATAGAAAAGAAAGGAAAGGAGAATAAAAGATTGTGAAGTCTGTTTAGGGTGTTTGGATTGAACTTTACGGAAATAAAAGGAGAAGGAGATACTGCAAGGTATATTTTACTAAAATATAATGGTTTCCTTCCGTTTCCGACCTATTTTGAGGGGAAAGCAGGCTGCTAAAATTCTACTGGCTCTTCTCCTTTGGTTTCCCCTCCTCTCCCTCCATTTCCTTCACCTTAAATCTTACCAAACGCTCCAAATTGAATCCCTCTAAATCCTCTTTTTTCCTTTCCTCCATTTTCTCTCAATCCAAATAGGGCCTTAAAGAAAATACACCACACTGAACAGTCTACATATCACCCTCTAAATTCGCCCTATTACATAAATGTTAGAAAACTGAAACTTTTCGATAAAGATAATAAAAAGTGGGAATTTGACACAATTTGTAACTTATCGGTAGAATTCCCAATCCCAAACGATAAGTTACTGGATAAAGATAATAAAAAGTGGGAATTCCCAATCCCAAACGACAAAATATTTCTGTCAAAAAGAGCAATAATTTCCTTACGGAAGTAAAAAGATTTACCATTTTCAATATACCAATTTTCCAAAGGTAAATCAATGGATGCTGGAAAGATCTTCCAATTAGAGCATGTATCCAAAGATGGTTAGGGCTTGACTTAAAAGCAATCGGTTCCCTTCTGCAAACATAAACCGTTAGAGTTCAATATGATAGAGAATATAGATATTTGTAGCTCATATTTATTGATCATGTCGTCCATTCAATTCTATGCCAAGAAAGTATGGGGTGAATCAAAATAGATAAGATAAAATATATATATATAAAGCCAAAAAGGATTCGATACACTATATCTTCGATCTGGAAAAAAAATAGTGAAAACAAAGGAGATAATATGCAAATAAAGGTAAATGTAGGCAACACTTCCAGAGTATATAACGTCACTCTAGACACCAAACTCAGTAGAAGAAGCACCAAACTTCAGATTGTTGACAAATTGTTGCTACAAATTAGGCTAAAAAGCTTTCCCAGATTGTATCTATCGTTCAATGCAGACAAACAATCATAATGAAGCTTGGAAACCATGTGTAGTATAAAAACATGGAATTATATATAAATGGACACAAAATTAAAGAAAATTACATCATACCTACATCAAAATTTGCTCAACAGTGTCAAATCGGGCAGCTAAATTACAATTTTGGTCCTCTAACTAGACACGTTTTTCGATTTTGGTCCTGGTTTTTCTCCGGCGACAATTTTAGTCCTGTAAGTGGTCTTTTTTTGCAAAAATAGTCCTGAACGCCGGAAAGACCATTTACAGGACTAAAATTGGTCATTTCCGGCGACAATTTTAGTCCTGTAAGTGGTCTTTCCGGCGTTTAGGACTATTTTTGCAAAAAAAAGACCACTTACAGGACTAAAATTTTCGCCGAAGAAAAATCAGGACCAAAATCGAAAAACGTATCTAGTTAGAGGACCAAAATTGTAATTTAGCCCAAGCCGGGCAGAATATGAGTGAAGGATATTCAGGAAAGATTTGGGAAGAAATAAAATTCATTAAAGGAAAGAAAAAAACGCCAACAAATGGCAGATACCTTAATATACCTTACACGGGAGCATGTCGTCTTGTTTTGAAGATCAAATGTTCTTGAAATAAGAGTTTAAATAATTGACGCACCTGCAAATTTTATCCTAGTACTGATAGAGTGTATGGAAAAACTATTGTAAAAATCCCAAATAAGCAAGGTATTGAACAAATTTTATAATCTTTATCCCATCAATCTTTTGCTGCATTGATTTGTTGCATAACACATAAATTTGATGCCATGATTGACCAACCGAAATCAAATACAAAGAGGAGAAAAAGTTCCCTTATAACCATTATTTTAAATAAATCAGTTGGAGCATAATTCCCTTATACTTTATCCTTGCATTAGAAAATCTTTGCCATTTATCAGTACTTCTACCGTTACATTCCCTCTTGATAGTAACCTCCAAAAGTTTGCTCCTCATCAATCTGCACCATGACACCTTCTACAAACTGAACATATCACCCTTAACACCAAGTCACCAACTCTATAAAGTTGTGTGGTACTCCTGAAAAATGCTTCACTTGTTTCTCTTTTCAACATGTTTGCAAGATGTCTGTCTCCTCTGTGATGTCAAATTTCAAAAGAAAAAAGATAGATTGTTTGATCTTACCTCATACAAAGTTAACAAAACCATTAATTTAAATTTCGATATGGAAAAAAAAAACATCTCACGTGCAAGAAATTTTAAGAATCTCAAACACCTCAAGAATAAAGTACTCTAGAAACATGGCTAAATCTTTGATAAGAAGAATGAAATCGGTAACATATATAATGAAAAAGGAAAATGAAAGTTAAAAGTACTCAAAGTAGCGAAATCAAGAAGGATAATTGTTCACTTGTTGTACATGACTCACTCCTTATCAATTCCTCTGAGGACCAAGGTTATCGTTGCTTTGATGCTACATTTTCATTGATGAACGGGGCTGTCCGTAACCCGTTAAACCATTTCCTACCGGGAATGATGAAAATGGAAATCAGGTGTCAAAAAAATGATTAAACCTAGCAAGTGTTGAACAACTCTGGACATAATATTTGAACTAAACAACAAAGATAAAAAAAAAAAAATAGAATCGACAAATGAAAGAAAATTTCGATTACCTGAAGTAGAAATTTTTTGGAAGGACAACGGTGTTCAGGTCTCCTCACCAATCTCCATAGAAATCTGTCGATATGGAACTCACGGGATTTCTGCAATTAGGTGACACATTATAGCATAAACCGACTAAAAAATAGGGTGAAATGGGGATGAGGACTTACGAAATAGGTATTTGAAATGAGAATAATCGGCAGGGGGAGAACGTGGGTTACAAAAGTGTACGTTGTTTTGCAGGGAGTGAAAAAGTGGGGGTAAATTTAGAAGGTGATATGTTTTCCAAAGTCGGGTCACGGAACAGGTCAATTGACAATTTTTCGCTTTTAAATATTAATATAGATATATATACACTTCACGGAACATTTTAGAGTCTATGGAGATAAATACATAATATACAAAATACAAATAATAAATACAAAAATATAATTATCTATGATTATCCTAATCATATAAAATGGGTGGTGGCATAAAGGACAAAATAAGATTGAAAATGAGTAAATAAGACCCAAAAAAAAGACTATAGTTGAGAAGGACAAAAAAGATAGAGATGTACAAAAAAGACCCTTAATGATAATGTAAGGAATATTTTTTTTTCTTCACTTCGATTTCTGGTTAATAAATACACAGAATTTTATTCCTATTTTTCTTAGAAAGATGGGGAGTTTTGAATCGGGAATTGAAAGGAGACTTAACTACCACCGGAAATCGCGGCCATTAAGTCCACCATCAGTTACTACGTTTGATATGGAAGGATTGGTACCGAAAATAAAGAGTCCATATACTGAGGGATCCTCAGGCTTTGATTCAGTTGCGGTTCTAAACAAAAAACCATTTTTTTCCGGCGAGCAAGAAACCCATTGACGGGAAGAGATGGCGAAAGGCAAACGGAAAAAAACAAACACCGAGTAAGTATAAATTCTCTTCTCATACCACCATTGATGGAGCAATGTTTGCTTTTCATTATTTCTTATATGATTTATTTTGCGATGCCATCAGAGAAAAGCAGATTTTGGGGATCGATATGGAAATGAAATTTGGGTGTTAATTTGAATGGAAAATTGAAAATTCTTAATTTAGTTCTCAATCTTCTGAAACGAGTTGTGCATGTCGAATAGAATTACTCATAAATCAATTGTGTAGTTGGCAGTTGCATTCATATGAATCATTTGGTAAACATAATGGATACTTTGATGAAAATTATGAACAGGTGTTACTACGTTCATCAGTGAGTTACTACAATACAATGGTGAGTTACTACAATACAATACTTCGGTAGAGGCATGTGTGCATTTAACTAGCAAATCCACCATCTAGTCCCTCAAATCCGCACCACCTTTTTTACCAGTGAAAGTGCTCTTCATATTTAACTTCAGGTGGTAGATGCAAAAAGATTGGTTAGACTCCGGGAACACTTTTGACAAAGCAGCAATTAACCCTATGTTCCGGTCAGTCATGAAGGTAATCTCTCGTTCTAGTGTAAGGATTCTGCTCAATTGCAACAAAAACCACCTTCAATTTTCATAGTCCTCTGATTCAACTACAGCATAACACACTGGATACAAACCTAAAAAAACAACATTGACAAAATGAACGTACAACATATGGAAATATACATATTACACATAAGGGTGCCTAAGTTTGGCAATACAAATTGCATAATGAATCCCATCATGTTTATTTAAATTATTTTTTTCCTAATATGGAGTTACATCACAATATGTTACTGCACCTGTTGTGTTGCATTAGTCTAAAACGGCGGTTACTACAAGTGTTATTATATTATGAAGGAAACGAGTTACTATAAGTGTTACTACACAACGTAATAGAAACGATACCGTGTCGTCCAAGCATACGTCATGATGAAGGTTGAACAACTTCACATGATTTTGGGTGCAAACATAAAATTTGAAACAGAAGAAATGCGTGAAAAAATTCAAGACAGTTACAAAATATTTCGTTCAAATGACACGTACCATTATTACCGTCCTTCCCGGTAGCAGCCAAGAGATGGCTTTTAGTATCGCACTTCAAATGTGCACCATCCATATAAAGCAACGGACGACAGAAATTAAACCCCTTGATGCACGCCGCAAAACCAATAAAAATACGTTTAAACCGATGAGATTCTTTATCTACATCCAACACTACATCAGACTCAGGATTTGTCCGCTTGTAAGCCAGTAACTTATTGAAAGAATCGCGCTCGTTCCCATACAGAAACTCCCTAGCCTTCCTAACAGCACCCCTAGCAACATCATAAGGATTTTTCAGACGACGGCCGGGTAGAAGACCAAGAATGTCGGACATCCGACGGTGTAGTCATTGGCTTCTCACGGATTGTGTCTACAATGTCTTTAGCAACAAGACGGGAAGTAATACGTGAATGTTTGAAAGATCGAGCATATGTTCCACATTTATGGACGTTGCACAGTTTCTTCAAATAAAATTGTCCATTTGAAGGTCTTTTAACCGCATGTACCTTCCATTCACATTTTGTTTCTTTTTTCAAAGCACAGACAGCTGAAATCCTACTAGCATCATTCTTGGTATAAACGAAATGAAATCCAGTTTGTATTGAATGTTTCAATAAACACACCCTAAAAGAATCCGCACCACCCTCAAATCTCTGATCTTCCATTAGAATAAGCTTATCCCATCCTAAGTCAATCGTACGAGGCTGGGTGAGAGAAAGGGGCGGTAACACATCATCTGCAAAGTCACTATTCCAAGATTCATCAACAACGGTATTACGTGACACGTATGAAGCAGATGACCCCATCACCCCGTCTTCTAGAACCAGCACATCTACACTCTTTATTCCATATGAATCAGCTAATTCTGTCATTGATCGAACATCATCATCGGAGGTCAACACGCACTTATGTTTATCGTGCAAGGCATAATACAGCTTCATATTCACATTCTTCAATTCAAACCAAGTGTTTGAAATCCTGTCATGAATTGAACGTAAAGAATCGTCGGAGTTGACTCTAAGAACACACGTCTCCTCCTTCAATGAACACATAAGCAACAACATCGCTACAACCCAAATGCCTATAAATCAAATTACCAAATTCATCCATAAGCATGTAAATAATGAATGCAAAAATTCGGAAAAAAACCGAAACCGAATCCTACCAAAAACAATATGTCTTCCGTTTAATAAAATACAAACAAATACGTTGTCATGAATTTTTTGGCAGATAATTCCATAACAACAATAATAGATCATACATGCCAATAAAGATGAATACATTGGTAGATTAAAGGCTCGTAGACAATTGATTCAAAAATACTAGAAAATGCAGCAGACCCGAAAAAAAAGACTGCCAAATATGATTAGGTTGGATAAACGCACAACATCGACTAGCAATATTTTTCTTCTTCTTTTAGTGTGGAAAATCTGACTTCTTACTGATCAAATCGAAGGAACAACAGAATTTGTTTTTATCTGCGAATCCTATCAATGGATATTTGCATAACTGTATTTGGAAAATGAGATCTTCCGTTTGCATTCAAATATGTGGAGTTGGTAATGGCATGAAAATAGACCACATTCTCATTTGCAGTTATTCACACAACATTTACTACCTTTTAACCAAAAAAAACCGCCATTCACTACAATTAAAGGAAAATTTCAGCAAATTAAAAATGAAGGGTATTCTTGGATATATAATACTTTTTGTCCTTTACAACCATTGCGTTTATTTTTTTATCATTTTTACCCAAATAAGATGTAAACTCGTCATGTACGCCATTTTCCTATATATATATATATCCTTAGAGTGACAAAAAATTGTTTTTGACAAATATTTCATTGCACTACAAAAAAAAAGTTCTTCTTGTGACAAAGTTTAAGTGAAAAATACTAAATTTGTCACAAAATGATAGCTTCTTATGACTATAACTTTTTTTGTCATAAAATATATATTTATTAGTGACAACAAGACAATGTTGTTTTCGGATTTGTCGCAAGTACAATGACATTCCAAGATAAGATTGAAACATAACTTGGTATGATCTCTTGTGACAAGCCAATTGTCATAAAATGAACAATAATGGCTTTTTTCTTCTATTTTTTTAATTATATTTTTGAACCGGTTTTTATTTTTATTTTTTTAATAATTTTTTTTTATAATGAGAGTAAGTTTTGGTCAACCCATATATAGAATGCACGGGCTTTTTGTATTTATTTATTCTTTTATATATATACTAGGATCAGTACACCGTGCGTAATGCACGGTGCGTGCCCATTCCGGATTGATATTTATGATGTTGGTGTTTCTTTATGTGCTATATAGTGTGACGCTATGCAGCAAGTAAAGGTTTTGAAGGAATTAAATTAGATAACGTAAATTAATATTACAAGAGCATTGGGTGTTTTTCACCACATAATACAAGGTTGTAGATGATGCATGGTAGAAGTGCAATGTTAGTAACATGCTTGCCTAGGTTTACAAAAGTCTAAAGACATAACCTTTTTGAAGGGATTAAACAAAACATTCAAAAGACACATATTACGACCATTAAGATTCATTAGACTTAGAACCTTAATGATGTAATATGTTGCCGATAGGTAGAGACATTAATACTTCTGGTGTTCAAAAGTTGTTTCAAAAGGTTTTAGCTTTAATATCTACATTTACAGATGCTAGGTTTCTGTGTTGTCGGCCTTTGTCTTCTTGATTGGGGTTGTTTCTGATGGATCACCGATCTGTGCCTCCATAGCTTTGGTTGGCTCTTGTGTACTGGGGAGATCAGGTGCAGCTTTATCACTGGGCTGATTTGCTGCCTTGGTAAGTCTGCTTTCTCCAAAAGGCAATTTACGTTTTGTTTCAGACTGCTGTGCTTGTTTTTTTCCAAGGAGCGAACTTATCTCAGGTGTATCTGCTATGACACTTTGGATTGTAGGGGTGTAGACCTCTTTGTTAGCAGGAGTTTTTGGTGCGGTTGTTGATGATCCAATATGGTCAAAACAAGTCCCATCTTCAGAAGCAACTGCAGCAAGTGCAGCTGTTTGTTGTGATGCATTATACTCGTGCATTTCTGCTTCTGAGTAGATCTTTAGCACAGGATAGCGTCGGTGCATTGTACCCTGGGATTGTTTGTCATAGTACTTCAAATAGCGATAACGTGTTTCTTTTGGAGAGCCGCTTCTATCCGGCTTGTCGCTGGTTTGTTCTATGAAATAGAAGGCAACAACATAAACTAAGAAATTGAATAAAAAAAGAAAGTTAAAGTAAGTTATGATTGAGATTATGGGGTACTTACCGCAGAAGAAGCCAGAAGAAGCCCGACTTCATTGGTCATGTGAAGGGTAGCAGCTTATCAATTTCTGGAGACTTCACAAATACCTCAACAGTAGTTTTTCCATGGTTTAAGAAGACTCCAATTTTGTAGCTGAACCATTTAAATTTATGTGTGTTATAGTGTAAATACGGAAAACATAGTAAGAACAAGGCATGAAACGAAAACAGATGAGCAAAGTATTTACCGCATAGTGACCTTAGTGTATTCTTGGCAATATGAGCACATTATTTTCCAGTCTATGTCCACATCTAATTCTGTGGAGCATTGTTCGCATGCTTCATACCAGAAATGTTGTTGTCCAGGTATAAAAGTTATTGAGCCTTCAGTCCAGACTGCTTTTACCTGCATTTTAAGATTAGTATTGATTTCAGTGTGAACTTGGTAAATGGAGAATTGATTGTATCTTAGAATATGAGTTACATTTTCAATAGAGGCAATGGCAAAAGTTAATGGCAAGATTTCGTAAGGACGGGGTGGTTGGAACAAGATAGCCGGATTCCTATAAGCGTGAGTTTGGATCATTGATGAGATCTTCACCGAGTGTGCATCATACCCGTTATGCAACGATTATCAAACATCGCTTAAATACGACATAAGTAAATAATAACGGAGATCGAATGTGCCTACCATTCTTTTAAGGGGCTTCTCTTCTATCGCCGGTGGGTTTTCCATGAAGTAGGCATTTGTCCTTGTTCGGAGTGATAGACCTACATTGGAGTGGAATGATATGAACACTCGGTTTAAGCATCCGTAGATTTTTTTTATAATTGTGCTTTGGTGTTTAATGATCGAAGGGAAGATTTCATATACTTGAGGTGGACATTGTAAGGCTAGTTCGCATAATTATTTAGGCTCTTTGCACACACAAAGAAATTTGTTATAAATATAAGAAGAGTAACCAAATAAACAAAGAAACATCTCGAAGAGAGTATTGTATTTCATGAGTAAGTGAATGAATATATGGTAGTGAGTCATTACATACCATTCTGTGCTCACGTTCGACTCCATATGCAATAATCAATGTCGGACATTTGTATTTTGCATACACGTTCACATCACTATCGAGGTCCACATCGTCCCAGACTCGAACCAACATGGGAATCATTCTACAATATTGTTAAAATTATTGTCTGGTGGGATAAATTCTTCAAAGGGTTAAATGACTGGATCAATACATGTTAGTATAGTGAAGGAATTCATTGCTTACTCTTCATTAATGACCACACAGTCCCTGTAAGTAGATTTAGCGCTCGCTTGTTGAACTGGTAAAGTATGCACAATCAGTGCTTTGATGCCTAAGTCAAGTGTCAATGTTTTTATGTAATTAAGAAGCAATATATGCACATCAATATTGAGTTTTAATGTAGCTCGGTGGGAATGAGTGCTTACAGATTGGCTTCTCATGATCTGCATAATGGTAGAAGTCTGCAAATTTATCTAGCTCAAATTTGCAAGGAAGTGGAGGTGGGATTGGTTCCTCATATGCTTCCACAAGGTTTTTGCGTTGCAGAGTCCAAGTGTAGGGATACTGAAGTGATTTGAACTGAGTCGGAGTGTCTTTGACAACAGCATTCGAGACATAGTATCTTTTGTATGGCTCAAGTGTGTGGGCAAAGTGGGCCACGATCCCGTTGAACATGACAATAGGGACTAAGGTTCCCCGTAGTAGATATAAAATTCATTAAGATTAATCTTTTTAATTAGAGAATAATATTTTTGAATGGATGTACAAGACCTTTGTGTCGAACCACGTAATTTCGAAACAGAGGGCCGTTCTCCTTTTTCTTTGGTTTGCGCCGCAGGATAACCTGAATCAAGACACACCATTTCGTTGCTATCGAAGGGGTGATCTGAATGGCATCCTTTAGTCCTCGTGCCATTTCCTAAACAAAATAGGAATTGTTGTTTTTCATGACTGTCTAACAGAAGTGTGTGCTAAACATTTTTGCTGTTCATTCCAAGTAAAAACGTGCAGAAATATCGGGCAAATTGAAATGGTGATCGGTACGTGCAAACATTCATGTAAGACTGAATACTTTTTTTTCCCGTTTGTATACAAAGGCATGAAACAATCCTTATTTTACGGCCATAGCATTTGGCAAAGTCAGTGGCAGATCATACGAGAGAACATGTGTAATATTTACAGGCAAAATACGTTAAATGGAATGTGTGGTTTCCCCTGTACAGTATTATAACCAAATTTTTTGTACAAACATAGGTGTGTGCAAATTTGTGCTGGTTTTTTTCATTCTGTACATGTGGAACCTCGAGCTTACTACAACTCGCAAAGACCTCTTTGTACACAACATTTCGCGTTGCCCGTTGCACGTACAAGCCGCACGTTTTGTTGCTTATGTAAACTTTGACATTCGAAGAAGTACGTGCACGGGACAGGGCTACATACAGCTGACCATGAGAAAATACGTGTTCCTTAAGGTACACACCCACAAAGTCCAGGGTCCGACCCCGAGATTTGTTTATTGTCATTGCGAAGCTACGTACGGACCGGAAACCGAATTCTTTTATAAGGAACTCGCGTAATTCACCTTTCGTTGGTTGCAATGGTATTCTTGGTAGGAAAACTTGCTTGCCCGCAAAGTCTCCAATGACTATCTCGCCGTGGATCACATTTTTGGAGAAAGACCTGCAAATTAATCTTGTCCCGTTGCATAAGCCCTCACCAGGATCTATATTCCTTAACAGAATAATAGGAGCATGTTTTTTTAGAATAAGTCTGTGTGGAGGCAAACCATTTGGGGACAAGTTATTGACTAAATCTTCATACAGTCCTTGGTCCGAAGGATTGAGAGTTTGGTCCGAACCTATGTACTCAACTTCGGGGCCTGGATATTTCGAATAATAGCCGAGTTTATCTCATCGACAAACAAGTTTTTAGTTGTCAAGATAGCTCTATTCGAAAAGGGACATCGAATCGGCCATTTGATCTAGGTTAGGGTAGACAAGTGAAATGAATTCTTCGAAGTCGTTTGTTGGAGAGATTTGGGTATAAAATATGATCCGGGAGCAAAACAGTCAATATCTTTAGACTGGTGGACACCATCACCGATGCCTAAGAGAAATGACGTGAATTCTGGATCTAATTGCGCGCGCATGTTGGAGACCAAATGTAGTTGCCTAAGATTTGGCCACAATGGAGATCTAATTAATGAGGTGTTGATGGTTTCTGTTTTTGTGCCTTTAGGAACCACCGGTAAAGTTTGCCGGAAATCACCCCCTAAGACAACAACCTTTCCACCAAACATTTCTTTGGATTCCATTAAATCTTGGAGTAAACTATCCAAAGCCTCAACAAGCAGCTTCTTTTGCCATTGGGGCTTCATCCCATAGGATTAACTTTGATTCCTTAATAAGCACAAACTGCTAAGGAGGATTGTTTGCTTATCTTACATGCCGAGATATCTTCCACATCAATTGGTATTTTGAATCTTGAATGAGCCGTTCGTCCTCCGGGCACAAGGAGGCAAAGAATACCGATGTAGCCGTTGCCCAATGCAATCCGGCCTTTGGCTCTAACATGTGCCAAAAGAGCTCGGTAAAGGAAGGTTTTTCCAGTACCACCTGGCCCATCTATGAAGAAGGCCCCAGGTTTGTGCTGGTCAACAACTGCAATAATGCAGTTAAACGCTGTCTTCTGTTCAGCATTTAACAACTCCACTGATGCTAGATCCGTAGCAGAGACTAAGATAGATCTTTCCACCATAAGTTCTTTAGTTGTGTCATTAGATTCATCAAAGGTATTTGCAAAGAAACCTTGACAAATATTATAATGCTTGAGGCTCTTACCCATGCCAACTAAATAAGAATTGATATGTTGCAAAACTTGCTTTCTTATCAAGTGCTTAGGCAAGCTTGAACAAAAAGCCAAGTCGTGTGACATGTCATCCTCAAACTTGGACCACAGTTGAGAAGGATTGTTTGGGCAAGAATGTACAAGCAAATCTGCAAATAGCTTTCTCAATGCAAATGGCATGTTGTACACAAGAGCCTTCGCCATGCATTGTTCTTGGCTATTATCTTCTACAAGTAAGCCATACTCTAAGGCAAAATTCATGAAATGTGCCAAATACCCGACCATTGATGGTTCTAAGGTCCGTGTATGATGTTGGGCAAACGAACATTGGCTAGAAGTAAGCGCGAAAATAGCGTTCTCCTTCCGCCGGCCGTACCGTGACCATCCTACCAACCGAATTTCCCCTTGCCCGAAGTTTCCATTTTTTTGGTCAACCAACCGTACAAAATGGTCGTGAAATTCGAGTAAAAACAGCTTCCTTGCTTTTGCATCGGAATTGGTTTTATTCATGTAGAAAAATTGTGTCGCATTGTTCTTTGATTTAGTGGATTGTTAAGAACGAGAGGATAGGAGTTCTTTGTGCTTGAAAGTAACAGTGATAATTTTCGAGGTGAACGTGCATTTGAATGACAGGGGGTTTTATTTCGCAATTGGGAACCTAAACATGCGCCACAAAGACTCAGGTGCTGAAATCCAACGGCCACTTTGATATTGTTCAATCTCATTGGCCTGACCACAAGTGTTAGGAGCAGTGTCATGCTGATTCTGGTTTGACACATTGAACAAGATGCGGTCGCTACCTTTGCATATATATTTATATATGTATTTGATAGCTTTGATTGTTGAGCAAATCTCAACATTCATATGGCAATCAAACTTGGCAAGAAGGTAGGGGTTGTACGGCACAACCCAACGATTTTCCAACCAAACACCTCGCACTTTCTCCCTAACACCATTATTGCGCCTGCGATAACTTGGGTATGCATCGTCAGTGACGCATGTCTCATCACAAAAGGCTCTTGGGTAAAAGTCTTTGCACGTTGCATTTTTTTTCATGCAAACATTCGTAGGATTATGATCACCACATGGACCATGCAACATGTGCTTTATGACCAGCTTATGCAGATGAGGGTGTTTCGCTTTGTCGTGTATTTCAAAGACACACAAACATATCAAATTCCTCGGGCCGGTAAATTTTGGATTCCGGTTTAAGAATCAAGAGGATGTGTGCATGGGGAAGGCCTCTTTTCTCGGTACTCAATGACATATGTACGCCGCAACCTTTCCAAAGACATTGTTTTTAAACAACTCATTTTTCGCTTCTTCTAGCTTAGCTCTAAAGACTCTACAAACTATATCGTGCCTATCTTGAGATTGTTCATTGTACTTCAAATTTGCTCCTTTATCTCAGGCCAATTGGGATTGGACGTCATGGTGATAAAGATGTCAGGCTTCCCAAACTTTTTCACCAAAGACATAGCATCTAAATATTTTTTTCTCATGTGCCTAGGACCACCAATAAAGGTAGCAGGTAATACAACGCGCTGTCCTACTTTGCCACAAGACTGCTTGCCTGTGGCAACAGCGTCAGCAAGGCCTTGTCGGAATTCTTGTCTAATGTTGTCTTGTTGGGATTTAAAATAATCAAGCCTCTCGTGTTTCTAACTTGACAAACATATCCACCGCATATTCTTTGAACAGTGGCCAAAATGCGAAAATATGACCGATCCGAAGGCCTTATTTGAAACTTATAGCGATAGTACTCACGGATCGACACATTATTAGGGTTATCTAAGGATGCATTCGCATTTGCTCTTCATGGTCAAGTAAACTCGAGCATCACATGCATGCGCAGATTTAACACAAGTACTACTATCCTCACATCTACCTCGTTTTCTATTTTTTTTTGTCACCCCTTGTTTGAGGATACCTTGGTGCCAACCAAGTTGTCCGTAAGGGAACAATAAAGGATATTGCAAAGGGTCATAGCAACCATAGTAGTATTGTATGGTATGAGGATGGCCAAGAAGAGTGTAGATCCTAATGCTCCTATGGTGGTTCTCGGTACCATCTACTAAGATCCCAGCAACTTGGTTAACCGAAGGTTTGTTGTAGATGCGTTGGTCCACATTTGGATTACAATAGAGCAAAACGGCATGTTCTTCAAGATTAGGCTCGGCCCTTAGACTTCTAAAAAACCTAGCATAAGGATTTTCTTCAAGGACCAGCAAGATTTTTTGTAGTGACATTTCATACAATCTAGGACAGCCTAACAGCCTGTTTGCAAGTTCATGCTCGGTATCATGAAGATAGAACTGCAAGTTCTTAGTGGAATCACCTTCACCAAACAAAGGTGGCATGAAGTGGTAAACCTGCCCTTGTACTCTAAAGGTATAGATGCCTTTATTTCGGCGGGATAGATCCTTATCATAGGTTGCACCCAAAGGTGAAGTGAAGGCTAAATGATTATTATAGTCCGGATGCATGACCTAAAACTCTTAGATTCATCGAACTCGATGTCAACATGTTAGCTAAGATGCTAGGAAGAGGAGTCTTGACAAGAACTATGTCACCTCCATTACAAAGACATGAACTCAGGGAGGTTCATGAAAAAATCTAATCGCTCCACACGAACCACAATTGGTTGTAGCAGGTAGAATATCGAAAAGGCGGTACATTGGACAAGGCATCCATGTGCGAGGTCACGTATGTCCATCTTGTTTTTTCTACGGTGGACTCTTTTCTTTGGAATTTGTACAGGGCCATGAACGAAGACAGCAGGACCAGGATTAGGAGCTGGAACATGAGTGCTGCTATGTGTGTAAGCAGAACAGCTTGGATCAGATGCCGTAGAAAGCAACAGTGCCTCAGGCATTATTCGAGATGAAGATGGAGTGCCATGAGGGAACTGGGTATGCTCAAATGCATAGCATGCTTCCAGCTGTGGCACTGAAGGGCACACAGTAGAAGTTGTATTTGAGCCTAAAAGCTGAATGTTTTGTGAAAGAGGAAGGGAGTGAACTGGTTGGTTACTACAAAATGGTATCTTGACCTTTTTATGCATATTTAAAAGACCTCGAGTCTTTGCGAGTTTGTTCCTAGCAGATATTCTAATGGGAGAAATAACATTGCTTTCCTTGGTGTTAGTAGAAGCAGAAATGCTATGGCCGAGTTTTTTACGTTTTTTTTTGTCTAGCCATCTAATTATTGCTAACTCCGCGATACGCACGAGTCGTTATTATTTTAGCTAAAGAAGAGGGACACACTACATCAACAGACACCGTAAGTAAGGTCGCGGAGAAGATTGCATCGTTTGTAAAGTACGGGATTTGTAACGAAACAGTAACTTTGACCCTCCCTATACTAACTCTTACCATAATGAAACAAGATGGGATTTGTCAGATCCCGTAACTACGGGGATTTGCAATAGATCCCCTAACTATGGGGTTTGCCGTAGTACCCGTAACTACACTTACCTTAAACAAGTGTTAACCTTGGGCACAAAATCCGAAACCAAATGAGCAAACCGGCCTTTGACAAGTAGAAACCGCACAATCATTCATATGTTTATTTTCGAATGTACCCAACTATTATGTGCGCATGCTTTAAAGGGACACTCATGATAGGACAAGAAGAGAACATGGTTTACAAACCGTGAACTCGGTATAAGGTATGTACATATCCGGCTAACTGTTTTGGCATGAGCACATGTGTGTGTCCACATAGAGTTAGTACATATGTAAAATAGGGAACCCATACTGTATGCTGAATATACTTGTTATATGAACATAAGAGTTTGATGCAAGAAAGTAAAAGCTGTCAGTTAGTGTAGTTTTAAGAAGGGAAAGCATTTCAGGTGCGGAGAACTAACAGAATGGGAAAAAATAAACAGGTTCTAACAACAAGAGAATCTTAGGGTAGATGCAGATCATATAAGCACTATAATGATATGTTCGCAAGCCTGTGGAGTTAATAATCTCTCTATTAAATAACAGAGGTAACTTATTTTTTTTTTCCCTTTCTGACTTTTAACAGAGAGACAAAGGGAAAAAGAAATTCTTAACAACAGCAACAAGAAAAGTAAACTAATGTATGACTCTTAATTCTTCAACCTATGAGATCCATCTTAAACTAACAAACAAAAGTAACCTCAAATTTGAGCACCAGCTTTCATCGCAACACAAATCCATTGAAAACAAGAGGCATGCAGTTCTTCTATTCCATAACAGATTAGGTTTAAAAAAAATGTAAAAATGGGAAAAGCCAATAGATCCACAATCACTATAAACTTATCAAAAAAAAATGGAAACTAATGGATGTAAAAAATGAAAAGGCGGTTGAATCACATAAAACTCTTGTAAAGAAGATGAGCAAACCTGGGAAAACAGCACCTTTAGCAAACCGACAGTTCTTGTAAGTCGAAAATGGAGCCCTGTTAGACACAAGAAAAAACAAGAGCCCAAGGATTAGGGATTGCAGACAACAAAAGAGGTATGTAACGCAAAAAGTAAGGATCTTGTAAATTCAAAGGAAATCGACATTTACCTCCTTGCAGCTGAAATATGTGTGGAAGGCCAAGCTTTTCTGTGGGATTTTAAAAGGATTAGGAAGAGTAGTTTAGAGGTTAAAGGTGTAGTACACAAAACGATCATTGAAAGCCTATAGCAAACAGATGGAAACAGTTTTAAGAAGGACAGATCCATATCACAAAAGTCAAGATTACAAAGGATTTGGTAAGTAGCAGGTTAACTGATGGATGGTGGTGCTAAGTGAGGGTGGTAGGGGGTCTTCAATCGACGGTTGAGAGGGGTGGAGAAGACACCCGGGTAGGTGGTAGTGGGTGCGAGTAATTAATGCGGTGGTTCTCCCTTATCAGAATGCAAGGTGAAAATGGAAGATGCATATTACACCATACCATATACACGTGTCCCATCTCACCTAACCTTTTTTACATTTATCAAGACACGTTTGAGCTTCCAGCTGGTACCTAGAGATGCAAATTAATAATAGATGTAATATCTGTAAAATATTTGAACATATATATGACCATTTAGAGGAAAAACATATGATAGCTACGAATGACTTGATAATAAGCATTGTTCATAAATAACAGTGTGTATAAACAGAAAAGGAAAATTGTTGATTCCCGATGTGTGTTTCCTTACGATATTTAGATGATTTTGCCTATCTCTCTTAAACCGTCTGCTCACTTAATATCCCCGTTCTTTTAACGACGATGTTTCGTATCGTGTATGTTTTTTAGTTGTGTTTTTATCGTTACTTTTAATTGTTGATTCTTGTATTTTATGTGTCGTATTTTCTGCGTTAGTCAATTAGGAAAAAATCATTTTTAAGTCAACGATATAATACACGAAACATTGATTTTTAAAAATAAAAAAATAACCATAACGACATTTAAAAAAAATATAAATCATCGGTAAATATAATTTAAGTATAATTTTTTTTTCATAAACTATAACATCAATCACAATAGACATTTTGTTTATGATTTTTTTTAAAGTTTTTATTATTTATGAATTTCACAAAAAAAAGACGAATTCAATAAAAAGGGGAAAAAAAAGAACCGGGGCACGAAAGCATTTAATTATACTTTATGGTACGGAGTGAAAACATATTGTAATTTTTTTACAAGAGCACATTAAAAAGCAAGTCAATTAAAAAAGCATTATTTCCCAAAAATGTGTTATAAAGCATTTTAAATTTTTTTTCATAAGAATGGAACCAATTAAATAAACAATGTTTATAAATTGCAACATGTGTAAATGGAAAAAGAAAAGAAGATTTATCCGATACAATGTATGAAATTATTTTCAAAGCAATATAAACTAAACAACGTATGAGGAAAATGAAAAATATAATAAGAACACGTTATAAACCGAAGCGAGATGTAAAAGGAAATGTAAAAGGAAATTTATAGATTTTTGTCCAGAAGGACAAAATTATCAAAAAATCGGGATAGAAGGAAACCGTAATTTAATAAGCGACAAAAGAATAATTATGAAGAACAAATATGAAGAACAAATGCGGAATAAAGAAATACGTAAGAACATCGCGAAACACAAAGTAACATTAACACGCCAAGAATAATTTTAAAGAATAACCGCGATTTTTTGTCCTTTATAATCATGAAAATGTTACTTTTCTCCTTCCGTACCCATTTATTAATTTATTTGTCTCGCCCTTCCCCCGGAAATTTATGTATACCTATATATGAAATAGATACATATATATGTATCTATAGGGATGAATAAAGTGAGACAAGCAGAAATGAAAGAAATAATAAAAAATATAAAAAAAAACGCCGCTAAAAACGATATGTCTACCAATTGGGAAAAAAAAAAAAAAAAAAAAAAACCAAAAACTGTCGGACCAATCATAGACCGCCACGTGGCAGCATTAGAAGAAAAGGGAGGCGCCCCTTGTTCTTGTATTAGATATATATAAAGATATATATATATATATATATATATATATATATATATATATATATTTTTTTGGATGAGTATTGGTTACAACCCTAAAATCACTCTATCTCTCTATCAGATTGCGAAAAAAAAAGACGAGCTAATCCGGCATAATCCCCCGTCTCCGTGAAATAGAGCCACCCCGTCTCTCTATAGCTGAGCCCTAAAAGCCGTCGACACCGTCGAGGCCTCTGCGCTTCCTGGAAAATAGAATTCACGTTCATCAACCGAAACCCAGGTAATCTTTTTGAGTCCTTTAAGCACAATCTTAAAGCTCCTTTGAATCTTCATTTCGATTTTTTATCTCTCAATTTTGAGTTTTATTTCAACTATCATAGAAAATGCTAAATCTTTTATTATCCTTGCGAAAGTACACTATGAATTCATTGGTCTGATTGATTGTAAGTGGCATTTTGCTTTGGATGTGTGTTCAGTTTTGTGGAATTGTTTCATAAAGTGAATTTGATTTGACAATTTAAGCATTTTGCTGCTTATCCAGTTGTTTTGATGGACTCGTTTTGATATTGTTTCTGTTTAGTTATAAAAGATTTCACTTTTCTTTCTGTATTATTGAATGTTGCTTAATCTTGTTCTATTAGATAACTTTTAGAAAATATTACCTACTTGTATGTGTTATTATTGGTAACGATGTTGTTGTGTACTATTAACCTTCTGTGTGTCTGGAATTGTTTTCCTCTTATGGTTAGATAGTCCAAAACAAAGGGCTTCCACAAAAATAAATGATGCTTGGAACAATGAAAAAATCTGGCCAACTGATTAGAAATATATTTGAGTTGCTAGTGTATGTATCTGAATCATCATGTTCATTTCCTTCATTGATCCCATGTGTTCTTAGTTGCACCACATTTTTCCAAATCTAGCCAACCAAATGTGACATGAGGTTTTTCCATGTATGCTTAGTTGTATGTTAATTTCCTTATTGAGTACTTTTGAGTGCTCACCTTTTTTTATTTCTTTCTCCCCACCACCCAGGGGATGAGCAGGTATGTAGCATTGTTTAGCCACTTTTGATAAAAAGGGCTTGGAAACCATATATTTTGGTTTATGATGTGAATTTGATGCTTATGATTGTAGAAATGTTTATAATATGTATTTAGTAGATACTTGATGGGTTGACAGGTTGTCTAGTGTTGGACTTAGTTAATGACTTTTACTTGATAGTCTTAAGTTTATGATATGGAGTTTGAGGCAAACATGGACTACCTAGCTTGTAGCTATGGTTTGAATATGACCACCTTTAGAGGAGGTGCTGTCCGTTTTGGATACTGTTTACGAATGATTGATGTATTTTACTTGTTGTTCTAAGTCAATAATGTTTAGAGGCTTACACGCTTTGAGGTGTATGGATTTTGAGGCATGGCCGAACGACCTGTGTACCCGTGTCTTAGCCGGGTTTTCGGAACGGGGCGTTACATTAGGGGTGAGTTGGATTTATGATATTTATTAAATCCACTCACTTGGTATGTATCATAACTTTTCTCTTTTATGAAATGATCTTGAGACTTTGCTTATTTTAGGTGTAATGTTTGTTAGTTAAATTTTGCCTGTAGTTGTGCAAAGGACATTTCGCTAAGCGACAGTATCGTGATTAAATGTTTGTTTCCTGTAATGTTTTTTAATTAAATTTTGCCTGTAGTTGTGCAAAGGACATTGTGCTAAATGACAATATTGTGATTAAAAGTTTGTTGCCCACACACAATGGTTACTTGTCTTCTTCCCTCTCACTCATCCCCCATCCACCAAATTGCTTCCTCAGTTGGATTTGATCACATTTTCCCACTACCGTTCTTCCATTATCCAGCTAATCCACTTATCGGTAAAGATGTTTTTGTACTTCTGGAGTAAGAGCACGCTTAGATGTCCTTTGAGGTTTACAATTTTAGTTGTGCAATATTTCCTCACTTTCAGCATGTCGTTCTCGAGTTCAATTCAGATTAGGAGAAATTTTAGCTTCGGGTTTCTGTCTCCATGTTGATTTTTGTTGTTTTTGACTTTCCTTATCGGGCTTCTGACTTCAATCCTTACCCTGTTTTGGTAGTACAGAAAATGATGCTGGGATCATCGCCTATACTACCTTTGCCTGCACCACCCTCAGATGGGAACCTTGGTCCCCTACCACCAGCTCAGGTAGCTGAAGAATCCACTGATATAATAATGGATGAAAGTGAAGAGGATCAGAACAAAAGTCAAAAGTCTAGCTCGACTCCTGCATCAGTTGCAACACATACCAGAACTATTGGTATTATCCACCCCCCTCCGGATATACGAACCATTGTCGACAAGACTGCACAGTTTGTGGCAAAGAATGGTCCTGAATTTGAGAAAAGGATTATTATCAACAATGCTGGGAATGCAAAATTTAACTTTTTGACTGCTTCTGACCCTTACCATGCTTATTATCAGCATCGTTTGTCTGAAGCACGTGCCCAGAATCAGGCTTCTGGTGAGCCAGCTTCAGAACCTACAGATTCAGATCCCTCTGATGCGCCTGTTACTGCTGAGAGTGGTGGAAAGAATGCCTCTGCAAAGCCTGATCCCTCTGCTCAATTTAGAATTGAACGGAAGGTCCTTGAACCACCTGAAGTAGAGCAGTACACAGTTCGGCTACCTGAAGGTATTACAGGGGAGGAGTTGGACATTATCAAGCTCACTGCACAGTTTGTTGCAAGAAATGGGAGATCGTTTTTGACGGGATTGACTAGCAGGGAGATGAATAATCCTCAGTTTCACTTTTTGAAGCCAACCCACAGCATGTTTATGTTTTTTACATCACTTGCGGATGCATATTCAAAAGTTCTGATGCCTCCCAATGATTTGAAAAATAAACTTGAGAAAAGCGTCACAGATCTAACTACAGTGTTGGAGAGATGCATTCACAGGTTGGAGTGGGAAAAATCACAAGAGCAGGCCCGGCAAAAAGCTGAAGATGAGATCGAGCAGGAGCGGCTGCTGATGGCTATGATAGATTGGCACGACTTTGTTGTTGTTGAGTCAATAGATTTTGCAGATGACGAGGATGATGATTTGCCCCCTCCAATGACCCTTGAGGAGGTTATACATAGGAGCAAGATTTCTGCTGGTGTACAACAAGAGGAAATCGTCGAGACCGGCGGGAAGGAAGTTGAAATGGAAATGGATGAAGAGGAGGTGCAGTTAGTTGAAGATGGAATGAGGGCTGCTAGTCTTGATGAAAATGGCGACTCGAAGAAGCACAACGATGATGCTAAGGTCGTGGTAGAGGAGCAGGAACCTCCAATGAGGATTGTGAAAAATTGGAAGAGGCCAGAGGAGAGGCTACCCGCGGAAAGAGACCCGACAAAGTATGTGGTTTCTCCTATAACGGGTGAGGTGATTCTTGTCAGTGAAATGTCTGAGCACATGAGAATCTCTTTGATTGACCCCAAATACAAGGAGCAGAAGGAAAGGATGTTTGCTAAAATTAGAGAAACTACTCTTGCTCATGATGATGAAATATCAAGAAATATTGTTGGACTAGCTCGAACACGGCCAGATATATTTGGTACGACCGAGGAGGAGGTATCGAATGCTGTGAAGGCAGAAATCGAGAAGAAAAAGGATGAACAGCCTAAGCAAGTCATTTGGGATGGTCACAGTGGTAGTATTGGCTGGACAGCCAATCAAGCAATGTCTCATACCGGAGAAGATCAAAACGAAGCACTAAACAATGAGATGAGAAATTTCCCAGGCCCTCCTAGACCTGGTATGCCCTCTATTCGGCCGCTTCCTCCTCCTCCCGGACTTACCTTAAATATCCCTCGACCACCACCAAATAGTGTTCAGTATTCAGCCCCAAGTAGTGGTGGTGGTGGGATCCTTGCCCCTGCTCCTCCGCCAAGGCCTCCAGTAGTTGTTAATATGATGCCAGCTGGAATGAGGCCTCCGCCTCCTCCCATGCAACAAATGATCCCTGGGCAGCAACCTCATATGTTAAATCGGCCCCCGCCGGGCATACCCGTACCACCTCCACCAGGATCACAGTTTACTCCTTTGGCCGGTCACCACCAGTCCTTTGTTCCCCATCAAATTCCTCAGCCTGGTATGCCCTTGGCTCCTCCACCCCCTATGTCTCATGGTATGCCGCCTCCACCACCACCCGAAGAAGCTCCCCCGCCTCTTCCAGAGGAGCCAGAGCCTAAACGCCAAAAACTTGACGATTATATGCTTATTCCGGAAGACCAATTCATGGCGCAGCATCCGGTATATGTTTTATTTCTTTATTTTGATGTTGGTTTGCTCTGTTGTTGTTGTGTTGTACCTACAAGAAGATTTGAAGCTAAATGGGATGATCTGACTAATAATAAATATATATTGTGTGGTGGTGTTGTTAATTTGCATTGCAGGGAGCGGCGCGTATAAACGTAGCGGTGCCAAATCATGAAGAAGGAAATCTAAAGGGGCAAGTAGTGGAGATAACATTGGCATCATTGTCAGAAACAGTGGGGAGTCTGAAAGAAAAGATAGCTGGGGAAATACAGCTTCCCGCGAACAAACAGAAGCTGAGCGGAAAAGCAGGTTTTCTAAAGGACAATCTATCGCTTGCGTACTATAATGTTGGTCCATCAGATACACTTTCACTCTCTCTCAGAGAACGTGGTGGTAGAAAGAGATAGAGACCTACCTACCTGTGCCTGTGCCGCACGCAGCCTTAACTAAAAAAGAGAGGCCTATTCATTTTTATTTTTTTTTTAAAAAGAAAGAAATTATGTTGCTTTTTAACTCTTTAGAATGAAATGAATGCCTGGACACTCGAAGGGGAATGTGTATTAACAAGTATTCGTGTGTGCGGTTAGACTTAGATGATGATCTTTGAGCTTTGGGTACTGAATGTTGTTGAATGAACCGAACCTTCCATGCAGTTACTGTTTGTTTAAATGCACTCATCATTTCTGTACTTGCATGCAGTTGCAGTAGTTACTGTTCTTCATTTCATTTATTTTCTTTTGTTTTCTGTCTAATGTTTTTTTGATTACTTTTGCTAGTTCTGCTGTGGTACATTTGTTTGCGTCAACAAATGGGTCTCTCCCCTACGATTCGAAAAAAAATACTACTATAACGCAACTATAAATTTCGCTTTATAGGATTAAAAAAACTACTATATATTGTATGGTTCACACATTAATCCTTCTACTTTCATCAATAAAATCTTTTTTTTGTAGTGTTGTATGGATCCATACAATGTAATATTGTATAATAGAGATTCTAATGCAATTGATCATGTGTACAGATTATGTAAAACAGATAAAAATGGTATTGTAGTCTGTAAAGTAGAGAATGAGACACTGATACGAGTGCTCTTAATCATAATTCTCTCTCCCAATTACTAGAGATTATAATACAATTGACCATGTGTACAGATTATGTAAAACAGATAAAAATAGTATTGTAGTATGTAAAGTAGAGAATGAGACACTGATACGAGTACTCTTAATCATAATTCTCTCTCCCAATTACTTACCATATTAATACATTCATATTGGACCATTTTCTAATGTTAAATCAATTATCATTCATATCTGTATCAAATGGTGTAATGTATTTTTCTTTTTATCTTTTTCTGTTTAGATGGAATGCAAGACGATGACTTGGGTCATCCTCACATTCTTTTCGATTTACCTTCCAGACTTTCTATTTTTACTTGTCGAAAAGTTTGTAGGCTTACAAAAAGTACATAAAAATGAACGATCGAGGGATTGATTGTTTTTGTCTTGTGGCTTATTTTTTATATTTTGTTCTTGTAATAAAATATATTATTCTGAATCAATTATTTGGTGGATTTATCAGTAATGTTTACTTACACAGTCCTATAGATCAGTCGAAATGTAAACCAAAATGTATCGACGAATGATACGTATTTGTGCAAAATGGCATAAAATTAAGAAAAGAATACAATATATGCGCAGGAAAAAGACACCAACTATCTACATTTCACTAGCAGTTTCCCAACGTAGTTAAAATCCAACCCGGTCCATAAATTGTGACACAACTATATCATTAACTATATTAAAAAAGTCAATGTGTTTTCCCTCAAAAGTGTTTCCTCCTAGAGTATTTTCCTAAAAAAATTTCACCATAATTAATTTATTCCAATAAATATATTAATTAAATAATTTAAAAGATATATAATACCATTAATCATCAAACAACCTTAAAAATAAAAAAATTAAAAAAACAAAACACGTTAAGTAAAATATTAAAAAAAAGGACACGTAAAAACTCAATCACTACGTAAAGTATTATCCAATGCAATTTATAAGATGATTAATGTTGGAGTGATAGTTATGCAAAAAAAAAAAAAAAAAAAATGTTGGAGTGATAGATAGTTATCCAATTAATTTATTCCAATAAATATATTAATTAAATAATTTAAAAGATATATAATACCATTAATCATCAAACAACCTTAAAAATTAAAAAATTAAAAAAACAAAACACGT
Source organism: Gentiana straminea (assembly GCA_036785695.1). Taxonomy (NCBI): domain Eukaryota; kingdom Viridiplantae; phylum Streptophyta; class Magnoliopsida; order Gentianales; family Gentianaceae; genus Gentiana; species Gentiana straminea. The sequence goes on along the minus strand of JAVUPR010000414.1, from coordinate 1,495,041 downwards.
TAAGTAAAATATAAAAAAAAGGACACGTAAAAACTCAATCACTACGTAAAGTATTATCCAATGCAATTTATAAGATGATTAATGTTGGAGTGATAGTTATGCAAAAAAAAAAAAAAATGTTGGAGTGATAGATAGTTATCCAAATAATAGATAACTTTTTTTTTTGAGGAAAAATAATAGAACTATACCGTAACTATAATAATAAAACTTTTTTTTTTAGGAATATAATAATAAAACTATACCGTAAAAAAATCCATCCATATCTATAATACTAATATTAATATTAAAGAAACCGTACATTGAGAAAAACCCCTACCGTGAAAAAAAAGTATTAAAAAAAAACAATTCATCCATATCCATTCCACTAGAATTCTATGTTGCATATATAAATGACTAGTGTCTTTTCACCGTGCAATGCACGGGGCGTGCCCATTCCAGGTATTGAATACTATATGGATGTGTTTATTAGCATATTTAGTTTCTTTAGTATGTACGGTAACACCTTTGGGGATGATTACGATGTTCTTATTATTAAAAGAGCATATATTGTGAAAACCTAAATGAAGGACGTTGTTGTTATGGAACACAACATAACATGGGAGATAGCTGAATTGTAGAACTGATAAATCTTTGTACAAAATAAAACGGGCAGCGCAACTGAGACTTTTATAAAAGTGTGCAACAAGTATGGCGCATGGTTAACTTCTCTATACACAATACACAATTTCCCGTAAATAACAAACAAAAAATAGCATTTTCATCGGTTAAATCATATCCAATATAAACACTAAACACATCACAACTATTAACATACCCTGTTCAAAAAATAAATTATCATAAAATTAGTGATTATAACCTTTGCCTAAAAAAGTACGAGGAACGAGAGGAGGGTCATTGGTTAAGATCTGCACCTCTACCCGAATTCATCTCTGCCGTCACTGCGAAAGGCACAACAAAGGAATATATCAATTAACTGTGAAAGAAAAATAACAACAAACAAGAAGTGGAATCTATCAATTAAATTGATAATATGTTTCTTGAACTGTCAACGAAAAAGGAAATGGGAAAATTGACAACAAATTAGAGTGAAGATGAGAGACAAACTAATACACACGGCAATTGAGGAAGACATGAATCTATCTAGGAGGAGGAGGTACACGCCACCATCATCAGATCCATCGACCTCCGTCATAGCCACAGTCCATCTGACCTAGTCAGACCTTTCAAACAAAAGATCATATAAAAAACAGTAGGTACACATTATAAACCATTAACACTCCCTGGATTGGGATTTGGGAGTGGTAATCATATAATATGCATATGTGAGAACATTGATATACGTAACGATTTGACATGTTTGGAGCTAAACAGAGTTTATGTTAGGACATGAAAAGAGCAGAAAGATGACCTGATAATGTTGAGAAGGTGGTTCAATTCATCATATCTATCCATAGGGAGACAATCATTCTTTGAATCCGAATAAGGCATTCGGGCTTTTCTTGAAATGAGGGCATTTCCATTTGTTTCCAATATTATATACTACTTGATCTGTAGGGATCCTTCTATTCTTATTCTTAACCTGTCAAATGCTGCAGTTTTCAAATGCATCTGATCAAAAAAAAAAATCCATTAATCTTCATTGGGTGTCATAATATTCTGCTGGGGAGGAGTATATAAAGTAATAACCTTTAATGGCATTGATGAAAATCTTCTTGGTGCAAATTCAATCCAATTCCAGCAATGCAAAAAGAAATATCATGGTGAGTATGGATAGACGTGAAACAAAAACATGAAAAGGTTGTTACAGTTTTTGCAAATACCAGATTGAGTATGTCGGCGTTTCCCCAAGGACACTGACCATAAGCACTTTTATTTTCCGGCTACCAATCTAAAGCTGCACATATGAAGTTTTCTTCTGTGTTAGCAATGGAGGTCACTCCTTCCACCCTTACCATCCCTGGCTCTGCACCTGCAACGGCAACGGCGGAATTATACATAAAACAAAGACACAGGAATTTGTCCTTGACGAGAAGGTATCGTAGCCTTTACCACTTTTTGCTAATACAACAAGCATTACTTGTAAGACAATAATCTGTTTTACTGCTAATCTTGATTTGCAACAATTGAAGAACTTCTCCATATACTCGCGACCAAGCGCTTCTAACATCTCACTTTGTACAATATTGTCTCATACATTATACTTATCGGACATATATACAATGAGCAACATAAACGAAAATGAACAACTCACCATGATATGATTCTCATATTTACGAGTTTCATGCGTGACGATAATCGCAAAGCGGTAATCGATGTTGTCTGATGATACATTAAGTTGATTTTGTTAGGATTGATTACTCGCAATAAAGATATGTCCTTTTAAGTTTTGAAGACGAGAATATACTGTAGGCCGGCTTCCTTTACTTTACGTTACGCAAATTTTAGTTGCTCTTCTAAGAGGGTAATGACGGTATATTGACACCCGCCACCGGTTCGTTTCATGAGTTCGATAGCTAAACTACCCCACCACATCCAATCTCTACAGAACATGATGCCCTTTTAACTAATAATACGATTTGCTACAATTGAAGACAATAATCCTGTTTTATTTTGTTAAAAGTTGTGCGAAAAAAAGAACAATTACACATGAACAAGTATAGATTAGCATTAATGAGTTGCATAATAAGTTAAGTGATTATGTAAGAACTTTTTAATCACAAAGTAAAACTTTAGGTATTGTACAGAAACACATTTCTAATTCATATCAGTAATGCGAAAGAGTGTTTTTGAAGTTGTAACTTATAAAAAGTGTGACATTAAAGGTGAATGGATATTATGGTAATACCAGAATGAACATGTCTTGTTACTGTTTTCTAGCACGGATTTTTAGCTTACTTCATTTCTAGGTTCTAACAAGATATCTACAAAATTCTTCTTCATACGGTTGTCTGAGAGGAGACGAACAAAAACTGTACAAAAAAGAAGAAATGAAACATGCCGAGATCAAAATCGAGAAGTTAAAGAGTGAGAAGCATTACTATTAATTGGCAAGTTCCATTGAATGGCTCTGAAATGGAAAAGTGCAGTTCAGAGTGAGTCCATTACTATTCTTTCAACGGTGAGTTGCTCATAAAGTAAGCATTGGCCTTTATTTTAAGGGATCGACTTGGGAATGGACAGTGGTAGTTTAGGGCTGATTCAAAGTGGCAGCAAATGGATGATTCAAAAGCTGAACAGAATACACTAAAACTGAATGTCATGTAATATAACATTATACGCCAGTAAGTTCATGTAACTGGAAACTGTGTACTATACACAACATGCATTAGAATTTATGGTTGTAACATTCCTAGATGGTAAAAGTAGGAAAGCAGTGGAGGGGAAGGGATTGGATCCGCAAAAAGTAGCCATAATGTGCAACACCTATGCATACCTTCATGTGTTGTCATCCTCAAACCACATGTAAAAAACAAAAGAAACCATAATACCATAACTTTAACAATCACCACATCAAACTAATACCACATCAAACTAATACCACATCCAATCTATAGAAAAAGAAAAAGAAAAACAATGGAATCAATCGGTAGTAACAAACTTTGGTTTAGCTTCACCAGAAAAGACCAAAGAAACCAAAGAAATAACGTTCATATGAATCTGATAGCAAACAAAAACATACCACACCAGCTGCACGAAGCAAGAAGTTCACAAACCATCGGGGTATTGTCTCGCCATATATTGAGTGAGATATTTTCAATTGCTTAGATCCATTAGCTATTGAGAAATCAATATGATCATAGCCTCTCAATGCTCACAAATACCAATCGGCCTGAAAAGGAAAAATAATAGGTTGAAGAAAGCAACAGGGTGCATTTGTCAACGGCATAACAAACTTTTGATGTGAACAATTACCTCTAATTTCTTACGAAAACTTCCATTCGATATACATCAAGAAACGTCATGCATTTTAATGATGGAAGGGTACAACCATGCGCAGTACATGCAAATTGCAAACCACAAGAAGACGTAATTAATGGTTTAGAACAATAATCAGCTGTTAATTGGAAAAAAACATAGCATAGAAAGAGAAGTGATGGTGTCTACCTTTGAGAATAGCAATGCTAGAAAGAGAGGGGAGAGCTCAACAAACGAAAGCGACGAGGGCCACGAGCTCCTCGTTCACGACAGATGATACATGAAGTAATCCCTATCACAACATTCTCCAAAACAATAGCGATTGATAACTCCAATACCAAACAAAAAATGGGGGCATTTCTAGGATAATCCATACCTCATTTAGAGCATAGCTAGTTTGAGAAGCTCAAACAACGACTGGGGAATTCTCAAGCTATGGGTCTTCCAATCAATTTTTGTGAGAAAGATCTCTTCCTAGGGACAAAATCATGATTCGTAGACGACATAAATACCATTAAAATGTGAATGACAAAATTAAAACGATGCGAATAATGATTTGAACAGGGCACTTTAATAGTAGTGATAGCAAACAGACTATTTTGGTTGCTTACATACCTGTTGACACTCAAAAGCAAAGAAAACAATGATGAAAGGTAGTAAGAAGTAGAGCTGTATCAGGGGGGTGGTGGTTCTGATGTAGCAGAAGTTATTGATCCAGAAGCCATTGCATGTTCCATGAACGTGTCCTTAAGATTAAACAACACCAACGGAACCAACCCAAGGATTTCTACAGCAAAACCGGCGCAACCATCAAATATTATATAAGTCGTAAAGAAGGTCCCTTTCATTGGAATGGTCACACCAATCGTTTTCAGTATCCTGTAAGCAAATCAAGTGCCAAACTAAGGTTCAATTTTTTCCATCAGTTAACATGTGGAATGTTTTTTCTTTATGTGTTGGCAGCCCAACAATATGCAGAACCAAAAAAATTAAAAAAGAAAGATAAAATGGACGTACTCGGATCGAGACTGAAGAAGAAACGATTTTAGTTGCTCAAATGCTGCCCCGGTAATGATGCTTCCAGTGAATACGTTAACAAGTAGAAACAAATGGTATTTCTGAGCAGTTTTTTGTTCCAGTGTCATTGGGAGAATCGCCAGAAAAAGAATCTTCAAAGCTATGCCGGGGAGAAAACCTTGAACTTCAGCCTTCACTAAATCTCTGCCAAATACAAATGTAAATACGGTTATGTAAATCCTCAATTATTTTCAAGCAAAATATGATGCTACTTGAGATACAAACCTTTCCCATTGTAGGAAAATCATTTTGGCATGAACAAAGACAAATTAGATTTAAGATGTGAACATGCAACCCTTTAAAACACCCTACCCAAACCTGCGAAATCATAAATGCAACCACCACCTCTGCAAATATATTCTTGCAATTATAAATAATGAAAACAGGGAACCACACAAAACTGAGATAAAATTAGATTAAAAAAAAGGTAACCAATACATGCAAGAAACAATCCTAAAGACCTAATTTCCAAGATGCAACAATGAAAAGCAGAATAAACACGAAACCCTATTTGCAAAAGTAGCAAACTGAAACAAAGATCTAATTGAAAAGGCAAATAAAAAAATAAAAAATCAGAAACATACCTACAATCAAAAGCTATCCGGCTTTACAATCAAAAGCTATCCCGCTTTTTCTTCTTCTTATGGAGATTCTTGCATTTTATAGAAAGAAAAGCAACAAACAAAGAAGCCATGGCATCATTAGCCCCATTTTATAGATGTCTGAGGCGGTGAGAAAGTGGACAACAGAAGCAACGAAAGGCCAATATGGCCGGTGGTGGAGAGATGGAAGACCGAGAATCGGCGGTAGAGCAACAGCTGTTAATATTCATTGAACGTGGAAACAAAATTGTTGTACAGATGTACAGCTGCTTTCTTTGACGCGTGGTAGCCCGACGACATATGAGCTATAGCAAGAAAAAAAAAAAAAAAAAAAAAAACTGAAGGGACCAATCAGAGCCCGACACGTGGCAGCACCAAAACCTTCCTCAAGGCGCCCCTTGTTCCTTTATTTAGTATAAGGATACGATAAGTTGTATTCCCTATTTTAATATTAAATATAACTGATAGTATCACTTCAATTCCTCTCAACATATTTCTCATTATTTTTTAATTAAATCATACCATGTATTAGTGAATATTTTTTATGAATAATATACTAAAATGTTGTCTATTCATATTGTTTTAGAGTAAAATTAACTTAGGCTCATAGTAAAATGATTGATTATTATACGATTAAACAATTACAAATGAATCTTACTCTTGTAACATACTATATCCGTCCCAAAATATAAGTCTATTTAGGTTTTTCACACTGATTAAGAAACTTTGTTAAATTGATTAGTGTAATTAATTTTGATGGAAAAATCTAAAATGACATTTGACTATTATTAATACAGAGTAGTAAAAAGTGGGTGGGTAGTTAATAAATGAGGGGTAAAATGAGAAAAATGTAATAAATGCTTCATTGGTTATTTAAATTGACTTACATTTTGGGACAAAACAAAAAATTTAAACGGACTTATATTTTGGGACGGAAGTAGTAATTAATAATTCTCATGGTTAATAATTTTGTCCAACAATAAATTATACCAATTTTATTTACTATTGGAATACAATACAAATATATAAGTATATCACCATAAAAACGTACTTTATATCCTATTGAGAAATAATTCTTTGTGAAATTACAGCCTAAAACCATTTTTTAAAGATAACACCGTATTCATATATTCAGTTTTCAATAATATAAAGTAATCCACTGTCACAAATCCATCCATACTAAAAATAACACATACTCTACGCTAATTACAACACATCATGCATGCACGCAACTTATAGTAGGAACACTCCGCATTTTGTGCAATTTTTAGTATAATTTAAAATTGTTATTCAATGTGTAATAATGAAATCAATTGCGAAGGTAATCAAGATGATGCAATTACCATCCTTATAAACAATGGTGCATCTCACACTTTCCTAGACCAACAGGTTGCCAAGGAGGTGCAGTGTGACATAACCGACTCACCACATGTTAATTATCACAGTAGTTGATGTAAACAGAATGGTGAGTGAGTTTCTTAACTTGTCATGAATCATGCAAGGGATTAAGTTCCAATAAGATGTGAGGTTGATCAAGTTGAGAGGATGTGACATAGTATTAAGGGTGGATTAGGTGAAATGGTACAATCCAATGGTCTTGACTTCAACAAAACATAGATGTTTTCACTAACAAGAGAGAACAAATTAAGCTGAGAAGTTACACATAAGAAGCTCAACTTAAGATTATTAGTTGTAAAATCATTACTAAGGAATTGAGAAAAGGGAACCATGGACTCCTCGGGTTCCCAAGGATTGCCATCGAATAAGGGCTATGAGCATCCCATAACTTTGAAAGAAGGTGTTGGACCCGTGAAACTAAAACCTTATAGATATGATCACTGTCAAAAGGATAAAATAGAGTAGTCGGTGGATCAAATAATACAACGAGGGATTATATAGCACAATAGTAATCCATTTTCATCACTCATGCTCCTTGTGAAAAAGAAAAATGGAACCTGAGATGTTGTGTGGATTACAGAAGGTTGCATGACTTGACTATCAAAGATAGCTACCATATTTTTTTAATTGTTGAATTGTTGGATACGTTAGGGAGTGCTAGGGCATTTTCAAGAATAGATTTGAGATTTGGATTCCATCAGATTCGATGTCGGAAGATTATGTCCAAAAGACTGCCTTTGTAACTCATCATGGCCGGTTATAATTCAAAGTAATGCCATTTGGGCTCACAAATGCCCCAACCACATTCTAAAGAAGTATGAATGAAATGCTAAGACCTTGACTGAGGAAGTTTGTGCTTGTATGTTTTTTATGACACATTAATCTTCAGCTCTGGCATGGCTTCTCACATACATCTTAAAGTGGTTTTAGAAGTTTTGAAGAATAACCAATACTATGCTAAATTGTCCACATGCTCTTTTGGACAAACCAAGGTGGAATACTCAGGCCATACCATACATGAGGGTGAAGTGCATACTGACCCAAGAAAGATTTAAGCAATGACGGATTGGCCCCAACCCTATAATGTGACTGAACCGAGAGGGTTTTGGGCCTAACAGGTTTCTATAGGAGATTTGTGCCCTATTGTGGTATTATTTCTAAGCCTTTGAATTACCTACTCAAGAAAGATGGGCTTTGTTGGTCGCAGAGTGCCTCGGAAGAATTCTAGAAACTCAAGAGACCATGTGCAAATCACTAGTACTTTTCTTGCATTGCAACAACTAAATGGAATCCATATATTCAAGGCATGCCTTTTGTCATCAAAACTGGTCAATGGAGTATGAAGTTCATTACGGATCAAAGGGCCACTACTTGCACTTTACAACAAAAAAGGGTGACCAAGTTACTTGGGTTGGATTTCACTATTGCGCACAAAAAGAGAAGTGAAAATGTAGTGGTTGATGCCTTGTACATACAAAGTCATGTTTAGGCACCACCGTGTGTTGTGAGCACAATATCCTCTTCTTGGATGCAAGAAGTTACAACCAACTACAAAGGTGACCTAGATGTGGAGGAAAATTTCCGAGCACTGATGATTAGTACAACCTTAAATCCCCTATACACTATGCACCATGAGATTCCTTAAGTACAAAGGGAGGATAAACATAGGAACCCTATGAAGGTTTGAGATCCATTTTTTTAGAAGTTTGAGATCCAAATTGATAAGGAAGTTGCACTCAAGTCCAATAGGGGTCATTCAAGGGCCAGAGCATGTTATAGCAGGATTTAAGAGACTCTTTATTGGCCCCAACTTAAAAAGGAGGTTCAAAAAATGATCCAAAGGTGTATTACTTGTTAGCAGTGCAAAAGTCTACATGATAAACCTCAAGGATTGCTCCACCCATTACCAGTCCCTCACATTCATGGTTCCAACTCAGCATTGTTTTTATAGATGGATTTCCTAAGTCTAAAGGAAATGAAGTCATCATGGTAGTAGTGGATAGAATGGCCGAGCTCAACCACTTTATAACACATTTGAGAAGAAGAGGCAAATTGCATGACAACAGTGTGGAATAAAACATTAATAATACTTAAACGAACAATATAAATATCCTTCAAATAAATTCGTACGATTTTTTGCTTGTAAAATTTGTTTATCTTAGAATAAATATAATTCATTAATACTCATTTGACACAATTAATGATCCTCTGTATTTAAGAGTATTAAATTTGACCGACAATAAATTATTTAACAAAGAGTATTTGCAGTTGTAATAGAATGTTAAAATGAAATATATACAATTAAAACATTACACAATTTTTTGAACACATAATATTGTGACAATTCTTTTTAGGTTAGAAGGTTCTTAGAGTGTATCTAAAAATATACTAAATAGTTGAGACAATTCTTCATTTGCAATAAAATGCATGATTTTATAACTAAAAAAGCTTATCATATTTAAAGAATGAAAATGTAAAGATTTCGAGTTTAATTCAATACGTATGAGTAAGAGAACTTAAATATTCCCTTCGGACTTATGCAATCCATTTGTAAAATTAATCCATGTTGAGTTGGGAGCATTCGCACGTGTTTTGGTTAGTGAATGTATTTTCACACATAGAATGTCTTGGACATATATTTTATTTTTTTCGATTGTACCCTTTAAATTATCCCTTTTTCGCGCTTATCTATTCTGAGCCAAATTTAGGCAGAATGTTGCATTTTTTCGACCCACATTTGGGTCAGATTATATGAAATAGGCTTTCCAACCGTTATTGGATCTTGAAAACACTGAATTTATGACAACATAATAAAGCCCTATTGTGGTATTATTTCTAAGCCTTTGAATTACCTACTCAAGAAAGATGGGCTTTGTTGGTCGCAGAGTGCCTCGGAAGAATTCTAGAAACTCAAGAGACCATGTGCAAATCACTAGTACTTTTCTTGCATTGCAACAACTAAATGGAATCCATATATTCAAGGCATGCCTTTTGTCATCAAAACTGGTCAATGGAGTATGAAGTTCATTCTGGATCAAAGGGCCACTACTGCACTACAACAAAAAAGGGTGACCAAGTTACTTGGGTTGGATTTCACTATTGCGCACAAAAAGAGAAGTGAAAATGTAGTGGTTGATGCCTTGTACATACAAAGTCATGTTTAGGCACCACCGTGTGTTGTGAGCACAATATCCTCTTCTTGGATGCAAGAAGTTACAACCAACTACAAAGGTGACCTAGATGTGGAGGAAAATTTCCGAGCACTGATGATTAGTACAACCTTAAATCCCCTATACACTATGCACCATGAGATTCCTTAAGTACAAAGGGAGGATAAACATAGGAACCCTATGAAGGTTTGAGATCCATTTTTTTAGAAGTTTGAGATCCAAATTGATAAGGAAGTTGCACTCAAGTCCAATAGGGGTCATTCAAGGGCCAGAGCATGTTATAGCAGGATTTAAGAGACTCTTTATTGGCCCCAACTTAAAAAGGAGGTTCAAAAAATGATCCAAAGGTGTATTACTTGTTAGCGATGCAAAAGTCTACATGATAAACCTCAAGGATTGCTCCACCCATTACCGGTCCCTCACATTCATGGTTCCAACTCGGCATTGTTTTTATAGATGGATTTCCTAAGTCTAAAGGAAATGAAGTCATCATGGTAGTAGTGGATAGAATGGCCGAGCTCAACCACTTTATAACACATTTGAGAAGAAGAGGCAAATTGCATGACAACAGTGTGGAATAAAACATTAATAATACTTAAACGAACAATATAAATATCCTTCAAATAAATTCGTACGATTTTTTGCTTGTAAAATTTGTTTATCTTAAAATAAATATAATTCATTAATACTCATGTGACACAATTAATGATCCTCTGTATTTAAGAGTATTAAATTTGACCGACAATAAATTATTTAACAAAGAGTATTTGCAGTTGTAATAGAATGTTAAAATGAAATATATACAATTAAAACATTACACAATTTTTTGAACACATAATATTGTGACAATTCTTTTTAGGTTAGAAGGTTCTTAGAGTGTATCTAAAAATATACTAAATAGTTGAGACAATTCTTCATTTGCAATAAAATGCATGATTTTATAACTAAAAAAGCTTATCATATTTAAAGAATGAAAATGTAAAGATTTCGAGTTTAATTCAATACGTATGAGTAAGAGAACTTAAATATTCCCTTCGGACTTATGCAATCCATTTGTAAAATTAATCCATGTTGAGTTGGGAGCATTCGCACGTGTTTTGGTTAGTGAATGTATTTTCACACATAGAATGTCTTGGACATATATTTTATTTTTTTCGATTGTACCCTTTAAATTATCCCTTTTTCGCGCTTATCTATTCTGAGCCAAATTTAGGCAGAATGTTGCATTTTTTCGACCCACATTTGGGTCAGATTATATGAAATAGGCTTTCCAACCGTTATTGGATCTTGAAAACACTTGAATTTATGACAACATAATAAAGCCCTATTGTGGTATTATTTCTAAGCCTTTGAATTACCTACTCAAGAAAGATGGGCTTTGTTGGTCGCAGTGCCTCGGAAGAATTCTAGAAACTCAAGAGACCATGTGCAAATCACTAGTACTTTTCTTGCATTTCAACAACTAAATGGAATCCATATATTCAAGGCATGCCTTTTGTCATCAAAACTGGTCAATGGAGTATGAAGTTCATTCTGGATCAAAGGGCCACTACTGCACTACAACAAAAAAGGGTGACCAAGTTACTTGGGTTGGATTTCACTATTGCGCACAAAAAGAGAAGTGAAAATGTAGTGGTTGATGCCTTGTACATACAAAGTCATGTTTAGGCACCACCGTGTGTTGTGAGCACAATATCCTCTTCTTGGATGCAAGAAGTTACAACCAACTACAAAGGTGACCTAGATGTGGAGGAAAATTTCCGAGCACTGATGATTAGTACAACCTTAAATCCCCTATACACTATGCACCATGAGATTCCTTAAGTACAAAGGGAGGATAAACATAGGAACCCTATGAAGGTTTGAGATCCATTTTTTTAGAAGTTTGAGATCCAAATTGATAAGGAAGTTGCACTCAAGTCCAATAGGGGTCATTCAAGGGCCAGAGCATGTTATAGCAGGATTTAAGAGACTCTTTATTGGCCCCAACTTAAAAAGGAGGTTCAAAAAATGATCCAAAGGTGTATTACTTGTTAGCGATGCAAAAGTCTACATGATAAACCTCAAGGATTGCTCCACCCATTACCGGTCCTCACATTCATGGTTCCAACTCAAGATTGTTTTTATAGATGGATTTCCTAAGTCTAAAGGAAATGAAGTCATCATGGTAGTAGTGGATAGAATGGCCGAGCTCAACCACTTTATAACACATTTGAGAAGAAGAGGCAAATTGCATGACAACAAAGTGTGGAATAAAACATTAATAATACTTAAACGAACAATATAAATATCCTTCAAATAAATTCGTACGATTTTTTGCTTGTAAAATTTGTTTATCTTAGAATAAATATAATTCATTAATACTCATGTGACACAATTAATGATCCTCTCGTATTTAAGAGTATTAAATTTGACCGACAATAAATTATTTAACAAAGAGATTTGCGGTTGTAATAGAATGTTAAAATGAAATATATACAATTAAAACATTACACAATTTTTTGAACACATAATATTGTGACAATTCTTTTTAGGTTAGAAGGTTCTTAGAGTGTATCTAAAAATATACTAAATAGTTGAGACAATTCTTCATTTGCAATAAAATGCATGATTTTATAACTAAAAAAGCTTATCATATTTAAAGAATGAAAATGTAAAGATTTCGAGTTTAATTCAATACGTATGAGTAAGAGAACTTAAATATTCCCTTCGGACTTATGCAATCCATTTGTAAAATTAATCCATGTTGAGTTGGGAGCATTCGCACGTGTTTTGGTTAGTGAATGTATTTTCACACATAGAATGTCTTGGACATATATTTTATTTTTTTCGATTGTACCCTTTAAATTATCCCTTTTTCGCGCTTATCTATTCTGAGCCAAATTTAGGCAGAATGTTGCATTTTTTCAACCCACATTTGGGTCAGATTATATGAAATAGGCTTTCCAACCGTTATTGGATCTTGAAAACACTGAATTTATGACTGAAACTAAGTCATAATAAACAACCACAATCTGATATGCTTTATTATGTTGTCACAATAGACGTATTTATAATGTTATGTTAATTAGATTTTGTTTGTATTGATATTTATTCCATAATATATTGAATTTAAAATTGAAACAATTAACTCATACAAGTTTATCATTATTCATTATATTATTCTTTTATAAGTTAAATATGTATTTAACAATGTATAATGTTAAATTATGTTTCAATAAATCAATTTAATCAACACGTGCAACGCACGTGCATTTTTCTAGTAATTAATAAAAGCATATATTTTTCTATTATATACGTACGACAACATTGATTGATATGATATTGAATGTATAAAAAAATATTGTATTGTTTCTTGAGATAGAACAAGAAATATAATAATCATAGCACTACTCGATCGCCCAAGTTTTACTCTCCGGAGAATCCAACCAAACGTAGCTGAAATTGTCGTCTGTATTTTCGCGTTTTGATCTTCGTAAAATCAAATCAGTAATGTGACAAAGAAAGGAAAATGTATATGTCACCTCTTGTCTTGCATATATATACGTATATATAACTATTTTGTAATTAAGCTCTTAATCATATATATGAACCTTTTATATATACCTATTATTATGTGAAACTCTAATCGCAGAGGTCCTCACTCTCTCTCGTCCCACGGATCGAGTGAAAATATTAATCAGATAATCTAGTGATAAATGGTTAATGGCTTGCTGTTATACCAAGCAATTGAAAAAAAATTGTCATTTTATGAGATTCAAACCTCCACGCACACTCCAGCTCCTGATCCAAAGCAATTTTTTAAAACGCTCAAACCCTTTACCGCTACGTAAATGTCGTGAGGACTTTACACCTATTATTAATCTAATGTCTTGGACGGCTGAAATTAATTAGTTTCTTACAATTTTTGTTTGAAAAAAATAAAATAAAATTTGAGAAAGGCTAGCTGCAGGCCAAAGGGACGACTATAAGAACCAGAGAATTGAAGTGAACCAAAACATCACTAAAAACAGTAGAAAACAGATAAAGTGAGAATATATAATTTGAAAAACAGAAAGATTTAATTTGAAGGGTTAAAACATGAAGAAGAAGATGATGGTTGACATATGCATGGTGACTGTTATGAGCATTATTGCAGTATCTGCAGTTGTTGCCCAACAGAGTTCTGGAGAGGCAGGTTTTACTAATGTTGACATTGGTAAGTGTTCTACTTCCCCCCCCCCCCCCCCCCCCCCCCCCTCTCTCTATATATATTATTTATAATGTAATACATGTATATTAAGAGTTAGAACTAAAACAGTCTTTTACATGTGGTATTATGTTATTGGTACATATGGCACACTGTGCTATAGGTCCATGTGTAAGGTTGCTAGATCTAGAGTACCTAATCTGTTATTTTGATTAGCATAAAGTGTACCGTTCCAAACATTCTGTAAAATTAATGAAGATAGATTTTCTCTTCTGATATTTTATCTTGGTATCAGAGCTAGGCGGCGGCCATGTCTACCTCCGGCCAGCCGATTGAATCAATCCCTCCAGGGTCTGGATCTGTAGATCCTCTAGCCGTACCTCCACCACAAAACACACCACCGCAAAACACACCGCCACCACAAAGCAATGCTACGGTCACCGTCACCTCTGTTATCACCTCCATCCCCAGTGGTTTTCCGACCACCGGGTTGTTCAGCTCACCAACACCAGCTTCTGCAATTTCTATGCCGTTCTTCTCAACCATCGGACAGCCTTCTCTAACTTCTTTTCCGGCGTCCCAAGTTTCTTGCAGCCAAAACCACATTTTGGATCTAGCTTGTCTCAAAATGTTAATGTCAAACTTGACCGGAACAATTATTTGCTTTGGCGTTACACCGTTCTTCCAATCATCCGAGGCCACAAATTGGAGGATCATCTTCTAGGCCTGAATATTCCTCCGATGTATCTCACATCTGTTACATGTTATCTTTATCTTCCTTCTGGTGCTCGAAATTCAGCTTATGATGACTGGATGGCGGTTGATAATCTTCTCCTGGGTTGGCTCCTTGGCTTCATGACGGAGCAAGCCCTCCAAGAAGTAGTTGGATGTAACTCTGTTCATGAGTGTTGGACCACACTGGAGACTCTATTTAATAGTCAAGCTCAGGCCAAGATCCTTGAATTCAAAGATGCCATCACCAAAACTAGCAAAGGATCTCGTTCTATGCTGATTATCTAGCTCAGATGAAAAGCTATGCTGATGGATTGGCAGCTGCAGGTTACCCTATATCTTCATCAGAACTCATACTGGCCACTCTTGGGGGTTTACCTCGTGAGTATGAATCAGCAATCGTTAATATCACTTCTAGAGTCCAATCAATGACTGGGTTGAGGTACAAGCCCAATTAACCACTCATGAACGGCTAATAGCCAGATTTAATCCACCAGGATCTCTTGAGTTGGGAAATCCGTCTGCTCATATGGCTCAGTCTGGACAAAGGTTTCAATCTAGAGGTGGCAATACTCAGTCCAATAGGGGCAGAGGATCTGGTGGTGGCCGTGGTAGGAAGAGGAGGTGCTGGAAGAAATGGTTCAAATGCTGGTAACAACTCCACTGCTAGACCAATCTGTCAAATCTGTGGAAAAATGGTCATATAGCCTCAGAATGCTGGCACAGGTTTGAAGAAAACTTTGTTGCTCCTAATCAAAACTCCAACCAACAACAAGGCAGGCAGATGGCTGCATATCTTGCTGCACCAGACATGAACATGGATGATGGATGGTATGCTGATAGTGGAGCCTCGAATCATGTTACTTCTGATCTTAGCAACTTGTCCTTGAGGTCTGAATATGAAGGTAATGATACTTTGGTTGTAGGTAATGGAAATCACTTGCATATTGCTCATACAGGTTCCTCCACCTTAAATCCTAATCTTCACTTATCTCATATACTTCATGTTCCAAAAATTCAAAAGAATCTTCTTAGTGTGTCTAAGCTAACAGCTGATAATCTTGTTTTAATTGAGTTTTCTGCTTCTAAATGTGTTGTTAAGGATCAAGCCACAAAGAGAGTCATTCTGGAAGGAATCCTGGAAAATGGCCTATACAAGATTCTACCAGCCAAAGTCAGTAATCCTGCTCAGACCAGTCACAACACTCCTCAGAGCTCTCTTCAATCCAGAAGTCTTTCAGCTTGTTTAGTTTCATCTAGTAATCAAAGTAATCAAGCCATTGTATGGCATAGGAGATTAGGTCATCCTTCAGTGAAGGTGTTGAATCAAGTTTTAAATCATTGTAATGTGAATGTTGATGAACAATTACCTTTCTGTTCTGATTGTCAATTTGGCAAGCTTCATGCTTCTCCCTTTTCAGTATCAAACAGTAGAGCTTCTAAACCTCTTGAACTTGTGCACACTGATCTATGGGGTCCTTCCCCCATCAGATCAACCTCTGGTTTTTTATACTACATTCATTTTATTGATGATTTCAGCAGGTATACTTGGATATATATACCCCTTAAAAGTAAAATATGATGCTTTTGATGCTTTTCTTGTGTTCAAAAATCTGGTTGAAAATCAATTTGACACTAAGATAAAAACTGTTCAATCTGATTGGGGAGGGGAATATAGACTCTAGCACCTTATCTTGCACAACATAGGGATCAAGTTTAGACATCATTGTCCTCACATTCACTCACAAAATGGGAGAGCAGAAAGAAAGCACAGACACATTGTTGAAACTGGTCTGACACTCTTGTCTCAAGATGGTTTACCTCAAAAATACTGGTGGGATAGTTTCCTACAAGCTGTCAGTCTGATCAACATCTTACCTACTCCTGTCTTAGGTCATGTGTCTCCCCATGAGGTTCTGTTTAAACATACACCAAGCTATGCCCTTATCAAAACTTTTGGTTGTGCCTGTTACCCATATCTCAGACCTTACCATACTTACAAAGTCCAGTATCATACTCAAAAGTGTGTCTATCTTGGTCTTAGCCACAATCACAAGGGCCACAAGTGCTTAGACTCCACATGAAGAGTTTATGTGTGTAGAGATGTCACCTTCAATGAACTTGAATTTCCTTAAAAATTCCTCATCCTACTGTTAAACCTCCTGGTTCCTTCAGTCCCACTGTATCTTCCCCAATCTATTCTTTCCATGATTCTTCTGTGGCCCCTCATGTTTTGGCTCCTCATAATTCTTCACCATCACATGAATCAGCACCTGCTAGCCCCCAATCCTTCCCTAGCCCTCCTACTGATATGACTCCATCTCCTACTTTCACACCAATCCCCTAGCTCACCTCCACCTGGGCATGCTATGCAAACAAGATTCAAAAGTGGACTCTCACACCAACTCATCATCTTGTTGGTAACATGGACAAAACCAAGCTAAAACCGGATGGCTCGAGCTTAAATACAAGTTGTTGCAAAGGGATACTCACAAAGTCTCGAAACCTTCGATCTGTGGCAAAAGCTATCGAGTTCTTCTAAGTATTGCCCTCCAAGCTGCTTTCCTAAATGGCCTCCCCACGGCCCACGGGGTCACCTACTCACAAACTTCCTCGTCCGGATAAAGTGGGGATTCGGACCACTTCTTCACCATCCCATTCTAGTCCTCCTCCCCCTAGGTGAAGTCACACCTCCACTCAAGTGGTTTATGTATCGGACATATGGACAACTATGCAAACATACAAGAGTGTGATTGGAGCCTTGCAATACATGACCTTCACTAGGCCAAATATTGCATATGCTGTGAATTCCCTTAGCCAGTTTATGCATGACCCTAGGGATGTTCACTGGCAAGCACTCAAAAGGCTACTAAGGTACATCAAAGGTACTCTGCATTACAGTCTGCATTTCAAATCTGGGGGAGATTTATCTATTACAGGATACTCTGATGCTGGATGGGGCTGCTGTCCACATGATAGGAAATCAGTTGCTGGTCACTGCATCTACTTAGGACCATCTCTGGTTTCTTGGCACTCAAAGAAACAACATGTTGTGTCAAGATCCAGCACTGAATCTAAATACAGAAGTTTGGCTCATGCTGCTGCTGATATAGCCTGGTTGAAGTCTCTACTGTGTGAACTTGGGATCATGCTTGATAAGAAACCAGTCATTTATTGTGACAACACTGGTGCAGAATCCTTGGCTCAGAATCCAGTCTATCACTCAAAAACTAAACATATAGAGATAGATGTCCACTATGTGAGAAATCAAGTCATTGAAGGCAAGCTGACTGTCAGTCATATTCCTACTTATGATCAACCTGCAGATCTGTTTACTAAGGCTCTGTCTGGAGCTAAATTTATACCCTTTAGGACCAAACTGAATGTGCAGTGCCTCCCACCTTCAGTTTGAGAGGGGGTATTAAGAGTTAGAACTAAAACAGTCTTTTACATGTGGTATTATGTTATTGGTACATGTGGCACTGTGCTATAGGTCCATGTGTAAGGTTGCTAGATCTAGAGTACCTAATCTGTTATTTTGATTAGCATAAAGTGTACCGTTCCAAACATTCTGTAAAATTAATGAAGATAGATTTTCTCTTATGATATTTTATCTATGTAGCATGCATGTAACAATATTAAGGGTAATTTAACACAAAGGGTTGTGGCTAATGAGGCTTAATTACCACATTGGTTAAGCTTCTGTAACCAAAAGGTCACGGGTTCGAGTCTTTTAATTTGATTTAATGGAGGAGGGTGCATGCACATGCGCAGGGGCAGCTTGTTTTGGGGATGGACAACACCCAGGAGTAATAGTAAATGATGGTATATATAACGCAGATGGAATTAACGGTAAGAGATGTGGGTATTTAATGGATGTAACATGCACCGATGATAATCATTGCGATCCAAGTAAGATCCTTACGGTGCAAATAGCTACTCTGTGTGAAGGCTGTGAACAAGACATTACATTTCCTGCTTATGTTTGGGAAACGTTTACACATGACACTCTTGCTGGTGTACCTGTCACTTATACCATCAGGCCAGCCCCTACAGCCACCGCCGCCGCCGCCTCCCAGCAGCAACCTATATATACATCCGGCTAAATCCGCCCATGCATGTAGCAAGCACTTACCCTAGCTAGGTTAGCAATATTAATTATTGCAGCTTCTCAGTGAAATTTGTCGGTTCATCTGTCTGGTTTTTCTTCCAAATTCGTGCTCTCTTTAATTTGCTGTTGTTCTAATTTTTCATGTATATATGCAGCCTATACCTACTTTCAGTTTTGTTGTTTTGTTTTGTTTTGTTTTGTTTTCCTTTGTGTTTTCAACAAGAATTAAATGTTGTCCTTTTCATTATTAATAATTTCCCTTTGTGCTTTCGACAAGAATTAAATGTTGTCGTTTCCATACTTTCTTAGCTAGTGATCGACGGACTCACGAATTTTTTTTCGGAAGAATTAATTGTTGTCATTTTCATATACGGTGGACCCAGATTTTTTTTACAGAAGAATTAATAGGGCGGACCCTAGTAGTACATGGTTTGAAACCAAATAATGAAACAATTTTCTCGTTAATTTAACTTTAAAATTAATGGCATCGATCATTTTAAACAAACAAACTTAACCAGCTGCATCCACCTGAATTTTAGAAATAATTACATGAAACTAACTAACTAACTAACAACAAATACCCCATGGATTAAGATCGATACAATGAAAACTCCCAAATTCATATTCATTCATTAACATAATTTAACGTGATTGGATTTGGTCATGACATTTCTGGGACAGAAACAGAGGCCCTCCACTCAAAAAAAAAAAAAAAAAAAAAAATTGAGGAAGATTCTTATGGTAATTAATTAATTACTCTCTCCGTAATTAAACAACAGAGCCCCCATTGAGGAGCTTTTGTGCAGATTCTTAAGGTAATTAATTAATTACTCTCTCCGTAATTAAACAACAGTGGCTCATAACTCCTTCCGTAATTAATACTAAAAAGAATTTGTTCTAAATAACTGGTTACTTCCGTCTCATAAAATTGTTCAATTTTTATATTGCATAAGGATTAAAAAAATAATTAATTTATTATATTTTAAACATTAATAAATATAAAAAGAGTATACAAACATTTCTTTTGAGAAAGAGGATACAACATTAGATGGTATGATAGATATATGTTTGGAAAAAATCTATTAATTGATGCATTGATTTTCTAAATATACACGTCGTTTTTTACGCATAAATGTGCACGTTTTATGACCGAACAGAGACGCTCTTCCGCCTCCTCCCCCACTGTCTGTCTCTCCAAATCCCTCAACATCTCCTGTCTCATCTTCTCTTCCCTCTTTTTTGGCTTTTAAAGATTGCAAAAGGGTAGAGTGGCTTTAAAGGGTGTGAAGAGGCAATTCGAAATTCTTTTATGTGTTTATGTGACGTCTAATCATATATATATATATATATATTATATATATATATATATATATATATATATATATATATATATATATAATTATGCATGCATAATTATTTGTCCACACTCGGAAATGAACCCGATACTTTCGGATTATTAAACCAAGGACGGTGGCAATGCAAGGGCTTAGGGAGGCTGAGCTCACCAAAGCTTATGCATTTAACCTTTTAGCCTTATCATACCATCAATTAAAAAGTCCATCTAACCATAAATATTTATCATCAATTAAAATTTAAGCCTACCTACCCATTTAATATTTATACATTTAGGCAATTTCTATGGGTACCGCGTAAACACTTTAGCACCATATTTTACATGTGAATGTGATGTCGTAAGTATTTATGTAGTGTCAATAGAACTCACCTAATTATTCACTTAAACATTTCAATATTCATAACCCATCTCTATTAAAAAATAACATATTCTTTTCAAGAAACCATATTTATACTCAAGATATCTAATTTCTCTCTCAAAATTCACCTTCAGCAATGTGTGTGTATATATATATATCCCCTTCGGCCCATCTTTAATATACAAGTGTAATAGTAGGTATCAATAGACATGTGTTCGATGAGTCATCCGAGTTCTATTTTTATGAAACAAATGTCTTTCAAATGTTGCCGTTTTAGGGTTTATAGTGATGTTTTGTTAAACACTATAATGTAGAAAACTTCTTGTAATATCATAAAAAAACTGTTCTAGTCCACACGAAGAAAAATCGCGACTCCGTCCTAGTATAAGACCACTGTAATTATCGTTAGGCCAATATCTTGTCGGTAACGTCTAACGATAGAAATGCTGAATTATTTGTTTTTTGATAGTACAATTATTTTTGTATTATCATTTTAGTAATAATTGGAGATTTCGTCCTCAATCGGGTGAAGGGCGATCTATTTGTGGTTTATACGTCACCCCATAGGCCATACCCAATAATATATGAACACTTATTGTTACATAATTTATAGTAGATTTTCTGCATTTTGGTCTTAATTATTACTTTTATCTATTTACAATTTGTATTTGGTATCATACATGTATTGTAACATTTTTAGATTTTTAAACTTTTTTTGGGTATTTTATTGATATGATTAGAGAATATGTTGTAGACAATTTTAGGGTCAAGGATCTAAAAGGACACAAAATAAATTTAATTAGGAAAATAAGACAAGGTCGAGATACTGTTGGTCAACCAATTAATGTGACTTATGAGGTACAGCAATTATTAGAAAATAATCGAGTTAGAGCTGTAGCTAGAGGTGGCCAAATGGTGTAACCGCCGGTTTTTCAAAACCGGCGGTTTACTGTTCAAAACCGCCGGTTGCCGGTTTGGGCCGGTTCCGGTTTGCCCCCGGTTTTCTCCCGGTTTGCTCCCGGTTCAGATCACGGTTCCGGCCACGGTTTTAAAATTTCATTTTTTTTTCTTTTCATTTTTATATAACACTTATTATTTTCACTACAATAACAAATTATTATTATTTTAATTATAATTATTAAAGAGAATGTAATATATATATTATTTTAAATAGATTTCTATTCGGTTTTAAAAATAATATTAATATTGTGTTATTTTATTTATATGTAAATAATGTTATTTTAAAAAATTATGTT
This sequence comes from Gentiana straminea, assembly GCA_036785695.1. Classification (NCBI taxonomy): domain Eukaryota; kingdom Viridiplantae; phylum Streptophyta; class Magnoliopsida; order Gentianales; family Gentianaceae; genus Gentiana; species Gentiana straminea. Next base: position 1,472,879 of record JAVUPR010000414.1, on the reverse strand, counting down.
GTTTTTCTTATATGTAAATTGTGTTATCTTTTCAACGCTTGTACCGGTAATTCGGCTGCCTACGTATTTTTTATGTGTAATCGTGTCGAATGCACAACACATATAAAAAAATCAAAGCGAATGTAGTTCTAATTGTTTATGTTTTTAGTCTTTTATAGTTTGTTGTAATGATTTTTATAGTTATTTAAGTAGGTTTTAAGTATACTTTGAATATAAATGTTGTTTTATAGTTTCTTATAGTTTTTTTTATAGTTTGTTATAGTTTTTTTTATAGTTTGTTATTGTAGTATTTTATAGTACTCTTATGTGTTTGTATTACATAGTTTCATATAATTTTTTAGGTTTGTATATGGTTTTTTTAGGTTAGTATATAATTTTATAGTATTTTTTTAGGTTTATAATTTTTTAGGTTTTTTATTTATTTATAGTTTTTATGGTTTATTTGTTTAAATTTTTTTTATTGCCGTTACATTACATGCATCCAGGAAAAAAAAAAAAAAAAAAAAAAAAAAAAAAAAAAAAAAAAAAAAACTGTTGGGCCGGTTAAACCGGCGGTTCCGGTTCCGGTCCGGTTCCGGCCGGTTTTACCCGGTTCCGGTCATCCGGTTTGAACCGGCGGTTCCGGTTCCGGTTACCAATAACACAAACCGGCGGCAAACCGGCGGTTTTCGAACCGCCGGTTTGACGAACCGCCGGTTCCGGTTTCGGTTTGGCCACCTCTACCTGTAGCTATGAGTGCTACAAATGGCCTAACGAGAGGAATGGAAGTAATTGACACGGGAGCTCCTCTAAGTGTTCCGGTAGGTGGAGCGACTCTAGGACGAATTTTCAACATGCTTGGAGAAACTGTTGATAATTTAGGGCCTGTAGATACTCGGACAATATCTCCCATTCATATATCTGCGCCCGCCTACCATAGTCAGTAGCTAGGTATGGATAGGGGGGGCATAGAATACATATGGTGAGCTACAACAATGGTTAAAAAGCCAAACATAGCTAGGTTAAGAGATAATTGAGCATGCCATGACGTTGTTAGGATCTCATAAAGTCCTTTATGGCCCTGACCTGTAAATGGACCTTTATGAGCTTCTAAAATATCTTTCAAGCTATGACCAATGCCCCAATTGGTCCTATACATGTGACCCGCTATCGGAAAAGAATTGCAATAGCTAAATGATGATGTGCAATATCAGTGAGCCACAGACCCTCAGTTACTGGATCTAATCCTCCACGAAAAGTAAGAAATTCCGCATATTTGGACCAATTCAGGGTGAAAATCTTATTTGGTTATAAAGACACAAATTAGATAGATAGACTAAAATACCCTTAACGAAGAAAATAAAAATAAAAATAAAAAAGAGGAGAAGAACGCTGATGTTGTTTGTGTTTTGTTTTTTATTTTATTTTATTTTATTTTTCTGGACGTCGATAGCTTCCTTCTTCTTCTTTTTTTCAGGACGTTGTAAAGGTTTTTTTTTTCTTTTTTTTTTAATAATATTTTTTTATGTATGGTGAAATGCTTTTTTTTTCCATTGACCACGTTGATGCATTGACCACACCGATGCAATGACTCCCGCGATACATTGACCATCCCGATGCAGTGACCACCGCGATACATTGACTACCCCAATGCATTCACCACCACGATTCATTGACCAAGGTGATGCATTGACCACCCCGATGCAGTGACCACTGTGATGCATTGACTACCCCAATTCATTCACCACCACGATTCATTGACCACCCTGATGCAGTGACCACTGCGATTCATTGACCACCGCGATGCAATGACCTCCGCGATGCAGTGACCCACCACCGAATGCAGTGACCATAGGGATGTAGTGATTATCACGACTCAGTGATATATGAAGATGATGTGACGTGTGACGATGTAGAGACACCGTGATAGAGAGACACCGCGATGAAGTGACACCGCATTGAAGAGACACCGCGATGCAAAGACGCCACGATGAAGTGACACCGCAATGTAGAGACGCCACATTGCAGAGACATCGCGATGTTATAACATTTGACGATGCAGAGACACCGTGATGCAGAGACATCGCGATTAAGAGACACCGCAATTAAGTGACACCGCATTACAGAGACACTGTGATGCAGAGACACCACGATGAAGTGACACCATAATGTAGAGACGCCACATTGCAGAGACATCGCGATGTTATAACATTTGATGATGCAGAGACACCGTGATGTTATAACATTTGACGATGCAGAGACACCGTGATGTAGAGACATCGCGATTAAGAGACACCGCGATGCAGTAACCACCCCCGATGCAGAGACACCGCGATGTAGTTGTTGAAATAGTGTCCTAAACCCAATCGGGTTGGACCGGATCCGACCGGGTCGGATCATTTCTACTATTTCTTTATGTTTATACATATATTAAATGGCGTTTATGTTATCATATATATGTTCTTTTAAATAACCAATTATGAATTGTTATATGATAACGTCCTTAGTATTAAACTGTGATAGGGAAACCATGATAGGTGATTATGGTTGATGAGATCTCTAATCACTTTAATAAGTTTGATACTTAAATGTCTCTAGGCTGATGTACTATTAAACAAGGCATTGATAGTATGAACAGGCTAGCACGTATTAGATGTCTTCTGTCTTTAGGGCGGGGATAGATCTCGTCTATCGAAGTGTAAAGACACGTGGACTATACGTGGACGTGTATTAAAGAATGCGTACGTTAGACTGACCCACTTACACGGATAAGTGTCACACTATGTGACGGTTGTGTAATTATCCTTAGGACCGGAGTCTTCATGGCATCACGGTGTGGATTGTCATGCTTTGACACTATTGAGGTTTCCCCAGCCACGGGGCGATCATGCGGTAGTGATTGGGTGTGATACTGAAGCATGCGGAGTATACATGATTGGTCGTCCGGGAATCGCGTATCCTATGATTGGGATCGAATATCCGAAATGGCCTTCTTATAAGGAATGTCTAGCTCTCGTGAATCTTTGCAAAGTGGGAGTAAATGAGTTACTTCGAGAGGGCATGATATCCAGATTATAAGATACGGTCGTTAATGTTTGACACTCGACGTACGACCGTATGGATATTATTACAGCGATAGGATTGTAAGTTACACGGTAACTGTTTCACATGAAAGGTAGTAGTCATTGCATTTGACTCTTCCGATGATTGTGGGTCACGGTGTGTTGCTAGACGCTATCCCGTGATCGTTAGGCATGAAGGGCATTTTCGTAATTTGCACTTTGTGTCTACGGCCAACATATTCGGAAGCCTATCGGGTCACACACATATGAACATCTAGCCGGATTAAAATGTGGTTATAGATGATAACCAAATAAGGAAAGTTTATCTCGAGACTATAAAGGTATAGTGGTAAATTAATATAGTTGTATTTATTTATTATGAATAAATTAAATACAATATATTAATTATGATGATTAATTAAATATGTATATTGATACATATAAATTTTGAAATTATGTATATATGTGATATACATGTATTTTACAAATTAATTAATCATAGTATTATATTAATTGAAGAATATTCCGGAAGCCAATATTTGGCTATATGGGCGCCACATTGAAGTGTATAAGATACACTTGATTGTGTAATTTAATTAATAAGATTATCATATATTAATATTAGATATTAATGGCTATAGATTTGCACACATGTGTAAATTGATTTATTGTAATAAGATAAAGATAGTCAATATAAGATATTGACAATATCTTGAAAATATTTAATATAAGATATTAAATTAAATGAGATAAATCAATCTAGGAGATTTTCTTTATTTTATTGGAAAAAATTTTTCTTCTCCTCTACTCTTCTAGGGGACGCCCCAACCACTATAAATAGGAGGTGGGTGTCAAGCTCTTTTGTACATCACAATTCCAAGAGCTAATAGTTCTTGTGTAAAATAGAGAGCATCCTATAGAGAGTTGGAGATAGGGGAAAAAGGCCGGTCTAAGAACCGGAGTTTTCCAATAGCAATCCATGATGGGATTCCGGCGGGTCGTTCGTGTGGACTAGCGGTAGAGGCCGAACACTTGGGCGGCTCTATGCAGAACTACTCTCCTTATACGGTCAAAGCGTCGATCTTTTAGATCAACCAAGGTAACAATCGTCTACTAGCTTATTTGTTTATTGCTTAAACGAAGTCGATCTTGGGTAAAAGGAAATCAAAATTTTGAATTCCGCTGCGTTCCCGCGTAGATTTACTAATAGTAGTGACCACCCTCGATGCAGTGACCACCGTGATGCAGAGACACCGCGATGAAGTGACACCGTGATGCAGTGACACCGCGATGAAGTGACATCGCGATGCAGTGACATTTGATGATCCGACACTGCGTTGAAGCAACACCGCGATGACAATTGATATTTTTCCGACATAATTTCCGAAAATCGATTTCTTTGCTTCATAAAATTGACTTCAAACGGCTATATCGCGGTTGAGCCAAAAATTGTACACCCAACAACCATCACGATGCATTGACATGTGAAGATGATGTGACATGTGACGATGCAGTGACATTTGACGATGTTATGACATTTGACGATGAAGTGACATGTAAATTAAGGTAGTAAGTGAGCCAGACTACTCGTGACGTACTCGTACTCGACTCGCAAGAGAGTTTGACTCGATTCGATTTTTCTCGAGTTCGAATTCGAGTCGAGCTACTCGAATAATTAACCGAGCCGATCTCGAGTTTTAAAATATAGTAATCGAGTACCTCGCGAGCTAATCGGGTTTCATTAATTAAATATTTAAATAATTATTATATTTATCAAATTTATAATAAATTTTTTTTTTTATAATTCAAAAAGTATTATTCGAGTCGAGTAGTAGATGAGTCGAGCTCGATCTTGTTATATTTTATTAAAAAATAAATGAATTCTAAGAAAAGAATCAAGCTTAAGAGCCGAGTCGAGATATATCAAGTACTTAGCGAGTCGAGTTTGATCTTGCCTTTTTATGGCTCGATCAAGCCCAAACTTTTTTAGTCTAGCAAATTGGAAATGCAGTAACATCAATTTCACTGCATCAATTTTATTCCCAATCATGTCCCTTCTCCAAACTAGTTAATCTCATCCGTAGCCGTGTAAGTTCAAGTTTTAGTTCCTTGTTCTATCTTCTTAAAGATGCATAGTTGTCCCGTGGAGACATTGCAGCACTCATAGCGCCGCTGTTATGAAGGATGCAGGTTCTTAGATCTAAACGAGTTAGATCTACGCGCAGCGGATGGATCACGACTTATATATCACAATACATAGTTAAAGGACTTAATCTACTACAAGGGGGTTAAGATCATGTTACCAATAGTAGGAAGAGAAGCCAAGATCTTCCGATGTGTTCTCCAAACGGCGGTTGGTGGACACCCTTATTGATACACGAACCTCCTTGATATGCAATACCAAGAAAAACTTAGAGTTTTTCTTCTTCTAAAAACCTTAGACAAGAAAACTAATTTTCCTCTCTTTTATTTGATATGGGGCGAAAATTTTCAAGTGTTTTTACACTTGGAATAACTCTCCTTTTATAGGAGAGTAAATCCTTGGTCTCCAAGTTTTAATTAATTAAATAAATAATTAATTAAACAAAATAAAAAGATATTTTCCTTAATGAATAATTGTGACATATTATTGACCAATAGGAAATCAAATAACAAGTCATTCAACCAATCATATAACAAGAATATCTTTTATTTTTCATAACACAAAAAAATTAATTCTTGTGATAAAAGAGACACTAATTGGCGCCACCATTAGGGTTTAAAAGCCCACATAAAATGTCTTTTATGTGTATTATATTATTTAACCCAACTAAATAATATTCATGCATATAAATTAATTAGCCCAGCCAATTAATTATCACTGAGGCCCAAATAACAAGATTATTAGTCCGAATTACAGAAGTCACATCGGGAACCATGGACCTATAACCAGTAGCTCCAATAATTAATTATTCATCGAACAGAATAAGTACATTAATTATTAATTCCGGGATTACGCCACCATAAACCCGAAACTGAACTCTACCAATTATAGATATATATACTTACACTCAACTCATAGAGTGAATAAGCGTCCATTGATATAATCACTACATACGGATTAACCCTCCATAGACTGTCCATTCTGAGTGGGAAGTCTCCGTGAACCCGACTCAGAATATCTTATCATTATTTACCATTAACCCCCTGATGATCAATTAATTCACATATCTGACTAGTGATCAATTAGTCTAATATGAACTCCCGGGATCGATCACTTTCTTAGGGCTAACAAATAAAGGGATTGTCTCTCTACTTCCCGCAGGAAGAAATGGATTCCATGTCTGTGAAAATCAGAACTACTCACTCATCTGGAGATAGTGCCAATGAGAAGTGGCTTGGAACACATATTTAAGTGAACCGTAACTAAAACATCAAACATTACCCCGGGACAAGCGAACCCCTGTGATCACCTCGGGATTAAGGTTGATCCATATATGATCATCTAATGATTTAATAAGATTCATCGATTACGGAATTATATCGAGAAATTCGATTAAATCGGTCCACTCCTATATGAATGCCATCATATATAAATGCCCCACGTAGGTACCTCTACCGACAAACGGTCGGATAAGCACTATCACACCCTAAGGTGTTACGGCGCATTATTGGTGTTTTAATCAAGAGACCCTAAACTCGATTAAGTTCACCACGGACTAACAGTTGAAGCATATCTCCACTAACTCAATCCTCACGTGTAATCCATACACCGAGTTAAGTGGTTACATACGGATATACTTAGGGTTTGCGCGGTGTATTACTTTACAAGACAAAGAAAAGAACTAAGGTGAGATAAATTCGTCATCCATTATTAAAAACAATTACACAAATTGTCTTTCGAGCACTACACCTAACATGTTAAACTTCCACGAATGATGTATTGGCTTTTGATCATTGTCGGGATAAGAGCAAAACAATGCATTACGGAGTCTCAACTGTTCGATGTAAAGCACGTGGACAATTGATTGAAGGGGAAGCCGTTCATTTTGAGCAGCATGTGCACCAGCTTCCGGTGAAAGCTTTTGAAAATCAATCAGTTTGCAGAGCTTCTTCCTGTCTGGATCCGGTAAGCCTTGATGAGCCTAATGCCACCAGAAGATGTCAGACATCTATTGACAAAATTAGCCCATTTAATTTAATGACGAGGACTGGTACTGTGGTACACTTCCAGTAAGATTTAAGATCATAAAAGGCATACACCTGGTTTAAAAAAGACTTCTAATCATATTCAGCAAATTGAAAGAGAAACAAATACAAGGTGATTATAGCTCTGTGACAGGTAAAAAAAGGTTGCATCCAATAGATACAATAATATACAAAGTAAATCACTATTCTTCATTCTTCATCCTAAATAAAATACACCAGTGTCAGCAATTATCTTCATTCTTCATCCTAATCATGAAGAAATTTGGGATGAATAAATAAAACTTACAATTCTTGGTTAATCCTCCAACTCAGTTTGTGCATTTGTACAGATTCCGCCATGATCCCATTCCCACCTCTCCTCAATTCATCATTTCTTCCCTCAAATCATCTCTTTCAATGGCTCTCAAACACTTTCTTCCACTAGCTGGAAACTTGATCTGTCCAATCGATGATTCCGGCGACGACGACCACCACCGATTGCCGGAGTTGCGGTACATAAAAGGGGACTCTGTTTCCTTGACGATTGCAGAATCAAGCGAGAATTTTGATTATCAAAAGGATTCTTATATTGGCTTGTGAGGCGACTTTTGACGGAACAGTGGCAACTTTTGACGAAACAGAGGCGAGAGTTGCCTTCAAAGGGCTTGTGAAGAAAGACAGAAGTAAAGCTCCGGCAACTGCAGTTCAGCAAAAGCGACGAGGTTGTGTAGTTGAATTAGGCTGAGCAGAAAACTCAATGAACCCAATCCAATCCAAAATTCAAACCGAACCAACCCGAAAACTCAAATCAATGAAACCTAAAATTTTTGGGTTGGGTTTTGATCCGAACCAAAAACATTTTGGGTTGGTTTGGTTTTTTTTTAATTTTTTTTTTGGTTGACTCAACCCAACCTATATATATATATATATATATATATATAGATATATATATATATATATGTTTGGTTTGGGTTAGTTTTTTCTTGAACCAACCCGACTTATACTATGTAAAAACCCAACCCAAGTTGACCCAACCCAACCCAAGCTCAGCCCTAAGTTGAATCTGGAAATCCCGTGGCCGGTACATGAGAAAAAATTAGAAGTAAAAGGGGTAATAGTGGAAAAGCAAATGATATGTCTTCTTATAAACAAATAAGATTTAAGGGTGTCATAAATGCCCATTAAGTGTTCAAAATAGTCCTTATAAACAAATATCCAATAATTTTAAGGGAGGGGTTTAAAAAGACAAAAAATAGGGAAAAAATAAGAACGAGGACCGTAGAAATATAAATTGGATGATAAGGACAAAGGACAAATCCTAACCCCAAATCTACTGTTTGATGCAGTGGAACTGACCTCAAATCCAATGTTTTACTATTTCAATTATATGTGTTTTTTTAAAAATAAAAATGACCTCGAAAATAACGTTGAAAAAAATATCAAATTAGATGTCTAAATAAAGAGGACGAAAAAAGGAAAATGCGATGAAAGAATTACCATCTTTCGATAATCAGATCAAAAGATATATTTATTTTTGTAGTTGAATACTAAATAATTTAAATCACAATGGAATAAGGACATATCCTTTTTACCAAAATAAAATAAAATTTCAATGTCCTCTTTACATTTTCTATGTTTAAATTATATTTTTTAACGATAAACCCTAATTTTTATGAATGTAAATGATTTTGATACTTATGTTTACAAAATTTATCGTATTATATACTATTTACCATAAATATAGGTGAACATGATCTGATCTAACTGATTTTCTTTGTTTATAAAATCAAAAGCAATTTTATACCGTTTCCAGATTTGGAAATAAAATAAAATGGTTTTAATTAAGGATAAAACATTATTTTAGGTCTTGATTTGACATGGTACTGATTTTTCACGATTTTTATTAACACTTAAAATTATTTATTGTAAATCACAACCCGAAGCGTATGAGGAACAAAAGTCAAAATTGTTATGGTAAATAATGTGCTAGTTGGGCTTGTAGTTTTGAACTTGTTACTTATAAATGTTTGATAATAAGCTTGTCAATTGTCATGTGCTACACTTTTATTTTATGTATTCCTTACCCCAAGAAGGTGATGAAGATGGAGCTGAGTAATGATTTGTTGTGGAGTGAGATTACTTTGGATGTTTTGTAAGTTTTGCATGGGAGTTTAACTAGCAACTATGTTTCTTCTAGATTAGTTTTGTCATATGATTTCCCGAATATTTTTTTCTAGATAAATTTCGGTATTTATGAATGGGACGTCATAGCCCCATTCACCGTTGCCCCTCCCCTTGATTGTCTTCCTCTCACCCATGCTGCCACATTCCATGTCGACCCCTCTTCTCCTTCATCTTTTCCCTTGCTTTTTTCATTAACGCCTATTTTTTATAAGGTGGTGGTGAAAAGGGGTAAGAAGTCAGTAACACTCACAATTTATGATGTAAACCGAATCTCGTAGGATCGTTGATTAAAGCACAGCTAACGATTCAGCTTTGAAAAGTATATTTTTATGGCTTTTTGAATATATATATATAACGAATATAACAAAAGGGTATGTAAATACTCCATCTCAGAATATTTACTACGGTGATCCCATCTCGAGAACACCAACCAATTACCCCGTCTCGGGATAATCGAAAGAAGTCCAATCTCTGAAAACTTCTTGAAAGAAACCCAATCTCGAAAGTTTCTTATGATAAAAATTCAATTTCGAATTTCAACCAAAATAGTTTTTTTGATTCAATCATAAGCTACATATTCAAATACAAGGAAATGCGCTTATATAGGCTACGACTCGAAGTCCAATTGCCATTTTAGCAATGTGGGACAAAATAACAATAATTAAAAATAATAATAAATATAAAAGACAATTAACCAATGTGGGATAATAAAAGACTAATTAAAAGACTAAATAAAAGACTCAATCTTCCTCTTGAATCGGGTATTATCTCGGGCCACATCATTCCTCTCTCGTCAAAAGGATTCGTCCTCGAATCAACATGATGTCATAGAAGTCCGCACCATCAAGCCTCACACCATGATACTCCACAATAAACCCCAAAAATATGCCGGGGTCAAAATTAACGCGAATAAACAACTTCGTATCAATAACATAGTAATGGGTCACACCATTCTTCACCAAAGAAACATGAGAAAATGCACGTGGCTTGAGAGAAATAGGAATGACTTCTTGTGATGCAACATAGAAATGTAAATCATGATAGGCATCAACACTCGTGCTTCAGTATTCCACCACCCTCAACAATGTCAATATCAACCGTAGGACGAATAGGGGCTGGATTGGGTGTATCAAAGATCCCAGTGTCATGCGCTTCAGGTATATCAACTAATGCCTCCACCTTCGGAAATACCTCAACATCAACGACCTCTTCATACACAGTAGCATCATCAATATCCTCTTTAACATTAAAATCAATGACAACCTCATTCGTGGGAACTTCAACCTCTTTCGGACTTACTTCAGCCTCAACGACCAACTCAATCCTCTGTAGTAACAACAACAACATCGCAACGGAAGGTCAACATGAGCCTCGGTCGTGGGAACTACCTCACCCACATTGGCACAAGCCAACTCCACAACGGAAGCACAATTGTCCACAATTGGCGTGTTGTTTGTGGCCTTTTTCATTGCTTGTTCGGCGTCATATATAGCACAAAGTCGTTTATACTCCGCCCATACATTGTCGGTAAATCCATCAAAAGCACGCTCAAAAATCGATTGATTTTGCCGGGTAAAGCAATGATGTCTTTGCTCCAAACGCCTCGAGCCTCGGAAATACGTTTTGCCCATATCACAATTGGAATAATTTATGTTGGAAGCCATGACCCAAAATATTGGATCCTCACAATCTCTCGTGTTTACACTCACCCTCAACTCTTGCTTTAGGGAAGTTTAACCGGCAAATTAATCAAAAAGTCGAGCAAACCGTAAGCAAGATGCTATCAACAATTTCCGAATTTAACTCGCACTTATTGGCACGTGCAGCCCAAACAATGATGAATTGCTACTGAAATAAAAATGAAAGTTGTAGATTTATGTGTTTTCTAGAGGATATAAAAATGTCGGATCGTTTCGGGCGAGATAGGTCGACCAAACAACCATAGTTTGTCAATCGGTGCAATCTGTCAAAATTTTCCAGATTGATAGCAGTGACTTATAGGGCCAATTGTGATCAAATGATGACGATTCTGGAAAAACTCAAAAGATCAAAATTTTAAAACAGGGAATTTTCTATAAGTTCACAAATTCTCGAAGATTTGGAATCGTCTAAAGCACCTAAATCGAAATCGTATAATGATCTAGTGTTTGCGAAATTATAGAACGTACGTTCGTGTTGGGGAGCAGATTTCGATTTGATACACTTCGAATTTTGATCTAATGTAAAGAGAGAAAATACAGGTCACAAGGTGATCTAGTTGTGGAAAAATTTTCGATTGTTTCGATGTGTGTAGGGCATGAAAGAAGATGAACAATCATGAACTTTTATGTATAATTTTCTGGAAAATTAATAAGAACACAAGCAAAGATTGTAAGATTCGGCACCTAGCTTTTGAGTGCGGCCGCAATTAGGGTTCTTGGTGCTCAAGAACGCAAAGAGATTTCTTCCAATAAACGCAAGTGGCTTTAATCGCCTAATCTCGACGGCACTTGTGATAACGGTCGGCCAAATTAGGGCTTCTTGATGATGATCAAGAATGGATCGAATGCGGCGGCAAGTGACGAATATAAGGTGCGCAGTTAGGGTTTCTCGGAGAACAAGAACGCCGGGAACTCTAAGAAAACGCTGCAGATTTCTGTCAAGAACGCAGCAGCTGTTGTTGCTTTAATCGCCTGACCTCTGATACCACTTGATGTAAACCGAAACTCGTAGGATCGTTGATTAAAGCACAACTAACGATTCAGCTTTGAAAAGTATATTTTATGGCTTTTTGAATATATATATAACGAAAATAACAAAAGGATATGTAAATACTCCATCTCAAAATATTTACTACGGTGATCCCATCTCAGGAACACCAACCAATTACCCCGTCTCAGGATAATCGAAAGAAGTCCAATCTCTGAAAACTTCTTGAAAGAAACTCAATCTTTGAAAGTTTCTTATGATAAAATTCAATCTCTGAATTTCAACCAAAATAGTTTTTTTGATTCAATAATAAGCTACATATTCAAATACAAGGAAATACCTTATATAGGCTACAGACTCCAAGTCCAATTGTCATTTTAGCAACGTGGGACAAAATAACAATAATTAAAAATAATAATAAATATAAAAGACAATTAACCAATGTGAGATAATAAAAGACTAATTAAAATACTAAATAAAAGACTCAATCTTCCTCTTGAATCGGGTATTATCTGGGCCACATCAATTTATTTTTTCTAGTATAGTGGTGGTGGAAGGGGGTAATAAGAACCATTTTTGGTGGTGTGAAAATGTTGATGGAAATGATGGTTTTTTGAAAGGTAGAGCCGTAGAGGAGGTGGAGGGGTTGGTGGGTCTCCCGTTGTATGCGGGCGGGGTCATTAACAAAAATTTTATTTTAGTGTCATTGATCATGTAAAAAACTACAATGTATTAGTTATCTTTAGCATATACAACGTAAAATATAGAGAAAAAAAAAATATAAGTTTGTTAGAGTTTTTTTGATTAAATATGTTTATTAATTTGAGTCTTAGTAATATTTTTAGCTTAAGTAAAAATAAAAAATCAACCTATAATACACCACAAAGATATAAAGACGGAGTCTAAAAATATGGATTTTAAGAAAGTCTAGGCTGTGGCTTTATCCGCCTTTGTCCAGGGACACCAATGTGGTGGTGTAGGAATAATGTTTGGCAAAATTGTATTTTTTATAAGTTTGTAGCATAGTATATAACAATTTTACTGTTGGTGTCAATGATAAATCAGTTACAAATATTACGTATGCTTGGTGTCAATGGTAAATCATTTTTTATTTTTTTTATTTTTATTTTTATTTTTATGTTTTATCCTACATTTCAATAACATAAATTTTGATACAATTTTCCCTTGTAATTTTATTATTTTACACTCTATCTCAGATATATTAATAATTTCTTAATCTATATTAGCCTTCTCTTTCGAACAATTATAAAACAAGGGAGTATGTGGTATTTTAGGTCAAGGTAAAAAAAAAAAGTGAATTGAGATGCATTTAAATTCACACAAAACCAGATAAAATACAATTTATTTGATGTAATTATCAAAACCACGCCGCAAATTAACAATGTAAATATATATGATAAATTGAAAAGGTTTTTGGATGCACCCGTCATATGTAGAGTGCACCTGTGTAGAATAATATGGCCATCCGTTTATGAACCGAAAGTGTATTCTCTAAATTTGGCCCATCCGTTTATGAACCGAAAGTGTATTCTCTAAATTTGTGTATGGAGATACCAAGAACTACCCGATAAATTGGAGCTAATGTACTACCTCCATCCCATCGTATAAGTTCCTGTTTTCACACAGAATTAATGCAAACTATAAGCGTAGAATAAATTATATTATGAGACGCATGCAATAGTAAAAAAGATGACGGGGCACCGATGATTTCAACGGAAACCGTCCCCCGAAAACAAAGAAAAAGGAAGGAAAAAAAAAACCTTGCCGGCTGGCCTGCTCCAGTTATACCGGCAGCTCTCCAACCCCGGCGGAGGAAAAAAAAAAAAAAAAAACGGTATCAATCTGAATTTTAAAGATAATTACATGAGAAAACAACATATACTCTAGTTATAAGAATTCGATTAAAACTCCCCCACTACATATTCATAATTCATTAACAACAAAGTTCAACGAGATTGGATTTGAGATTTCTGGACAGAAACGGAAGCCGCCGCCATGACGAGCTTTTCGGCAGCCGAAAGCTGATTCTTAAGGTAATTAATATGTGCAATGTATTCTCTAGCCTGTTCAACAGCCTCCGCCTCAAGCTCACCCAATTGTGAACACAGACGCTCCTCCGCCTCCTCCGCCACTCTCAGCCTCTCCATATTCCTCTGCATCTCCTGTCTCATCTTCTCTTCCCTTTCAATACTTCGCTTTAATTCCTTCTCCAATTCCTCGTTTCTTCTCTTTAACGCCTCTTCTTCATCTCTTTTATTTGAAATGAGCTTCGTCTGCATCTTAGGTACGGCTATTGTCGGAGCCATTAATATGAATCGGAGCTAACAAAAAAAGATTTTATTTTTTTTTTTGTTGGCTTTTGAAAAAAAAAAAAAATTTGGTTGAGACTTTAAAGGGTGTGAAGAGGCTACTCGAAATTCTAGTAATGTGTTTGTGTCTAACCATAGAAATGCTATCCTACTTTTTATAAGCCCCGAAAGTGTGGGTATGTCCAGGTTCAATGTATTTATGATGTTGAGTTTTCTGCTGAATTATTTATTGTTTATTAATTTCGTTTCAAAATATTAGTCATTCTAAGAGTTTTTAAGTGGTTGAATGTTATTAATTTTACAATTAACGGTCCGTTTTTCTGAAAATACTCGGGTTTTCAGAACGGGACGTTACGGTTAATGTCTAAAATACTCATTTATTATCATTAATACGCAAGTACATTTAAATAACAATTAATCTTGAATTAAAAGTTTTTATGTATGATTTATAATAAATTAAGGATAAGATTTATTATCATTAATACAATAGTTGTTAAATAATTAAAAGTTTTTAGATTCATAATAAATTAAGGATAAGATAAAGAAAAAAGCAAATGAAAAGTTGTTTGAATCATAATAAATCAGGTGTAAGATAAATAAATGATAAAAAATATTGCATTGGTAAAACAAAAAAAAAAATACAGAATGACTTATATTTTTTTTTTTAAGGAGTTTTCTGCTGAATTATTTGTTGTTATTTCTGACTATTATGTCTTTAGTTGTGGGATGATCTGTTTGTAGTTTATACGTCACCGCATACCCAAGTTAGGTTCGAGAGGTTTGAATAATTGAAAGTCTTTGTCACGTAAAGTATCTTCAATTAATTATATGTACATTTTATCTTTTATTAAAAAATGACTCAAATTAATTCAGATTAAATTAACATTTTATTGATAAAACCAACTAATCGTGTGGTTCATATTCATCATTGTACTTGGACCACATTATGTATGCGTACAAAAACATCCCCATCCCCATCCCCATCCCCATCCCCATCGCCAGATAGTCGGTAATTTGTATGGAGAGAGCAAATACACTCTTGTGACAAAGCCTTCGGTGCAGTTTGAAAAGTGAATATATTTATATGCACTTTATAAAAATTTGAATTACCGTGTGTTTAATTTGCATGTTCATATCTCTACTATATACTAAAAATGTGAGTGTGTTTAGGGGCGGACCTAAGGCAAGAGTGAAGTAGTCTCAAGACCACCCCAAAAGTTTATTCGCCACAATTTTGTAGTTTTAGCTACGACATTTTGTCATGGCAAAAACCACTTTTTGTTGTAGTGACTTTTTAATTATCCGGTTTATGTTATGGAAAAGGATGACCCTTCTTAATGAAGAATGAAAACATTGTGTTATGGAAAAGGATGACCCTTTTTACACTTACTAATGACCCAATTTATGCTATTGAATTGGGTGGCACACAGAGAATGAAAAAACACTGTATCGACAACTGCATCATTAAGCATTGTGTTCCAAAGTGAAATTTTGTATTTTATTTATTTTATATACATTCCACTTCTTACACTTTTATGTTCACCTTGAAATCCACAATAGTATCTGACGATGTCTGAAATCATCATTAATGAAATTAGATCTTTATGCGCGTAATTAGGCTTTGTAAAGATAACTCAATTACTTGACTGGTGGATTTTGTGATTAATTAGCTAAGCCAATGTGATTTACTGCCTATGTACCCAAAGGATTTGAGATCAAGCTATTAATTTAGTTCTGAATTTCTAAGGAGTGAAGCCTTTTTATATGATCCTTTCTAGAGAAGATGCCGTAGAGCACATGATTAGGGACATGACGGAGATCTTGGGATGGTTTACGATTCGCTCCATAATGGAGTAGGAATCATGAAGCCATTGATGTGGCGGTTATAGTCTGCTAAATGACCTAACCGCTCATCTCAGAAACCTGAAGTCTGCGATGATGATTTGCCCTAAGATGAGAATTCAGGACCGAGGTGATCCTGCACCATATCGCTAGAACGAGAGTACTTGAGAGCCACTGCATAATCAGACTGAGATGTCTTCATCAAAGTTATCTAGGTATAAGGCCTTAAACTCGGCTGAACTTTTGTTGCCCATATGGTAAGAGGATCTGATATAGTCCATTATGTGTCACGCATATTGCGTCGGGTTGTACCCACATTAAATACCCCTCAGACCCAAGCTAGAACAGAGGTCATAAGTTAGCTAGGTCTGGATAGAGATGGTGTGACACTTCTTAATAGGAAAGAACCCAAAGGTCTCTGACATGATTGCATTTTCCAACTGTCTTTTGAAATTCAAATCTCCATTATCGAATTTGTGATCCCGATTGTCCTGCACCTTGTCATACGTGCTAATTATTAATTCCTGTAATCTAGACATCTTTCTGACTTCACCATCATAAAGTAAGAACTCCTTCGATCTGAATCTTTCATCTCTTTCCATTATAATCAAATTGTCTGAGAGAATGATGCACTACATATATGGAAACCCCTTTGTCCAACCCAAAGCGAATGTATCATATACCTGGAAGAGCATCTGTTTGACTGCACTTGCATTGAAGGAAGGGTTCATTAATCGTGATGTGGACATCATACGGGTCGCAGGTCAGGAGAAGAAATACTATGTTGCTGAGGGCTACTCTCTCCTACAGAACCATGATCCGATTGTGGAAGATTGCATCTGAACAACTATTTGGCAGTTGAAGAGGACGGGGAGACTCAACTTCTTCCTGTGGCAAGCACAACATAACTCCTAACCCACCATGGCTTTACAAAGGATTTTTATGTTAATAAAAATTGAGAGAATACGGTATTTTTTATTTATTTTGAGTGGACAAACACATTAAGGGTTTCTAACTTATTGAGATAACTATCGTTTTTAAAATTAAACTAATATACCTTCAATAAAAATTAAACTAATATGAGTTTTGATGTGAATAGCGAATTAAGGTGAATGGAAACACGATCTTAACATGACTAAATAAAATTTAAATAAATACTAGAATACACATTCAATCAAGTAAAGAATTAAATGATGTAAATTTTCAGAACACAATTCCGTTGACCGTAGCAAACGATATCTTGTTTTGGTTCTTTATCGAAATATTTATTTACATATTAAGTAGTTTTTCATCATATGCACTCCTATTATGTGAAAGATACACCCGTTATCAATACTTGTCAAATACATGATTCAATAATATGAAATTGTTGTCCTCTTTAAAAGAATGATAAATTTCAAAGCTAAATTATGATTTTATGTTTTTTCTTAAAGCCCCCGGTATCCGGAACTAACTGATCCGATTAATCTCGGGTTCGGCCCAGATCGTGTCTGCAGAGTGATAAATTATGATTTCATTTGTATAAAAAGAGAATGCCAATTAAACGAATGAACAAATGAAAACATTAGATCATTCCGTAACAATCAACATTATTTAACGTTTTTGTATTATATAAATTTATAAAGACACATCTAAGAACTCATAATCTCTTATTCTTTAAATTTTTTATTTAAACAAAACATGTGTGGAACACGTGTATTTTGCTAGTTGAAATAAAATGTAAGTATTTTATATAAGATAAGACTGTTTGAACAACGGCCACATTATTGTCATCATCATGGGATGAAGTCCATCATTTTTGGGTTCTTTGTTACTCTTCCATAAATAACTTATTCAGTCTCTCATGCCACATGGAATTTCCATACCGGTATACAAACACCGCTAAAACGATAAATTATTTAAGTTTTATCTATAAAAGATATTTATGGACACCGTTGAATCAAAAAGTTACTCATAAAAAAATTTATAAACACCGCTGAGCAAATTTTTTGGATCAACCAATGCTACAAACCCAATGTCAACTACCATAACAACATCAACAAGATCCTAATAACAAGCCAATATTATGTCCACTAAAACAGATCATCCAAACATAATCTTCAACCAACAACGTCGCCACTACACACACATACTATTAACGGAATACTTAAGTGTAGAATACAAAGCATGTCTTAAAAATGGGGACCAATCAAAGAAAAGTATAAAAATAGAAAACATCATAATAACATGATATCTATAGCTGGCTTAGAAGAAGTCCCTAATTGAGCTGCGGCTCATACCCTGGCGGTGAAGTTCCAGGGTCTACCCTGGCCTTTAGTGAGAGGTCGAGGGTTCGATCCCCGCCCCTTCCTTTCGTTTCCGAAAAAAAAAAAAAAAAAAAAAAAAAAAAAAAAAGTCCCTAATTGGATCCTCATATCCATCATAATCGTCATCATTTTCTTTCAAATTTGTTAAATAAGGGGTGAGCTCACAACAAATTAAGTAAGAAGAAAAGAAACTTAATCAAAATGAAACAATTAAAATATCTGAGAATATTTTCACAGATCTCTAATGATTATTGTTTTGTATAATAAATATGTATAATATAACATATGTATAATAAAGTCGGTGGAGTTACGTGAGTTGAAGAAATAACACTGGATAAGTATATATGAGCATACATTAATACATGGTAATGACAATAGAGTAAATAACTGAAAATAATGATTGTAATAATGCAGTATTCGTAATAATGAATGCAAGAATATACATGTCTCTGAATACCCACAAATGTAAGCTCTGAAAGGAAAACGCCTCCTTGTGTACTATGACTGTTGTTGGAACGATTTCTTTTTGGCTATAGGATTTGTCTGATGTTGAATATTATATGCGTTATGATGAGAAACATACCAAGAATTTGGTTGAAACGGTTCGGAAAACGTAAAAAACGACGGTTAGTGCTTAAAAAATGACTGTGGATATAATTTAATGTCGGGCTTTATAGCACAAGAGGCTTGGCTTTTAAATTTAAATTAAGAAACCGCGTCAGTCTAATAATACAGTGCCCGTACCCGTTGCTGCAGTGACAAACCCGAAACTTAAAAAATAAAAATGAAAAACAAAAAACCCTAATTAATCACTTGTTTGGATGATGACATTTTCCTTCCAATTCATGTATGCATTGTTGATGTAGTAATTTTGTCTCCATACGTACGTTAGTGAATTATTATTATTACGCATGCAATACCGCAATTTTCCAGCAATAATTTCATCCCATCCGATAGTGTCCATTTTCCCAATTTCTCTTTTAATAATAATGATTATTATACACGCCATTGACTATTGGAAACGCCTATCCTTTTCCTGACGATTAATTGATTCCCCTTCAAAAGAATTTTTGTCGTTTTACTCGGTTTGTGGTGAGACTTTCTTTTCTTTTCTTTTCTTTTCTTTTATATATATGCGATGAATTGTCGATGTGAAACGTCACGTAGAAAAGCAAGTCCTTCGAATTTTTGTGGCCAAAAACACAAATTCCTCCCCATATTTTTTTGCTTTACATGGGCAACAACATATTAAGAAACGCTGAAGTTTTCTTTTCTCTTCTTTAGCGGAAAACGCTCAAGTTTCCTGTCAATATAGATTTTTTGGGAAATTTTATTATGGTCCTGGACCAATGATGACTTGGTGATCCAGGACCAATAGAAAAATGACAATAACACAAGGGCCCACCGTATAAAATATAAATCCCATATATTGACGTTTTTACCTTTCTTATAAGACATTTCATTGGTGGACAAGTATGACATGGTGGTCCTGGACCACCATAAAACCACTGAGATTTTTTTTTTAAAACACAATTGATTTTTTTTTATTATTTAAATTTGTAAATTATCAACAAACATTCATTAAAATTTTCACACGCAGACACACAAAAAGAAATTCGGCTTTTTAAATGCTACATTATCACCCTCCCACAGAATTGCAAGGTGGGGGACCGCTAGTGCCCGGCACAGCCGCACAGGTCCGGTGGAATGTCCCATTGATTAGGCAGGCTTTTCAGCCTTGGGAGGTAGATGTTATTCTAGGTACTCCGGTGGCACTATGGATGCATATGCGGAGAGGCGAGCAACGGGGTTTGTACTCTGTAAAAACTGTTTATCATCTGCGAGTCTCTTTGTATCGGGGAGGGTCCACAGGAGCAGGGGCGGCTCTATTGAAGACTGAGGGATACCCTGGCCCCCGAAATTGCCACCATACCCTTGTGTATTATTTAATATTCCATGCCTTAGTGGATAACTCTCGTGCATCAACCCTCATGCATCTAAGCTCGGAAGCCTGGGTTCAAAACATGGCCTCAATATATATTTTTTTTTAGTTTTTTAACACTTTTTTAGTTTAGACCTAACGTTGATCGACCTATTCTATTCCCTAAATAAAACCCCGTATTCTTTTTTTTATTTACTTAAACCCTATGCTAAGATCACAAGAGGTCAATTATAAGATTAGCGGTGATAAAACAATGAACATATATTTTGGTTAAGATGACAAGCAACACATGAGTTTTTGGTATCATAAATTCCCTTTTATCTTATATTTGTTTCTTTATATTTCTTGACATAATTTTTTGTACGTCTAAGTAATTAAAATTTTCACCCCCCCTGAATGAAATTTCTGGCTCCACCACTGCACAGGAGCGCATGCTTCATCCTCAGCTGGGCCGGATAGAGTTTGGCGCTAGTGTTGGTCAATTGCTACTCAGCACGCATTCAACATTTCCTCTGGCGGTGTCTGCATGATTCTCCGCCCATTGCACGAAATTTGGCAAAGCGAAATTTGGTGACTAGCCAATGCAAGGTTTGCGGGGCAGCAGAGGAGTCGCTATCGCATGTCGTAGTAGAATGTGAGCTGGCGGATAGGGTGTGGGCACAGTCGTCTTTTGGAGAGATAGTACGGCAAGGTCGGCCTACGGACTTCCGAGGCTTCTTCACGTATTTGCATGAGAGATTGAAGAGGGATGAGGTGGCAGATGTTGTCTGGTTGATGTGGTTCATCTGGAAGGCGCGGTGTGGTGCGGTAATGGATGATCAGCCAGTTTATATTTCTCGGATATGCAGTTCTGCTTTAAGTGACGCAGGGGAATTTCGACATGCAGTGGCGATGGTGAGGCATACTCCGTTAGGTGATAATCTGCAAGACAAGTGGGTGCCACCGGCTGAGGGTCGCATTAAATGTAATGTGGATGCCTCGATCACGGGAGAAGCGTCAGGAGTTGGGGTCATTTTCTGTGATTCACAGGGGTCCATCTTAGCGGCTTACTCCTTCCGTTTTGATCCTGGGTCAGAGGTAGATATGTTGGAGTTGAGAGCGATTCCGGTGGCCCTTGTGGAGGGTCTCAGAGGCTTGGGATACAAAGGCTTGAGGTGGAGAGTGATTGTCTACTTTGTGTTTAGCGCTTGACCCATCATGAGGAAGATCTCTCGGCATTTGGATGCCTTCTGCAGGACTGTCTGTCGTCGTCTTTGGCTTTTGCGTTCTTGTGGTTTCTTTTGTTCGGCGCTTGGGCATTGTCCCGACGCACTTGTTAGCTTAACATTCTTTGCTTTACGCTCATGCTGTCTCTTGGGATACTGATGTTTAAATTAGAGATTAAATTTTGTTTTCTCCTTATTTTGGGCCTAAACTCTAGTCAACGGTAATTAAATTTTGACTCCATTGATAATTAATGATACATGACATCCATCGTGATATGTTTACTCGTTATAATTAATTAATGGTGTGATGTCATTTGTTATGTTAACTCTTGTGGTAGTAGCACCACATCACATTTCAGTCGAATTTGAATAAAATGTTGTGATTCAGATTTGAGAGTTTTGTTGTTATTCTTTGGTTGATAGAAAATTTGGAGTAAAATACTGTAAATGCTTTTAAATATGTATTTTAGAGATTTGAACGTTCTATGAAAATGTACTAAGTACAATATATGATAAGTACCAAAATGGTGTAATCAATCTTTTCAAATTCGATTTTTGACTAAAAATCCACTTGTAAAGATCATTTCATCCGTAAGTTGGCGTAGTTAGCCAAATCAAATCCCTCCTACTTGCGTAGGACTAAAATTTGAAGATATTTTATGATATAACGATTATATAAAAATTGTATCAAGTGACATATATTAAAACGAAAACGTTGTAATTATGTTACTTGAGACAACCTTCATAGAACCGTAGGAAAAAAAAGAAATGAATGAATTCCTTTCAAAATCAAAATCAGAAAGAAAAAATAAAAAGAGAGAGAAGGGATGTTCCTGACTACGCCCTGTTCGTCTCCCCCAGCTTGCTATTGCTTCCCCTCAATGTGAGCATTTTTGTTGAATTGAAACTGTGAGGATTTGTCCCTCTTTCTCATTTTAACTTCATTTCCCAACTGCAACTGTTTCGTTTGATGATCCTTTCGCCCCCCCAATCCATCGAATATTCTTCCGCTACTCGATTCCAAGGGCATGATTCCGAGCAGAATTTAAACAAGCAACTCTCTAATCTTTGAATTTTGCTTCCATTTCGGTATACTATTGCCTAGAGGCCCTTGTTTTTGCTGTATGGATTACACAACTTGCCCTCTCTGTGACTTGTCAGTTGCAACACAACATATTCAAAGGTTTCTCTCCCCCTTCCCTAATTTTTACTCATCTATTACATTCGTTGGTTGCATTGAATTTACACTATTTCTCCTTACCTTAGTTTGGCTTGAATGTTCATGTACAGGCATGTCGATGATCACCTGGATGATGATGACCTCGCCAAGGACTTCCAATTGGCCCAGCATATGTCAATGGCACCACAAACTCCTCTTCTGGTACTACCTCTTTCCCTTCTGAAGGCTGTGAACCCTAATTTTTATTAATAATGCTTGTTAAATGCTGTTTTGCTAGTGTGATTTGATTGTGAATTCTGTGTGCTGAGCTTATCTATGATTATATGATTAGGTTTTGACAATGTGATATAACCAAATGTTGCTTTTGTAACTTTGTTAATATTGTTGCTGGTTGTATGTGTCGTATGGGAATGTGAATTCTGAATGCTGAGCTTATTGATTATTATATGATTAGGTCGATGGTGGAAGTACCTCTGGAGGAAGTGGGCTTGATGAAAAGTATCGTCTTTTAGTTAGTTTACAAAAGAAAGAGACATTGTATCCAATTCCGGGAAGTATAATATCATTATTGAGCAACTGTCTGGAATCAGACCCGGATAATCGTACAAGTTATTTGTCTGGGTATGTTGATCATTTTGAAAGCAAAGCATCGGAAGATGTTGGATGGGGTTGTGGATGGCGTAATATCCAGATTCTTAGTTCCCACTTGCTTAAGCAAAGACCTGAAGCGCAAGAGGTTTTATACGGTGGTTCTGGGTTTGTACCTGATATTCCTTCTCTCCAGGGGTGGCTTGAATATGCATGGCTACTAGGTTTTGATCCTGACGGCTCAAATGAATTTAAGGGTGAAATCTATGGAAAAAGAAATTGGATTGGGACTACTGAGTGTGCTGCACTTTTCCGTTCATTTGGTCTGCGGGCAGTGGTTGTTGATTTTTGTAGCAATGAAGTTAAAATAGCAAATTCGAATAGGAGTGCGAGCAACAGCAAGATAGAAAGTGTTTGTGGTCCCATGGATAGATTTGTCATCAAAGAAGCTGATAAAACTACTCATCAAGTGTCTACCAGGCGTGAAGACAGTAATAATGCTAGCACTAGCATGCCAAATGGAAATGCCAAAGGCCACAGCATTATTATTGAATGGGTATGGAATTACTTCTCTGGAAACAGTTCCATCAAACCTGGGAGCCAGCGTGTCGTTCTTACTGAGAAAGCGTAAGCACCTATCATGTATTGCAATTCAACAAAAAACAATCTAGAATGCTGAGTACATGTCTTGTTTAGGAGATATGCTTTCCGTTTCATAAAAAGTTTTTCCTTGCTAAAACCTGTCTTGAACGTTTTTTCGGCAGACCTCTTTACTTCCAACATGAAGGGCACTCAAGAACAGTTATCGGAATTCAGGCAAAACGTCAAAGTAAAGGGATGCAACAATACAATCTATTGGTGTTAGACCCTGGTCATGTGAGTATATGCAACTATGCTTTGCCATTTAGATGAAACCTTTCAAACGGAAGTACTTCAGTGCAGCATTTGTTGCAATTGTTATTATTGAACGTAACTTGGATTTTTGCCTTTGTCTCTATAGAGAACATCTTTGAAGGGTTTTTTCTTTTTTTCTTTTTTGTTTCTTTCGTTACGTTTTTGCTTATCTAGTTTTTCAAGAATTGTTTTATTCTACTTTATCCTATTTGTTGATTCATCTAGATTGCTGTGGGTAGACACTGTATTCTTCTCTTTGTGCACTTTCTTTTTTCTTTTATGGTTGACTCATCAACTCTATATGTTGATTGCAGAATTGATATGGATTGACCCGATTTCACATTTGTAGTTTGTTGGGCTGTTTTTTTAATTCCTTCTAATTAATTCCTGCTCTACATGTTCTTCTTCAAATCCAGACATTCTGCACATGTTAAGGGTGAATAAGTATCTTTGTGCACCGTCCAATGACTCCAATCACGCTAGCTGCTACAATTCAGCTTATCCTTCTCGGCGTGATGTTCACATCCTTAGAATTCTTTAAATAACCTTTAAATGCTTCCATTGGATGAGTTCAATCTATCTACTGTGCATGTTTAGTAATATAGCATCTTCAGAATTATTAAACTGCAAGGATGTTTGTCTTTTGAATGGATTCATTTATTTGAGATAGGGGTCTATCTCTGTTAGTTAATACTACATGAATTCAGAATTACTGTCTTATTTTGTGATCATTTTTTTTCTCTGCTGTTGCCATATATTGGTATCTGTAATCAATCTCAATTTAGATTATAGACCTTATAGGCTATGTTAGCACTCTAAATTGTTAGAGTCCTGAATATTTCTCTGACCGCCTTTCAGAGAACAGAGGCTCTAGCAAATTCGCTGACACGGAAAGTTGGGTGGCAAAAGCATATAAAGAGGGGTGTTCACACACTGAAAAAGAATGAGTATCAGGTTTATATTTTACCACCTTCTTGTTAGTCGTCTTTATATATTGTCACATAACTTCTCTCATGTGTCAGTTTACCCAATTGTTTCAGCTGTGTTATATTGACCATGGTATTATATCTGGAGAAGAAATTGATCAGCAGAAGATCTTACATGGCATCCACATTGAACTTTAGGTAGCATTCTTTACCTGCTGTACCTACTTTTCATCTGCTGAGATCTTGTGTGTTTCTTTTTTCTTGTTTGGTTTTGGGAGTGTTGATGAATTGTTGTACTTAGAGCACTTGCAATATGCTGTAAATGATGGTAAATTTGTAATGCAGATTCTAATGCAAATGGTGTTAGAGTTTGGTTTGAGAGGCAAGAAAGAAATACATGAAAGATTGTCCGCAGTTTGTGAGCTAAGTAGAATCTATTAGTGCTGGAACAGCATTTGTTGCACTCATTCTTATGTCATAGGTTTTCTGATGCTCCAAAAAAAAACTCACTTCTTCACCGTTCTTAAAAAAGGGGGTGAAAATAACTTTTTTCTCTCTCAGTTATACTTTTACAAGACGTAGATAGAATACATGTGGTTTCATGAAGCAGCAACCTTATTATATAACAAAAATGTTTAAAAATATACTACTGAATATCAAAAATTGTATTTTAGTACCTGAGCCGTTATGTTTTTGTAGAGCACTCATTACAGCCCTCTCAGTCGTGACATCCAAAACACTTGTTGCTTCATTTAGGGACATTATTGCTTGCCTTTTCAATAGACCCTTGGCTATGGCTACATGCTGCTTTTGTCCTCTTGAAAGCTGCCATCCCTTGTCTCCTATTATGGTGTCATATCCACTCGGTAAAACTGCTTATGAATTCATTGACATTTGCTTGTTTTGGCACCTCTATTATCTCAAATTCAGACGCCCCTTCATTTCCGTGGCAGATATTTTCTTTTCATTTGAGAGACTGAATAGACATGGCTGCACCAATCAATCGACGTCATCCCTTCTATTGCGTCACAGAATCTTAACAGCAAGGCTTGATCCAGCTTCAATGTGAAGATGAAGTTGTCAAGTGTAGTCATTTCCGCTATTGCTGGATTATTAAAATGGACATTCTTGAACTCTTTTCCCCTTTTTATCCTTTCCAGTAACGTGTACTCTTTGAATGTCCGGTTCAATTATAGTGCATCATCGATCAAGAGTTTTGAAAACCAGGGTTAGTATGGTAATAGCAGAAAGAGGTGTATTCAGCATCCATGTTTCTGTGATCGAAAGTACTGTAAGCGAGAATATCTGATATGTCATTTAATCCCATCTTTAAAGGTAGCTTGTTGTTTTACTACTAGAATTGTTGTATACCATAAAGCTACAGCATATGCAGGATATTCCATAAACAAAGGGAAAGTTCGTTATATTAATACCAAATTTGATACTCTCCTGCTTTGCCTCATTTGGTTTTCCAAACACGGTTTGGCCTTTATACTTGTTTTCTTCTTTTTGGCAATAGGAGGCTGACAGTCTTTATGTATTATGCACTGCGGATTCAGAAGCCAGAGATTCAATTTCTGAATGTTTTTCAGTGCTGTCACTCAGCTTGTATTATGCCACCGATGAAGTAACAGGACATGACATCCTGGCTTTAGGGAAGTTTATGCTCTGGGAGTCGCTTAGTAAAAATCCCCAGCTACTAGACTCATTCCCCTATTGATTTTGTTAGTGACAACTTTCGCAATTAAAGGGCATAAAGGGCATCATCAGGACAAAGGAAAGAAAAGATATCAAGCAGACATCAGCACCCAAGATAATAAAAATTGTGCAAATACCCAAAACTGAAGGAGCCATATAGCAGTTAAACATGTCTTGACGATAATGTAATAAAAGCAATTTTAGTCCACAAGCTTTTCTCCAAATACAAAAACCATGACAAATTCATAGGGGGCAACAAAACTAACAGAGGCAATAAATAATAATCTATTTCTTTTCTTCCTTCTCAGCCTCAGCAGCCCTCTTTGCCCTTATACCAACATGGCGTGCGTTTGTGCGCTCCAAACGAATCTTGTCGTAGGCTCTGAATGCCTTCATTTCATCTGTCACCTTCACAAGATCCACAGTTGGCTTCTCACGCACAATCGGCATGAATGGTCCATTGACTTGTGTGGCTGTTGCCAACTCCTCAGGAGCAGAATCACCAGCCTGAAACCAAACATGATAAATATAAAAGTGTCACAAGACAACACGACCAGCAATGAATATTTTAAACTATAACAATCTAATGAAGCAATGCATAACTGCAACAAGTAGGTAGAAATATACCTTGAACTTGCGAGCACGTCTGGGAAAGACAACCAATTTAGCCTTGTATGACTTGAGCCTCTGCACATTGACTTGGAAACCCTCCAAAGAACGGTTCCTGCGGCGATGATCTACAGAGATCCCGATGGTAGGAGCCTGCTTCTTGGGAATTCCTGCAGCCTATATCAAATGGTACCAAACAAAGGCATGATTACTATATGTACATTCATGAATTAATTTCTGCAAGTTCCTATGTAACAGGAACAAGCACGAAACCAAGACTAATATCATCAAATGATCTGCAAGTTTCATAATGGTTATTAGGTGACATAAACTGTGGTATTTGGAAATTCAAAGGCTTATTATACAATAGCACTGCTGCTGCTGAGATATTGAAACAATCAGTTTGACTCACACTAAAAAAGTTCACAATAATTCAATTTTCTTGCAAATGACACCACCAGGTCCAATATTAGAACAGTAGAACAGTAGAACAGTTTTCTTTAATAAAAACAGCTCATCCCTCACAAGATTTAAAAAACAAACCAAAAGGTTCAAAGCTCTGGAAGGTATCAATTATTTGAGCTGACTCAAAACTAGAATATCTTAATAAAAAGAATAAAAATGCATAGGCATAAGAGAACAGACTCGACAATCCCAAAAGGCAGGAGCAGCAATGGCATAAAAACAAAACCATTAAATGTCTATCATGAGGTTAAAAAATAAAGTGCAAAGGGAGCAGAAAGCAAAATTATCCAAAACAGCTCATCTAATCTAATCCAAATTCGGATATAGTCATGCCATAGAAAAAGTCGTGTAAATATCAAAATCACCAACCTTGAGCTCCTCAAAGGTGAAGCCTTTACCAGCCCTGACTTTCATGTTATACTTCAATGTTTGCCCATGGACAATAGGGCGCAAAGGACCAGAAGTAGGCCTAGGGAAGATCTTGACAGCCTTCTTCTGCCTAGCTGTAGCCAAATTCGATATCCATAAACCAAACATCAGGATGTCAGTTGGAACACAGGGGGGTGAGGGGAATCATTTAACGAAAGCAGCACAACTAACCAGTTCTTCTCCTAGTCTTCCTAGCAGGTTGGTTGAACCAGGTCTTAATATAGTTTTGCCAGTGTTTTCTGAAATGCCCACTGGGAATCACATTATTGTGCTTCACCATGACTTACCCCAATGAAATCTGGTATGAAACAAAAGTGAAAAAAGATCGAAGTCAAAGAAAGCACAACAACTACACCATTAATATTGTACTTATTGCGAAGAGGAAAACAATTCAAGACGGACAGAAGGTTAACAGTACACAACAACATCGTTACCAATAATAACCCATACAAGTTAGTGAAATTCCTAAAAGTTTTATAATAGAGCAAGATTAAGCAACATCCAATAATACAGAAAGAAAAGTGAAATCTATTATAACTAAATAGACACTATATCATGATCTGACAAGGTATACAACTAAATTACGAGTCCATCAAAACCAAAATGTTTAAACTGTCAAATCAAATTCACTTTATGAAACAATTCCACAAAACAATTCCACAAAACTGAACACACATCCCAAGCAAAATGCCACTTACAATCAATCAGACCAATGAATTCATACTGTACTTTTTGCAAGGATAATAAAAGATTTAGCATTTTCTAGTAAGTAGCGATTAACAAAGAGATAAAGATATAATACAAGAAGACGAAGATTAACAAGGAGCCATAAGAGAAAGTGAAGAGATCTTACGACGCCCTGAAGAAATGAAGCACAGACGAAGAACTGAAGTTCTGCAGCTAGCTCTCGTGTTTACGAGTTTTGGTCGCTTTTATACTATACATACCTAAACCCTACCAGATATTCCTTTTTTTCTTAAGCCCGAGATATACAAAGTAGGGTTTGCATTTGGATTTGGCCCATACAATTCATCTACTATTCAGTTTTGGGCCTGTACAAATTTCGACATGGCCCAAGAACATTTTTTTCTCCTCATGTTTTAATACTAAAAATATTTCCATAACAATTTTACACAAATTTTATTGAAAACAAGTTTTAATTGTTTCATATACTCTATCGTCCCGAATATAAGTCATTCTAATTTTTTTTTGTCCCAAAATATACGTCATTCTAATTACCAATAAAACATTTATTATTATTTTTTCTCTATCTTACCCCTAATTTATTAACTATCCAACAATTTTTCAATACTTTATAATCATTTTATTAATGATAATCAAATGATATTTTAGGCCTTTTTTTGAAAATTTACGACATTCAATCACTCTCATAATCTATATGAAAACACTCGAAATGACTTATAACAGAGGAAATATCATATACGGTAAAACGTTTGTTGGTTGACCTAAAGATGCTTCAATTGTTGTAACTGCGTAAGGGAAGTAAAAAATATTTCAATAAGAATGATTTTTTATATCGAATGTCTTAGTAAAAGTTTTAATTAAGAAAGGTTAATAAAGAGCTTTATGATTGTGATTTTTTTTTCCCTCCTTTCTTTCGGTGTTTCACATTTTATAGTAAAGAGTTTCACATGCGTTCAATAAAACTACGACTACACCACTAATTGTCCAACATGACAAGGTGAGTTATGTTCAATTATACATTTTATAACTCAATTGAGTTCGAGTCGACTTTTGAGCCTGAGGTTTTTTGGTTAGGTCGAGTTAGACCTTTGTAAGTATCCACGAGGAATAGAACAGACAAGATAATCAAAAGATAACAAAAACCAGTTTAGTTTCTTTTAATCACGTTGCAAATGGTCTTTGGAATATAATTACAGTTTGCTTAGAGCAACTCTAAGGATGTACCTTTTTACCATCAAAACACCAAATTGCTGGAATACCACCGCTCCAATGGTCATGTTTTTCCTCCATCAAATTGGTGTGGAGATGAAGTTGTCCAGCAAATTTGCTTGCAAATCTATGACACCGGCAAACACTATTCATCTTTCTTTTTTTTTACTTTTGGGAAGAAAACAACTTTTTTTTTTGTTTTTCTTTAATAAAAAATACTGCTTTTACGAACAACAATTTCTCATGAAAATAAAATGTACAACTAAATAATAATACATTAATTTTTAATATATAATAGATATTTGAAGATGGAATATTCTAAAAATATTTTTTTTTGGTATAGAACCATTAGAGTTAATAGATAAAATTAGTGGAACCAAATTGATGATTTGACATAAAATTTTGTGGGAAGTTCCTCTTAGGAAATTGATGATTTTGACGCCACAAACACATTCAACTTTTTTAAGTTGGATTTTATATCTTATATAATTAACTTGGAAAAGGTCGATCGCTACGACCCAGATTTTAAAATTTGATCACTTTCAAGGCTCCTTTTGGTCAACAAATACGTTGCTCCAGGTTAGAGGAGAATAATACTACATGTTGCAGGAGGCCATTCCTCCCATGTATGATCTCATTCTTGAGGCAATCTCCCATTTTCCTTCTCCAGACTCCAGAGTCTCTCAAAAGACATCGCTTTTAACCGTGTCCTGTGTCTAGCATATCCCCTTATTACACATCTTTTTCGAGGAATGTATGCGCCATGCATGTGCCATATCAATCAACTTTCTTTCGTACTATATGATTACAACCAACCGTCCAATTCTGCTATAGTCAACTTAGACATCAAAACGTCACAACAAAACATTATAAAGCATCTCAAAGCATTGCGGCGCATAACAAAAGATTATTACGATGCTTTGCCATGTCGGCTGACGAAGTCAGACTTCTCCGGATAAGGTAATAGGGTTAACGGATCTAGTGATAGCTCCTTGGTCACCGGTAAAAGCCAAAAAGGGATGGTGATGTTAATGATAATATGACTGAACTTGAGTTATTCTCAAACTGCCTACGTATCCAATTGAGTCTGATTGGAATCAAGCCGGCCGTAGTTCTTAGCAGGAGTTTATATAGGGAGTCTTAATCCTAATCTCTCCCGTATCCTTCAAGGATTCGGTTACATTTTAATTCATTAGGATTAGCATGGATCCCTGATCTTTAGGAGAGAATATCTCCCTTGCAATTAGTACTGAATCAAGGCCGTTATGAGGATAGATTAATTTCCCCACGTGCTACCTTGTAGAAAACGTGCTTGTAATTGATTGAGCACTCGGACCTATTGGACCGAGTCTATGCGGTCATGCTCTGCATGTTCTACCAGACCGACCTGCGGTGGTCAGGAGATAACTCATCTGACACGATCTTTCATAAAGATTGGCTGGACCTCCCTACCAACGGTCGAGATTCTTGAATTTGTATCTAAATACAGGCGCTGTGATCATGACACGTGGCCCCTGCCGAGCCGACCATCATCATCGTCCATTAACGTCCCGTTAAGATTCACGATACATGGAGAGATTGGTATAACCGTGTGACACAACATATTTTTACACATTTGATTATGATGGACCTATATCCGTACATTATGACCAATGAATCCTACTTCCATCACGATCAATTGTGCAAAAGTGTATAGTGTCAGTGGCATAAGGACGAGAAGCCATTTTCACTGTAACTGTAAGTGACAATGCCAATTAACTAAGGCCAGGCTGCAGGAATTGTTAGCTATTGGTATCATGGTATGTGATTGTTCTTTTGCCTTCCATTTGTGTACATTAGTCAAGTTTACAGATATGCGCAGCGGTGCAGGAGCACAAGTTTTTTCCATGGATTATACAGCACTACCAACTAGAATTGAGACATAAACTAAGAGTTACTCACAAAAAACAGATTCCAATTGCAATTACCATAATATTATATATATATATATATATATATATATATATATAACAAGAAGATCACAAACCATGAAGTACAAATTCAAGGTTACACAACAGCAAGTAGCATGCAATGCACCTAAATGCTCAACGATACTACTTCAATACGGATATTGCTACCATGGACGGAAGAGACATAATAACACTATCGCCAATACTTCTGAACATGGTTGCTACTAAAGTGAACTACTTTTTATTTATTTATTTATCCTTCTTACGTACTGCAGATCTACCTGGAAAGGTTAAAGCACTGGCTTCTCCAAATCCTCAAGTGGGCGGAAGAAAGCCTTTTCCTCCATCACAGAATCTGCATTATCAGCCTGGAAATCACGTTTCCCACCCGCCAGTGCTGGATTCTCAGAGGCAGGTGAAAACACCCCGGTTTTAGGGTGAGGAGCCCAGTACTTGTCTGATTTGGGCGAGATCACATCATCTGGTATGAAACTTGCATCATGAACAGGCTCGTCCGGGTTCTTGTCATAGGCTGATACCTGGACAGTCCTCCTGTATGTGTCCATTTAAAAGATTACTTTAGGAAGACCCAAATAGACTTTCTATAAGAGAGAATGATTTCACAACTACAGCTGTAGGAGCTAAAGCAACAAGTAAAGGGCCTTCAAATACATCAGATTCAAACAATAATGAGATTAAACATGCAACCGAACCCCAACAAATACTTGTTTAAAAAACTGCTACACCTACGAGTCTACACAGTCCCACATGCTCAGGCTCTCCCCATTAATTGTCCATATTTACACACAGCAGGCAGAATGAACATAAGAGCCAACACGAGACGCAGCACTCAGTTATATATATAGGGTGAGAAGCATAATGATAGGATGTTTTGCGTTCTTCTAATTAAGTCTCCAGATATATATACGTCCTGCACCGTGAAAAAGCTTAACCATGCTTTGTGGCTTGCTTTTGAATATATATTAAACGACTGCTCTAATGAAGCAAAATATCCACCAGTCATGAATAAAAATTAGTGTTTTAAACAAATAAATCAAGCAATGCATTAATTTTTCGATCAATTGTATACTACTAAGGATACTAGTACTATTTCAAAGCAAAAATTTCCTTCCTTTTAACAGCATTGCATCTATATCCCTATTTGTTTCCTTTTGTGGCAACACTTTCCCTATTGTGAAACAACAGATTTGCACGTGCGAAAACAATGACAAAATGTTACTCAAAACTTTTTAAACGTGTATATACAATGATCTTATGCTTTGATATTACTCAACCAGTCAAGCCTACACTTTTGAACCAGAAACCGAATTCGTGTGGCATTGGCAAGAACAGAGAGTGCCCTTTTGCCAAGCCTTGATCGTTAAGCTTAACTACACTGTAAATGATTAACATGTTTGAACGCTGCCTACAGATGTTGTATACCTTTTGGGAAGGCACACTCCAAAAAGCACACGGTATCTTTTCCTTATTGCTGCGTGCACAAATGAATGGTGTCCGAGATGGAAAACTAAATTATTTATTTAATATGTAGTCAAATAAGTGAAGTATGACTAATCGATTATATATAGAATATGGTATGGGACATATGTGAATTATAATTAGTTGATTATTATTATAGATATTTATTTATGGCATCGGATATTTTCATGGAGGAATATCCGCCACCACATATGAAATAGATCCGCTCCTCCTCACGTGGTCAAAGTTCCATTATCGAATTCAAAAAGGGAAAAAAAAAAGATTCCATTATCCAATGAATTTAGTTTTCATTTCCGCCTTTCACTTTTACCTCTTCACGTTTGCTGAGAGCTAGACGTTGAAAGATACACAGGTTTGACATGATCGGAGATCTGATGCTATGGATGCATCCGATCGAGAAAACCGTGGCTAAATCATTTGCGTAATTGAAGAAATTAAAGCAGCAAAAATAAAGTCAACTTCAAGTTATCGACTGGCAATTAATATCATTTCAGTGACAAAATATATAACTTTGATTACTAGTTTTGAAGTTTCATTTATACCCTAAATGCATTTCAATAAGGATCAAGGATGTGAACAGAACAACAATCACATTATTTACCTGAGAAAAAGAGAGGAGGAGGAGAGAGACGGTTGCCGGTAGCTGATCGGAGTGTTGCTGAGCAACCGCTTTCCGATGCTCAACAGTCCACGGCTCTGCAAATTGACGGCCATACAATCGGAGGAGGAGATATCAACGATGACGGAAAGAGAGTGTCAACTGCTGCTACAAACAAGTGAAAAGAGTATGTATGAGTATGATCAACGAAAAAGAATAGAATATGATCAACGAGACAGTCGTGACTTGTCGTCGTTATTTATACTAGTGGGGGACTGAGATGGATGGATGGATGGAGAGATATAGACAAGTAAGAGCAAGCGTTATTCTTTGCTGACAAATGGGGATAACGTATTAGATGTTGAATTCGTATATTTTTGGGAGAGATTTTATGGTGCAACGGTTGTAAGAAGGTTGTATCAAGTGAGATACATTAAAGCCTTTTATTTTTATTTCTTTCACATAATACACTTTTATCGTGTGTGAGAGATTAGAAATGAATGGTTGTAATTTATGCGACATGGTACAACCTTACTACAACGGTTGTATTATAAAATTTGTCATATTTTGGAGGCAAATTTTGATTAAAATAATATGACAATTTTTATGATACAACCTGTTTTTAAAGATTGTATTAAGTGTTGTAATACATTACAACCGTAAAAATTTTCATATCTCACATGGGGTAAAAATGTATTATGTGAAAGATAATAAAAATAAAATGTTTTAATATATATTATTTAGTATAACTTTAATACAATTGTTGCATCATAAAATATGGGACTATCTTTTCACACAAATGTTGTTTTACACTTACCAAGAGCCGAGAGTGGGCTTCGTTTGGATATTCCACACGCTCGTCATTCGACCGTAAATGAGTCCGGAAAATATATACTATTCGGCCAATTTATGGTCGATTCACATAAAGACGGCCGTTCGACCCATTTGAGTCGGAATACGATCATTATACGATTTTATTCTAGTCGAAAATTTTGAATGTTTTTCATACTCAATACCGGTCGAAAGACATTCGACTAAAATTGAGTACAAAAAACTTTTAATATTACGTCCGAAATTCGGTCGAATCAATAGTGGTGCTCTTATATTGTTGTTGTTATCCGACCCATATGTGTAGAGTATTCCGGACTCAATATTGGTCGAATGATGCTTCGACTATGTATGAGTTTGGAAAACTTCAAACATTCTACCTAAAATATGGTCGGAATCAACCAAATGTGAATTCTCAACACGTATATTCGACCATATTTCGGTATGGATAATGTGTCATATTCTGACCAAACTTTGGTCAGAATGAACGCGCGTAAAATAAAAAAAATAAGGGTTCAAATTGGAAAAAAAATTCTGTGTGGTAAGATAAAAATTTGTGTGCAAAGATATTCCCTAAAATGTTTCAAATAATATTAAACTTTAATCGAGTGATATTTTTTTCATACCTTTTTGCAACTAAATGTTATTTTTTTTCCATCCTAGTTCTAACTAAATTTTCCGTATACATGCCGGACGTACCTTGTGGGGGAGGTGTCGCCTTATCGGATCCGAAAAAACAATAGTATGTATATAGTGTATTTTTTGTTTCTTCTAAAAATTTATACTCGCTCATATCATCTATAATAATCTGATAAATTAATAAAAAAAACTTTTTATCATGTTAACAAAAAAATATAGTCATTACAAAAGTGATACATCTAAACAAATAATAATATAATTTTACTTATAAAATTAATAATACTATGTATGAAATTTTATTCCTTTAATAAAAATGTTAATAATGGGAGTAGAATTGTTAATATGTTCGGATAATGCGATATAGTATGTTTCTTCCATTATTTATCGCAAAATGTATAGTAGTGATTATATAGTAGTTCTCTTCAAATCAATAGGGCATAAAAAAACATTGATATACATGTTCCTGATTGCGAAAAAATTCTAGGATTATTGTCCCCTCACCCGGGATCCTGCGTCCGTCCACGTATAAATGTGAATATCTTTATATATATATATATATATATATATATATATATATATATATATATATATATATATATAAGATTAAGATTATGTATTTTTTTTAAGCTTGGTTTGGCACCGTTTTTTTTTTTTTTTTTTTAGAGTCCATGGTCTATTTGGTGGTCTAGAAATAGAGAAGGTGTTTGATATTCTTCACAAAGATTTCTCTATTTTGTCTCTGTTATTTTACATTTTGGTGAATTGAGTATTCTATTCTGACAACAAAAGGAAAGAATCTCTCCAGAATTGTGTCACTTCTCTTGCTCTAAGAAAAGCAGATGAGGGATGGGGTATGTATGACCGTATGATGAGTAAACAAATCCTATCCTACGACCACTCCCTTCCCCACGTTATCCACACTTAGAATCACCTACCCCTCATGTTGTCATAAATCGAGAGTATATAATTTGTTTTTTCAAATTACAACATCTTGTATGTTACGTCAAATAATTTTGTGTAGCATCCCCATATATAGCATCCATGTGTTTTTAGGTTAAATCTAATAATATTAGGTATTACTCCCTCGTTCTGAAATAATTGAGGCAGTTATCAAAAAAATTTGTCCCAAAATAACTAAGGCATGAGATAATAAATACGATATTGTATTAATTATAGACTAAAGTTTTTTTTTAATCATTTTAACATTCAAAATTAACTCAAGTTTTTAATATACGTGTAGTTGGCAACTGTGTTGTAAAATAATGATATTTTTTTCTAGGATATTCTCATTAAAGTCTGATTACTTTTCCTTATTAGATTGATTACGATTGATTTGTAATCTCCTCAAACTATCAATGAAATATTACATTAAGTTATTCTCCCTATCACGGTATCAGAGCATATATGACACATTGTTATGTATCAATAGAATGAATTTGAATGAGATAAAGTCATTTTATTATTACGTTTGAATGTGAAAGAATAAAATGAAAAAAATTGCATAATATGTGACACAACGAATAATGAGTTGGTAGGGTGATGGGTTAAGGTTGGAGGGGGAAGGTGGGATGGGGTAGGGTTAGGATCGAGTATAAGGGGTAGGGTTAGGTGAGGATGGTGGGGTAGCCCCACCGTACCCAAGCCGCCTTACCCAACCTGCCCTACCATACTCTACCCACATACTTACATACCGTCCATCTCACCACCACACTCAACCTCTTTACGCACCTTACCTTACCTCACTACATCAACTTACCCTACCACCCGCCTACCCAACCGTACCTCGCCCTATCATACCCCACTTTACCTTACCATCATACCCTGTCGTACCTTACCCTACCTAACCTAGCCATATCTTACGAGCCAGGATCATCTAAAGTATTTGATGAAATGTTCTCTTACGTAGAAATGATCTAACCGTAGATTTTTTTTCTTCAAAACTACGCCGTTTTGGTGATAAAGTGTAAAAACAATTGTACTTAACCTTTAAGTACTTGAGAGGATCATTGCTCATATCTTACCCCCACCTCACCCCACTACCCTACAATTATCCCACAACCTACCCTACCATACGCTACCACACCCCATCATTTTACCATATCCGACCACACATTATTTTCCTCCCACTCTGTCTTACCTTACCTTACCATTCAACCAACCTCTCAGCTCTCCTATGTAACCCTAACCTACTATACTCTACCCACCAACCACATATGAGTATTATCCTATAAAACAAATTTGGCAAATTCAAAGTGTGCAAAGAAATGTTTTTCTTTAAAGCAACACCATTCAAACCAAATAGTGTTGTGTGTGAATTCAAATGCAGCAATGAAAATAAAAGATTAACACACAAGACTCTTACAGTAGTACTCCATCCAACAATGGCAACCTCCACCCTTTTTAGACAACACCTTAGGATTACCATAACACTATATTAACCGTTTAAAAGTCAACTATGAACCTTTACACCAACACAAAGTAAGACTAGGTATTTGATTGTTGCCATGTCTCCCTTTATTTTACATTAGTCAGCCATGGGATGTGATTGTTGACAAGTCTCCCATTGTTTTACATTAGTCGATGTTTAAAAGAGCACCAATACGATCAGTGACGGACCTACATTCGTTAAATAAAGGCAATGCCCCTTTTAATCGAAAAATCTTACTAATATGCGTAGCATATATCTTGTTTGCTCCCCCCTTAATTTTTTATTTGTCTCTTTAAATTTTTTACTGCCCCTCCTTACCCGAGATCCTGCGTCCGCCACTGGATACGACGACAACAATTAACATAACTCAAAAGAGATTTGAGACATATATAACTACTAAATACTTACAAAAGCAGGGTCCACTTACCATAATATATAACAAGAAGATCACAAACCATGAAGTACAAAATCAAGGTTACACAACAGCAAGGTGCATGCACCACAATGTTGAATGGATACTACTTTAATAAGGATATGGCTACCATGGGCAGAAGAGACATAACACTATCGTCAATACTTCTGAACATGGTTGCTAATCGAGGTGAACTACTTTTATTTATTTATATATATATATATATATCCTTCTTACTGCAGATCTACTGAACAGAGGTGCGGTGGGTTAAAGCATTGGCTTTTCCAAATCCTCGAGTGGGCGGAAGAAAGCCTTTTCCTCCATCACAGAATCTGCATTATCAGCCTGGAAATCATGTTCCCCACCTGCGTGTGCTGGATTCTCAGAGGCGGGTGAAAACACCCCGGTTTTAGGGTGAGGAGCCCAGTACTTGTCTGATTTGGGTGAGATCACATCATCTGGTATGAAACTCGCGTGATGAACAGGCTCGTCTGGGTTCTTGTCGTATGCTGATCCTTGCAGAGTCCTCCTGTACGTATCCATTTCAAAGACTGATAAAAAGAAGGAAAATACACCTGTCGATTCCCCAAATATACTTCCTAATACAGAGAGTCGTCGGAAGAAGCCCAAGTACACAACTATAGCTTTTGCCTTTTGGAGCAAATACACAAGTAAAGGGACTTCAAGCACATCAGATTTGAGCATTAATGCAATAAAGCATGCAACCAAACGCCAACAAATACTTGTTAAAAATACTGCTACTACTACACACTACTAGTCTGCACAGTCCTTAATTTACAAAAGTCCTTAATGTACTTCAGGGAGTAGGGAACTTTTAAAAACAAAGAGCATGGGGACATAAATAACCTCTTCCCACAAGTTTTGCAAAGTCCTGTTATGATAAGCAAATGAGTTGTTTCACACGGGTAATTATCAAGTCACGAACGAGTCTTTATTTGGGTTCTTAATTTCATATATAATAGTTTAAGTTTTAAGCAAATAAATCAGGCAATGATTTCATTTTCCATCCAGGTTATGGTATACTAACTACTAAGGATATTAGTATACTATTTCAAACCAAAAAGTTCCTTTATAGCATTGCATCTATATCCCTGTTCGTTTCCTTTTGTGACAGCACTTTCCCTATTGCGAAACAACAGATTTGCATGTGTGAATACTGAATACAATGACAAAACGTAACTCAAAAGTGTTTAAATGTGTATATACAATCTTATGTTTTGATGTTAATTACTCAAACCCACAATTTCAAACGAGCAATCGAACTTGTGTGAGGAACAAAGAGTGCTCTTTTGCTTATCAATAACTTGATCAACTTGTGTGATTAACATGTTTGAACGCTAAAGATGCTGTAGGGCCATATAATTAATTTATTTAAATTCCAAAAAACTGCTACGCCACTGCTGACAACAAGCACACGGTATTGTGAGCTAAAAGACAGAGAGAATAATTTATTATGTACCCACCTATTGCGAGAAATTGGTAAATTAGGCCACTCTAACGTTTGATATTTTTTTTCAGGTCAAACATTTTCTGACATTTTTTTTAGGTTATCCGTCCAAATTTGGACGATTTCGTCCAAATATATATTTGACATAAATTCCGTCAAAAATGAAATACAGGCTAAAAAGGACGATTTCGTCTAAATTAGGACGGATTCCGTCAAAATTTAGACGAATCCGTCCAAATTCTGACGGAAACAATAGATTTGGACGGAGTAGTCCAAATGCTGGCTTCATATCTAATCCCTGAATTTGTTTTCCTGAATTTGTTTATCACCACTTTTGAGGTTACACGCCGTCCAATAGGCCATCGGATTCTGAACAGAGGAGCTTGAATTTGAGAGTTTTACGCACTTCTTTCCTCCCTTAGGGTAATTCGACTAAAAGGGATTCATAAATTATATATAGTCTCACCATACTTTCAGCATGATTTTTCCATGGAACAAGATAAAATGTTGAATTAACTCAACTCAAATATCACCAGCTTATAAGCAAATTGGTTAATGTTAGAAGAAAATCTGGACAAGGGTCTTCTTGTAAAGAAAGGATTGGTTGTCTAAATTTTGACGGATCCATCATTTTTAGCCTGTATTTCATTTTTGACGGAATTTATGTCAAATTTGGACGAAATAATATATATTTAGACGGATAACCTGAAAAAGAAAATATTTAACCTGAAAAAAAATATCAGACGTTACAGTGATCTGATGTACCAATTTTTCTACCTATCGGTGCATGCACACTTGACTAGTGTAACAACAAGAACTGTATTATTTATTTATTTATTAGGCAGCCAAATTAGTAAAGTATGTCTAATTGATTATAAAATATGGTACCGGAAATAAATTATGAATTAAGAAGGACTAGTTGATTTTATTTTATTTTTGAGGGAAGACTAGTTGATTATTATATACTGATGTCAAAGAAAAAGAAAAAGCCCTCAAAAAAAAAAAAAAAAAAAAAAAAAAACAAATTTTGATTGATTATTATATACAGATTATGGCATGGGATATTTTCATGGCGGAATATCCGCCACCACATATGAAACGGATCCGCTCCTCACAGTCACGGTGGCTGCTAAAACATATCTATCAAAAGTTCCATTAGCCTAACAAACTTAATTTACAGTTTCCGTGAGCTAACCGCTAATTAGACGTCGAAAGACACACAGAGAGTTTGACCTGATCGGAGATCGGAAGTTACCGATCGATGCATTCGATTGAGAAACCGTGGCTAAATCATTTGCTCCAGAACAGAACCGGAGGTAATTGAAGAAAAGCAGCAAAATTAATAAAGTCAACTTCAAGTTATCGGCTAGCTAGAAATATCCTCTCACTGACAAAATACGACATATGTATAGCTTTGATTTTGATTACTAATTCTAAGCTTCCTTTATCCTCTAAAATGCACTTCATAAACGAAATGGAGATGGAGTTAAAACCGCATAACTGAAAATCGATGCGAACAACAATCAAATTTACTCATTTACCTCAGAAAAAGTGAGGAGGAGGAGATAGACGGTTGCCGGTAGCTGAGCAACCGCTTTCCGATGGTCACCAGTCCACGGCTCTGCGAATTGACGGCCATACTACAATCACCGGAGAGATCAAAGATGACGGAAAGAGAGTGTGGAAGTGAATGAAAGAGTATAATCAGCTGAAAAGAGTAATGATCACCGAGACAAGCGTTAGTTGTCGGTATTTATAGTGGGGACTGAGAAGGTGTCGTGATAGATGAGGTAAGAAAAGGGTGGATGGTGTATGATGAGTTGGAAAGCATATCCAACGGCTAAAACTTCAGTTGTACTCTCCCCACGTTATCCACACCTCACCTAATCCTCCACTGTTTCCGTACTACGGGACTTTATTCCGTTTTGTTTTGGCCGTCTATTGACGGTTCTCCGTATTGTACTTTTTTTAATTCCTTTTTCTTTACACAAAGCATCATGCTCTTTTTATTCTCTTTCTATTAAAGAGTGACAAATTTTATTAATAAATAAATAATAATGAAAAAACATTTGAGCATGAAATTTTGCATGGATAGATTACTATGGAATATAATGAACGGAAGATTTGTAACAAAGAAATACAAATTGAGTTAAAATGTAGAATTTCAATTAAGGATATCCATTTGTAATTGAAGGATTTTGTGGTTTAGTAAACATTAAGTGTTTTAATGCCTATACTTTATCTGGATTAAATTTATTTTAGAAAATAACTTTTATTCTGACTGAAATGTGTCGGGATGTTTGATATTTTTTTTTGTTGAAGAAAATAATATTTTTATTAGGTCAAATCCACAATAGCGACGAAAATTACATCATGAGAGGAGTTGTTCCCTCAAACAATACGACCAATATGAGCTAACCCGTGTCAGGATGTTTGATATTTGTTGATTAAAATTCTGTCATTAAACTAAACTAAACATTCTACCTAAAAATGAGTCAGAATCAATTAACAAAATATAAAATTTAAAGAGTAAAAATTAAAAATGAAAGTGTGGTGGGTTAAGAGTTTTTTTTAAAGATGAAAAGACTTTTACTTAGTAAATCACCAACAAAGACGTGTTTGACCGAGATTATAACTTTTTTAATTTAAACAAGTAATTATGAAGATATATAGTTTTAGATTCGTTTATTAAGGATAATTGCCTAATTTAAAGAATTGATTGGAAATGAACCGCCGTAATTTAGTGATTACTGGGACTGACGATCGTCCGGATCAAATTGAATGAATGGGCGAACTCCGAATGATGATCCAAGGAACCTGAGAATAAATGTGTGAAACAAACAAGACATGAGAGGGTCCGGAGTTTTGCTTCAGGAAAAGTCCTTCTAGACTCAAGTTAGTTCGGTATAATTATTTGCTATAGAAACAATGAGTTCGGTGCAACGCCCCGCTTCCAGATACCGAGTCCTTATCCGGAAACGAAATGCTCGGCACGTATAATATTAAATAAATCTAATATTACATATAAACCTCTACTACGTTGTATCGAGTTAAGCAAACGGAAGCTAAAAAGACTCGGCAGAACATTATAAATGCTGCTAAGAATAGATTA
This sequence comes from Gentiana straminea, assembly GCA_036785695.1. NCBI lineage: Eukaryota > Viridiplantae > Streptophyta > Magnoliopsida > Gentianales > Gentianaceae > Gentiana > Gentiana straminea. The sequence goes on along the minus strand of JAVUPR010000414.1, from coordinate 1,429,537 downwards.
CAAACCGACTACAGATAGGAAGTTTATCTTACAACAGTGAAACAAAAGAACTTACAACATACGATGTCTCAAAGGAAAACTTACAACTTGCCTTACAACTTGAAAACAAAAGTACAACATGAAATAAAGGAAACTGGAGGCATCATCATGGCGTCAATGCCATCAAACATTATCTTCATCACATATCCTCGTCATCGAACTCATGGACACCATGTTCATCTTCTCACCCCACAATGCATACAAAAGAAACATGCAAGGAGATAAGTACATAGGTATTTAGCAAGAGTGAGGAGCTAATGTATAATTACGCTTTACAACAAAAAGGTTCATGCTATTAATTATTAAGTTATCTTCATGAGACCGACACAACTCTAGGTTTCACTTTATGCTTATCAACATGTGACTATTGGTTTCTAGTTTAGCTTATCTCTGTTTTTCATCAGCATTCAAGGGCACTACGCATGGTGCTACTCACCATGAAGTAACTGGGTGCAATATTGGTGGATCACACCAATAACCATGGAAGCCTATTCAAGTAGACTCCGATAGTGCACACGTTCGGCGAAGTCCCTCCATACGAAGGGTCTCAGGCTTACGGGGTTAAGCTCCTCCGTACGTAGGGCCTCAAAGACTTACAAAGTTATTCACTTTCAGAACGCCCACACATCGCGATATAGACTTGTGTCTTACCAAGAATAGACTGATGTTTAATCTTTTAGCTACACAAGTACGTTTATTATTAATTGTTGTTAGCTAGCCACCTAAGTATTTTCAAGCAATCTCCATCACATCAACTACTCTCTTTCCACCATTAGACACGGATAAGGCATAGCAATTACACAGACATTGATGAATGCTAACTCATCAAAGCACAAGCCTATCATGCCTTTTCGACGGTCCCGAACTTCAACTCCCTTGAAGAGTACATTCGGTGTCGGAACTAAACGCATCAGAAGCTCAATCGAGGCTTGTTCATGTTTAATTAATGTTATAAGATCAAAGAACAACATTCAAGACTAGATTCGTGGCTTGAAAGAAGCTAAACGTCAAAAAAATAGGGCCAGTGAGCACGCACTGAGCGACCGAAGCTCATTGAAATTTTCTGCTGAGCCAGTGCGCCCGCACTGGCTTCTGGTGCATCCGCACCAAGCCTCTGAACGTAAAAACGGATTTTCTGCCTACCCAGTGCGCCCGCACTGGATTCAGTGCGTCCGCACTAAGCGTAGTAACCCCTAAAACTTAGTTTTTCTACCCTTAAACGATCCCTAATCGTTCCCAAACATGTTCAACATCATAATATTCAGAAAATAGCAGAAAAACATAGCTTTTATAAAACCAAATCATCCCATGCTTCTCTAACATTAGGTAGGCATGATTTCTAACATTAAAACACCACAATCACTCAACCTTAACCGTCATAAAACTTAATTACCCATTAGGAAGAGCCTCTTACCTTTAAGCAAACTATTCCAAAACCAAACTTCCAGAAAAACTGCAGCATTTTCCAAGGTTTCACTCAAAACCTAATTGATCACAATCAAACTTAGATTAATTGATGATCAAAAGCCTCTAAACCAAAAAGGGCTACGTACGATTTAAACTTTTTTACCACATCAAACTTGATCAAACCATGATAGATCTATAGTTAGGGCTAAAACTCATACCTTTGTAAAACTCCATCTTTTTGCTATCAGAACGATCCTCCTTTCCCGCTGATTTCGAATCTCTATTCCGTACTGAAAACCGTCAAAGATCTTGTGAGAATTTTGGAGAAGCCTCTTCTCCCCTTTTCTCTGTTAGATGCGTCGCCCCTTTCTCCGTTTTCAGAAATTGCGTCGACTGTTTTATGAGGAAGATTAGGAGATATTTTCCTTAAATAGCCCATTAATTAAATAACTAAATCCTTTAATTAGATCCTTTTAATTACCCTTCAATATATATTTTTATCCGAAAAATATATATATATATATATATATATATACACACACAACATACTTTAATCCGTAAATCATAATATTCTATTTTTCGCAAAAAAACACGTCTGTCTTTTTTTGAAAAGTCGGAATATTACATTCGGTATGTAAAAGTGTAAACATATCCCGAATGCTCATTTAATAAGATATAACGGTTGTTCGAGAGCAAAGACGACCTACGTCATGTAGGCTGTAAGGGATTGTGGACGACCTATATCACGCCAATGACGATGAAAGTTATATTAATCAATGATCATACACCTTGATTGTAATGACTTAATTACGTAGAGTAGAGGTTTTTTCATTTAACTCCAACCGGAAGGATTAAGCAGGCGCGTAGTCATTTTCTTACAGGGACAAGGGCTATTTTGGAACTAAATTTCTAGTCTTTGCTTCTAATGGCATAGGACAATTGGGATGACCATACAACTAATCTTTATTTTATATACTTGTTCTTTTACATAAAAAAAAAAAAAAAAAAAAAAAAAAAAAAAAAACGAAAAAACGACAACTTGTTCATTTTATCTCTGACTAATTATATGGTGATATAACGAAGTGAGCGTCATGGACTTCTCTTAGCAACTTTTCTAGTCTTTCATAGCATAAACAAGGAAAATAGAATATTTTGTAAAATATTAGGAAGATAAAGAAATGAATTTCTTGAAGAATATCAAAAATGGTTGTGTAGAAAAATTATGTGAGCAACTCCTTCCGTATAGATAAGGGCAACGAAAACGAGGTAAAGTATTTTCACACTTAAAAAAAAATCTTAATATAACTAACTTTTATTTTTAGTCTATCGTTTAATTTTTTCATGAATTGATTCAGACTCAATTTTAGACAGGATGTTGATTAGTTTATAGACCGAATTTCAATCAGGAATATCAAATGTGTTTTTTGATCGATTTTGGATCTTAAAAACCAACATTCTGATTCAAATTCGGTCAAAATAAAGATTATTTTCTAATTCAAATTCAGGATGTTGATCATTTTATGGATCGAATATCAATCAAGTATTACCAATTATGCTTTCTGACCAATATTAAGTCTAAGAAAAACCAATATCATGACTCAATCTTTATCAGAATAAAAACCAAATATGTGACTCAAAAACTCTCCCAAATGGGATAAATCATATATGTAATCCATGATGACATGAAATTGGGCAAATTGATATGATAATAGGTCATGTGGTAAAGGGAAAAAAAAAGTCATGTGGTAGAGTGAAATCTTTTCAAAAAAAACCAGCTTTGTAATCTATTTAGTAAATCAGGACACGCCACGTGGTAGAGAGAAAATGTGGTAGAGTGAAATCTTTTCAAAAAAATCAGCTTTGTAATCTATTTAATCAGAACATGTCACGTGACAGATTGAAATCTTTTTCAAAAAATTATCTATGCAATCAACCTAGCAAATCAAAGCTATGTCCGGTGGAAGATTGAAATGTCTTCAAAAAGTTTGACTCTACAATCTGCCTAATAAATCAAATATACCACGTGGCATTGATTCATTTTAATTTGGATTTCATGTCACAAAAAGTCATTGTATATTACTTTTATCAGAATTATTATTTAATACTAAAATTAGTAGTTAAATGTTTTTTTTTTTTCGTGTAGAAAATGGTTGATTTTCAAAATGATATATCTAGCAAATCAATCCAAATTATTCAATATGGATTTTATATCACGGTAGCCATTGTATATAATTTTTCAAAATTAATATTACATAATAAATATATTAAACACGAATAATATTTAAATTATTGATAATAATCCAAACATCAAAAAAATTCATCAAAACTAGAAAACATTGATATTATGAATTTGATGGCTATTGTTGGCGATGTTTTTGGATATGAAAATTTGTTACTCATGTGAATAGTGTTCATAGGTATTAAAATTTGATGATTTTGATGTTTATGGTTTGATCCTTATCTTTGGACTTCCCCTACCAGAATGATTATATGGATACCATCACGTCATAAAATTACTTTATAGTCATAGGTTTGCAATTATCTTAGCGGGAATTTGCTTTTTGACGGTGCTTCTTCGATATAGGTGTAGTTAAACAATGACAACAAATGTACTTTCACTATCAGGAGTGCTGAATATGGTAAACAGTCATGAAACAAACTCAAACAATGGAGGCCACAAGCTTGGATAATTCAGCACTTGAAGGCAATAATAAGGGTGGATGGTATGTCCTCAGGACATAACCCAGTTGGCAAGGGGCATGGGTGCGTGGTACAGCCTACCGAGAGGTTAGATGTTCGATTCCTACAAGGGGCGAATTATTCCCTCATGCGTAATAAAGACAAGCCCAACGATTCTGAGCTACGGGGATCCTGATTAACATTATCCACTCATCCCGTAGGACATGGGGAGTGAAGACCTTCATGGTTAGGGTTTAACCATTTTTTTAAGGGTGGATGGTATTGTTTCCGGGTAGTTGATCGAATCATGTAATGTGTGGACAGGGGGAATGAGGACCCTCATGGTTAGGGTTTAACTATTTTTTAAGAGTGGATGGTATTGTTTCCGGGTAGTTGATCGAATCATGTAATGTGTGGCCATGTCTGTCTTTGTCCTAGTTGGTCTTGCGGAATAAATTAGTTTCATGTGTGTTTTTATGGTTGTATGGTCAAATAAACTAGTCCTATGTGTCTTTCTTGTTGTACTCTTTTATGTGCTTGCTGTGCACTTTTATGTACTTGTGCCTCTTGTTGACTAATATGAATCAGTCTTTGTGAGGTAACTCTAATCTTGTTCTATTTTGAAGCCAACCTTTTGGTCAAAGTTATTGAGTTTTATTATATTAGTCTGAATTATGTATAAAAAAAAAACTTGGAGAAAAATAGGAGCAGAAGTGGAGAAGATCCAATTTGGCATTTGTTGTTTTAAAAAAATGAGAAATATAACTTTTTTTTTTTTTTGAGGAAAAATATAACTAAATCCTCATAAAACTTTTCTGCACACTAATTAATTAAACACTTTGAGTCTTAACATAACTAAGTACCCATAAAACTGGAAAATGCAAGAGAAGGGTCAAGGGTGGTACCTGCAAGTAGTCCACCGAGCAAAGGCAACCAAGTGATGCATAATATGTATGGAAAACTATGTTTTAGTGGAAAGAAAAACAATGGAATGAAGATTGCCTCAAACCAATCCATGAATCTATATGTGCAATTTTTTTACCTGAACATCCAAAAAAAAAAAAAAAAAAACCCCACAGACAAGACAAAATAGAAGGACGAAACGGAGATGTCAAACATTTCACTATTATCCTACTATTCTAAAAGGAAAATGATTAGGTCACAGAAATTCTGTACACCTTTTCCTCCGAAATATGCAATCTGTGATCCAAAACTTTTATGTTTTCTGTTTGTTTCCTTTTTAATTCTAACTGTATGGTTTAAAAGTGTTCGGGGGATACTTTCGTGGGGACCCCATCGGTGCCCCCATCACCCTCCATTCTAAAAAACCAGTGTGTAATGAAACTTGAGGCTGTGAGGGAAAAAAAATCAATGGGTAAAAACTTTAGACTGAAGGGCTAAAAGAAGAAAACCATGTGCAATAAATCAATATATGCAATTTTTTTACCTGAACATCCAAAAAAATTAAAAAAATTACAAAGTACCCTTACAGACAAGACAAAATAGAACGACGAAAGGGAGATGTCAACATTTCACTATTATCCTACTATTCTAATATAAGATATTCTTTACCGAGAATGATATGTCTACACCATTATACAACAATCATACATAAAGTGGATAATGGTAGGTACTAGAACTAAGAGAACATGTTTTCAAAAACAAAAAAACAAAAAAACAAAAAAACTAAGAGAATAAAAATATCAGACAATCTTCTTTAAAAAAAAAAAAAACAAATCAGATTTCAATAGAAGCAAGCATAGGGTGGTCCAGTGGTTCGTCACACCAGGCAAGTGAGTACATCCACATCCTATTACAAAAACTAATATAGACACACAGCATAATTACTGAACATAAAACAACTGGCTTTAAAAAGCAGAAGAGTCATAGTTACTCTTGTTTTCATGCTATACAAAATAACTACCAAGGTTGTTTGCTAAATCCAGTAAATCCTTAGCTCACTGTAGCTGACTATGTAAAAGCATCCCCTGCCACTCAACGAATGCGGTTCAGGTGCGCAAACGGTTCCATTCTTGTCTTTGGTGCAGGTTTAGCAACTTCAGGTGTTCCAAACACATTCCAAAACCTTAGAGTTTCATCTCCAGCAGCAGTTGCAACAGTACATCCATTCGGACTCTGCAAGCATAAAACAATCTTATTCACAAATAATTTCTTTTAGATATGCTAAAAGAATCAACTTTTAGAACAATACAGGACATATAACCAGCAGTACCTGAGCCATGTAGAGAACCCGTGACGTATGTCCAGTTAGCTCAGCCATCTTCACCATTGAAGGGTATTTCCACAAAGTGAGCTGATTTTGAGTGAAACCATGAGAGCTAAGCAATTCCCTCTCATTCTTATTCCATATCAGAGAGCAGACTTGAGATCCTGTATCAACTGAATTCAGGCATGCACCGGTGTGTGTGTTCCAAAGCTTGATGCATTTGTCGCCTCCTCCTCCACCTGAAGCCAGTAAGTTAGCCTGAAATGGACACCAAGCAAGAGCCTTGACAGCAGCTGTATGATCCTCTAACCTATGAAGCGCTTCAGATACGGAATTGGAAGAAGCCACAGATCTATCCCATATATGGAGGAGATTGTCATTCCCTCCACTCGCTAATTGCCGGCCAGAGGCAGACCATTTGAGCCCACAAACTTCTTGGTGATGTCCCCTGTATGTCTCAACTATGTGTTCTCGAATTCTTACATCATTGTTAAATATTTGACCATCCATTCCCCCTGTTGTTAAAATGTGATTGTTCCAGTCCAATGCACCAACACGTGATCGATGGCCATCTTTCAATGTTCTTAGCTGCCAAACAAGAAAGAAAGAAAAACAGAGTTTAGTACAATTAAACAGTTTTCCTGTAATTTAATAATCCGCAAGAAACCTTGAAGGAAAAAAGAGAGAGCCATACCTGTCTATTCGCTGTGGAATCCCAAAGCTGTACATGAGAATTGTTCAGTCCAACTGCAATGTGCCGTCCATCCGGAGCCCACTTGACACTAGTTACAGGTCCATTTTCTTCATCAATTGTGACCAGCTCTGATGTTGCACCACTAGCAGCATCCCACAAATACACAGTATTGTTAAGGGCAATAGAAAGGACATTACTGCTGCCCCAATCTAGTAGATTTAAGTAATAATCATCAAGAATATCTGGAGCATCCAGTGTTCTCTCAGAAGTCTGCATAATTAAACCACAACAGCAAAACACCCAGAGATTAAATCAATGTTATTTGTTCAAGCCAGAACTTCAATTTCACTAAACACGGAGATTTAGTTGTAGTCTCACCTGAGGGATGTGCCGACGAGGCTTTACGGGCTTGGATTGGACGGTAGAGGTAGAGAAATCAGTTGGAAATGGATCAACGGGTGTAGGTGGTTTGTTCTTGAATGCTAGAATCCTGGTCCTGTTCATGTTGAGGCTTTCTGCAAGATGTTTCCGATATGCCTCACTGGCTGGGGAGGTAAGAGTAGGGTTCTCCTTGTCTTTTCTCCCTTCTGTCACCATGTAGTGTGCATAGTCCATATCCATAGCAGATCGGTTTGGTATGAACCTATCCAACTGGCATAAAAATACAAGTATAAACAAAATTGTACAAGACTGAAATTAAAAGATTTTAAGTCACTAAAATCTGCGATTGAAGGAGAAATCATTACCAATTGAGCGTAAAAGGAGGGAATTACACAAACATCAAGAAAAAATCAAATCGATTTAACCCTAATCTTCATCAGACAACAAAAAGAAACAAGAAAAGCCCCAGCCCCAACCCCAACGTACATAAATAGATATCTACTAAAAGAATTACTTACGTTTTCCCGAGAATTACGTCTCTTGAGAAACTGTTCTTGGAGAGGATAACGAGATTTACTCTTGTTGGACGAAGCAGAGGAGAAAGGCGACTTCCCAGATCCTGCATCCATGGGGTTAGCACACAAAAATTAACGAAACGTGCGTGGTGTGAGAGAGATTCTACCTACAATACTAATACTGAAAAACAAATAAAGAAAGCCTGCAAAAGGAAATGAAATCGGTTAATTTCGAGGAAAATCAGAAATTCACAGAAGAAATCAACAAATTAACAAAGAAACAAAGAAGAAGAAATCAGCCAAGCAGTGAGCGCTAAGAAAGCTTTTGAATGCCAGCAGCAGCAAGTGAATGATGATAGCAGGGCAGGGCAAAGCAGCAGAATTGAGATTGGAGAAAGAAAGACAATGAAAAGATGGGATTTTGAGCGGCGTATTTATACGTTCAAATATGATTCTCCCTCGTAGACAATTTCTAGGGTTTGTTTTCCACAACGGCTATATTCTGTAAAGAGTCGTTGAATATTTTTATTATATATGAATATATGCGTATATAATATGTACATATCATATGTCCAAATTTATATATGTGTATAAAGCAGTGAACATTTATTCGCATTGATTTACTCGTTTTTCCATACCCATCGATGTATCATATCAATTTTACAAAATCGACCATGAAAATCTCGAATGTATTTGACATTGGAAATGTCAAATATTACGTTCGACTTTCACATGATAAATTCTACCGTAGTTTACAAGTAATAAGCTACACGATAGCTTCGATTGTGGTATAAATAAAGAGGCAAAGTAAGTCATAATATCTATAAAAATAAAAATAAAAAAGCAAGTCATTGTGATATACTTTTTAAATCATTTGATGGTGATTTATATAAATGATTGAGTGAGAGTGATCACAAAGAGTAACATTTATAAATGTTCTTAGTTTCTTGATCATGACAAATTTTATGGTGGTCAATGACCATCTTATTCAATCTTGAATTCAATGGTTGAGAATTAACATATTTGATTAATATACCAATATGATGATATGTGTTCATTAAATTTGATAATCATTAACCATCATAAAATTTACACTTAGATTGATGAATTCAGCTTTTTATGATGTTTGATTACTCGCTATTTTGATTTTCAACACTTATCAAAGGCTTTACCGATAAACCCGCTACTATACAATATTAAGGGATCGGTCACTATTGTATCCGGTTCGAAAATCGATGGTCAATAATTGACCACATCACACATCTCCACCAAATCTTGGTGCACCTAAAAATTTCCTCTAAACGGCCGGGTCGTTCTGTTGCACAGATGTCGTATTGCACACCCCTAGCAAACGACATCATTTTTCACCCCAGTTTAATTTTTTTTAAATTAAAAAGAGTACAGAGTTTGGAGAAACTTAAAGAGCTATTGTGATAACTTATATGTGCTACCTTTGTTCCAAAATATAAATCTGTTTGAATTTTTTCACATAAATTAAGAAATTTGATTAAATTTGTTATGTCTCTAAAATGATATTTGACTGTTATTGATGCAAAGTAGTGAAAAGTGAATGAATATATTATAAATGAGAGGTAAAAATAAGAAAAATGTATTAAATGTTTTATTGGTTTTCTAAATGGTATATATTATGTGACAAAATTAAAACGTTAAATAAACTTGCATTTTAGGACGTTAAATATATATATGTATCTGTTTTATTTAAGCATCAATAAACATTTTTCATAACAACTTAAGTATAGTTAAGTATAGTTATTCATAATGAGAGGTAAAAGGGGCAGGATGAAAGATATAGATACCAAAAACCAAAAATTGTGAAACAAAATGGACCAAACATGTCTTTAATCTTTATCCATGAAATGCTAGATATCTATCAACTTTGAGTGCTAACGTACATATGATGCAATCTATAAGAATGTAAGGCACATAGCTAGGCTTCTTGGATGTGTTGTTTTCATTGTCCTATTTCAATGCAGCAATTCTAACAGCAACGGACAAACACCACTCTGATAACTACAAATAGACACCTCTTAAATTTGAGTTTAATGCAGCATGACTAATTACTGTTTCTAAAGATTTTGACTACTTGAATATCAACACAATAAGGCTAGCTGTCAAAAAAGCAATGGATCAACAACAGCTAGCTTGAATCAAAACCACCACTTTCTTCTCTGTTGCTTCAGATATTCCATCTCCCCCTCCAGTATGTTGAGTCTATTTGACACGTCTCCTTCAATTGTCGTACGCAGTTCAGCCACCTGCTCCTCCACGCGATCCACCCTTTTAGCAGTCACTTGTTGGGCAGCCATCAGATCCGCTATGAGTTTAGCCTTCAAATCAGGGAGTAGGTAATCATGGTAGATTGATTTCACAGTGAAAGGGAAGCTTAACACATTCGCAGTTCCATACGCATTCCACACCCCCTTTCTGTCACGTTAATGAAGATTGAAATTTTTAATTTTATTTACTCTAAACATTTAATACCAACAAATAAAGAAAGAAATAATGAATACCTCAGCAATAATACTTGTTCGTATCCACCGCCTGGTGGCGCACGGCCGGAGATAACAGTCCTACTGAGATCACGTAACCGGCTGGAGATAACTGTCCTCCTGAGAGATGATCACATAACAATCCTTAATCCTAAAATAATCAAAATTCTAATAAAAGTATAAATTAATCCTAAGAAAAAAAATTATCCTTTTGCTTACAACAATTGTTGATTCATGTCTAGCAACTGCGAAATAGTCTGTCGAACTCCGAACCCTGAGCTTCCTAGCTAGAGATAAACACCCAAAAAATGAAAGAAAAAATAGAAATGAATACAAAAGAGAGACTACACATACACGGGAATGAGTACCCTATGTTGCATTCCTCTAAATAGAGATTCTGTTAAAAAAAGAAACTGAAGCAGTGCTTTAAGGAACTTGTAATAACAATAAATAAATGGTCAGTAATCATTTTTCTCTGTTGTTCTTAAAGTATGCAAGTATTGACATTTGGACATGAATTGATGATTCACTTGTTTTCATGGAATAGTATTATAAATTGCAAGACAAGGTTAAAAGGGGTAACCAGCTGAATTCGATATGATGAACGCTCAGAATAACAAACTCCATCAAGCAACTATACATATATTATCAAATATCAATTTTAAAATAATAAGAATCTTTAACCCTTTAATTTGATGCGTGACAATCTCTAATTCTACACATGGTCTATGGTGTTACTTCTAATGTTTTTCAACTAATTTCTCTAATTAATCTAAAATACTCCTTCCCCTCCATTCATATTTAACTTTAACTGAGCTAGCTAGTAGTCAAAATTACAGTTTTAATTCTTTGAGTTTAACGATAAAATGACCTAAAGAATTTTAACAATAAAATGACCTAAAAGTCTTTGGATATAATTAATTCATTACTTTTTTAACCATTCACTTAGTAATAACAATGCCAATAGAAGAATTTTAACAATAAAATGACCTAAAATTCTTTGGATATCCTTACTGCAATACTTTTTTAACCATCCATTTAGTATGCAATAGAAGGACCATAAAGGATGTTTTAAAAATTAAACTACATCGTATTAAACTAAATAAATATTTTAGCAACTTTTAAAAGTATATATTAAATGTGACAGACCTTTTATACCACATTCCATTTATAAATCATCATGCAAGATACACTAGGGATGGGTGGGTAAAACACAGCACAGCACAGTTAATTCACATCTTTACCTTTGAAATAATTTAAAAAAATTCACGCCTTTCGGTTCTTGTGCAACTCTGAATGTGTGATCGATCTATTGATATAAAATTTTCAATGCAGATTATTGTAAAAATACCTAAAGAATATTCTGCTGTTTGGATATGAAAAAGTAGTAGATTATTGCTGAGGTATTCTTTTTTTTTTAGATAAAAGTAGTAGATTTTTATTTTTAAAGAGGAGTAAAGCGAAACGAGGGGTGCAAATCCCAAGTAGAAATGGATGCTCCGCTCCCTCACGGCGGCGGTTCTCTACGGAAGCGGAATTAATCAAGCATGGATCACTTTTCATCGGCGATGTTAGCCGATTTATATATTGAGCTATAGTAATCAATCTACCATCTAATAACCCGTCGGAACACCTAATCCTTCCGAAAATCCTTATTAAAATGAGGAATCGACAGTTTTTCACACAAAATAAAATAAAAAAGAATCGAGAAAGATACCGAGTTAAGAAAAGACGACAAGCCGAAAAATGTAAATGAAGAAGTGTTACCTTACTTCGAATATCAATATTCAGTACTCTGCTCCTGATCTTGATCGAAGCAGTCCTCTGCACAATTAATTTTCGTATTAATCCTGATTCAATCTTGTGCATACAAAGGGCAGGAATTAAAATTCTGGAATGATTTCAAAGGAATTTAGTCGATATTCTTCAAAATTAAACAGAAATTGTTGACGGAGAAAGATAAGAATTAAGAAAAGATTTACAAACAAAAGAAATTGTAAATTAAGAAGTATGAACTTACTCTAATTTGCTTCGATCGAAAATGGCACCTGATCTTCAAACAGTGCTGCGCGATATTCTTCGTAATCAGGTTTCAAAATCCTCTCCTGTGATATAAGAATCGAAAGATATGCTTAATTTTTTAGTGATTTCAAAGGAAGAAAATCGATTTCTTCGCTAGCATTAAAAAGAAAAAGAGAATAAACTACTTTCTGGTTAAAGGATCGAGGGAAGAGAGAATGACATACGAGAGAAACAAATGAGTATATGGCGATGGGGAAATATGCAGCACTGGCTAAATTAACATGAATTAACTTATTTATAGAAGACAGCGCCTAAATTTACCTTCTCCCCGAGCCCACCCTAATCTTGATCAGGTACCCGATCGACATGTGGGGGTGGGGGTGCCCAGTGGTAATTACAAATTTCTTTTAATATGGAGTATCCAAGTTTGAGTTTCAATATATAGGAAAAAGTGTGTCTGTATATATTTCGTTTCTGTAAAAAAATGTAAAGATTTTATTGTTTATATCTTTGTCTTTTTGGGGGAGAGAGAAAAAAAACTTATTTGACATCACTTATGTCCGGATTACTAGCTTCCGTTCATAGTTTTGCTACAGATGATACAGAAGGAATCTTTTTATGAATAATAACTTATACTCGGTCAAAACTGGATAGGAACTGAGAATCGAACAAAACTTAACACCGGAAAATAAGGGTGCAAACGAAGAAGATGAAGTTCATCTTCCATAGTTCAAAAATAAAAAGGCGGGAAAATGATATAGCTCTCATTTGATCAAATTGAATGTGTATAACTTCAATCCTTACTTCTAATTACATAAGGAACTATCCATTTAGTATTTATACTAAGCTAATCTAACTAATTATGTAACAACCGCTTTTGCCAACTCGGATGGCATGAGTGTTTGATGAAATGCTTGTGAGAGCAAACCACCATCTATCTCTTTTATCATCAGTCCCAATACCCCTTCAAGCTGGCAATGACTGGAAGAAATGAACAACTTGCAAACCACCATCTGAACTCTTTTTCATCAGTCTTCAAACAAGTTCTTTAGGGGGTATGCCTGTAACAAGATGTTAAGTGTTTGTTTGTTGACTGGTTTTGTCAAGATGTCTGCTGGTTGCTCATGTGTCTGAATAGGAAGTGGTTTTAACACTTTGGCTAGGTACTTCTCTCTCACAAAATGACAATCTATATCTATGTGCTTTGTTCTTTCATGGAAAACTGGATTTCCACAATATGTAAAGCGCTAGAGCTGTCATAGTACAATGGAACATAGGTTGTGTAGTTGATTTGGAAATCTTTTAGTAAATATAACGGCCATTGGACTTCACAGGCAGTAATAGCCATGGCCCTTTACTCTGCTTCACTGGAGCTTCTAGAAACTGTATGTTGCTTTTTGGACTTCCAAGAAACCAGGGATCTGCCTAGGTATACTAGAAGACCTGTGACCGATCTTCTGGTTTTTGTGCAAGCAGCCCAATCTGAATCACTGAAAGCTTTAAGACTAATGGAGCTGAACTTCTGTCAAATTTTGTGTAGAATCCATAGGAGTGTGATATCGTTAGAAATATCAGGTTTGTGGTAACAATGATATAAAGTGGATATATATCTAATTATGGATGATTTCTCAAGTGAGAAGCGGTGGATATTATGAACCACGGTGGTCGGACTTGATTGCTCCTAACACCATGAACAATTTGATTGTTGTTTGCATAGCCACTGGTGAGAGGGTTTCAAGAAAATCTATGCCCTCAGTTTTAGTACAACCTTTGGCTGCAAGCCTTGATTTGTATCTTTCAATACTGCCATCAACTTTTCTTTTAATCCTATACACCCATTTGCAGCCAATATGTTTGATGCCTTTTGGCAAATCAACCAATGTCCAAGTGTTGGTACTGTCTAGAGCTTTGAGCTCCTTATCCATGGCATATTGCCAGTTTGGATCCCCTGCTGCTTCTTGATATGAAGTAGGTTCAGTTTCTGCATTGACATTGCTAATGAATCCCTGATAGTTAGGAGAAAGATTAGCATAGAAAACGACATGATTTAAAGTGTGTGGAGAGGTTTTGTGTGCAGGATTAGTGTAAACATAACCATTAAGATAAGTAGGAGTTGATTTTGCCCTATTTGATCTTCTTTGATTTGTGTTAGTAAGTCCAACTGAACTTTGAGGTCGATCAACTGATTGATCATGTCCTGGAGGAGCGGAATCTCCAGATAATAAATAAGATGAACCCGTGTGCTCATCAGAAAAAGGTAATGGCAAACACTAGTCAGTATCATATTGTAATTTGGCAAGATCAGAGAATGGAAATGTGTTGGTCGGTACTCGGTAATGACTTGATCTCTGTGTCTGAATCAGTCAAATATGAAATCTAGAAGGCTCAACTAAAGTGATGTTCAGCTGAGATATTCAAAAATCTAATAATACGTATGACTAGAGATATATATTTAAGTATCAAAACATTTAAGGTGAGTCAAGATCTCATCAACCATAATCATTATTATGATTTCTTTATCATAGTTGACACTTAGAAAGTTATCATATATACAATATTATAGTTGATTCGTTAAACGCAATATTATAGTTGATTCGTTAACATAAAGACGCAATATAAATGATCTGATCCGGTTGGATCCGGCCAACCCGATTGGGTTTAAGAATACATTAGCACTTTCTTCATTGAAGCAAGCATATTCAAGATCGTATGATTGAGATAGGAAGAAGATATGAAGAACGGAAATGACAAATTTGCCCTTTCTTTAAGATTTTAACAAATATAAAATTCATTGAAAGGATGTAAATTAAAATTTTAAATTTATAGTTTTAGGTTGTAAATTATTCATTAATAATAATTTAGTGTTGTAAATTGAGCAAACAAAAATTTAAAGATGTAAATTTTAGGTAAGATATAATTTGGAGTAACTTGTTTTTTTCCATTAATATATTTTGAAGAATAATACGAGAACAACGAAATTACACAACTAATTGCTACAACGGTGATCTACACTATTGATTATTATGGAACTTAGAATAATCAATATAATTGCCACAAAAACCAATGGTATAGATGACCGTTGTGACAATTGATTGTTTATGTAACGCCCCGTTCCCGGATACCGAGTCCTTACCCGGAAATAGAACGTTCGGCACGTATAATATAAAATAAATTCTATATTATACGTAAGCCTCTACTACGTCGTATCGAGTTTCGCATTTTCGGAAGCTAAAAGACTCGGGTATATTTTTTTTTGTACATGATAAGAATGGAAACACAACCATACTAAAGATAGAAAAGATATCTTACAACCACGATATATAAACTTTACAACAGTACGATGTCTTAAAAGATAAACAACTAGTATCTTGCAATAATTCAAAGAAATACAACAAGTCTTGAAATGGAATTGCAACATAATTTTTGAAGGAAATAACATAGTCTAGAAATAACAAAAAAACAAGATAAAAGCATCAAAGGTCGTCTTCAAAATCCTCGTCGAACTCCAGTTCAACTTGTTCATCTTCTCAATCCCCAAACACAACAAACATGCATTTGAGGTAAGTACAAACGTACTTAGCAAGAAACAGAAGCTATTGCATTAACTAGATTTCACAAAGGAAGGTTTACATTGTTATTAAGTTATCTTTATTTGACCGACTCAATTCTAGGGTTCACTTCATGCTCATCAACATGTTGTGACTAAACGTTTTTAGCTTAACTCAAGTTTGTTACACCGGCATTCAAGGGCACTACGCATGGTGCTACCCGCCATGAGGTATCGTTTGCAACCTATTAGTGGATCACACCAATAGCCACGGGTTAAGACCCGATAGTATACACGTTCGGCGAAGTCACTCTACCATTTAGCCGTTTATAGGCCAGTAGAGTTATTCACTTTATCTGACCGCCCACACATCGCGATATAGACAAGTGTCTTACCAAGAATGTTACGATGTTTAGTCTTATACTACACACTTATGTAAATTATTAATCATTAACTAGTCACCTAAGTGTTTTCAAGGTAATAGCTCACTTATCAACTCTACTCCCTCTCTTAGACTCTAGACACAACATCCTAAACACGTACACAGACATTGATGAATACTAATTCATCAAAGCACAAGCCATTCATACCCCTTCCGACGGTCCCGAACTTCAACTCTAAGGAAGAGTACATTCGGTGCCGGAACTAAACGCATCAGAAGCTTAATCAAGGCTTGTTCATGTTCATTTAGTGTTATTAGATCAATGGGTAACAATTAGAACTCATCTCGTAGCTTAAAACACACAAAATAACACTTAGACAATATGTTAGGAAATCTACGCGGGAACGCAGCGGAATTTAAAATTTTATTTCCTTTTAACCAGGATCGACTTCGTTTAAGCAATAAACAAACGAGTTAGTAGACGGTGGTTACCTTGGTTGATCTAAAAGATCGACGCTTTGAACGTCTAAGGAGAGTAGTTCTGCATAGAGCCGCCCAAGTGTTCGGCCTCTACCGCTAGTCCACACGAACAGCCCGCCGGAATCCCATCATGGATTGCTATTGGAAAACTCCGGTTGCTAGACCGGCCCTTTTCCCCTCCCTCCAACTCTCTATAGGATGCTCTCTATTTTACACAAGAACTATGAGCTCTTGCAATTATGATGTACAAAAGAGCTTGACACCCACCTCTTATTTATAGTGTAGGTGGCGCCATCTTCTAGATTGGAGGAGAAGAAAACCTTTTCCCAATAAAATAAGGAAAATATAATTGATTGATTTATCTCATTTATTATAATATCTCATAAATAAATCTAGGATATTGTCAATATCTTATATTGAATATTTCCAAGATATTGTCAATATCTAATATTGACTATCTTTATTTTATTACCATAAATCAATTTACACATGTGTATATACATCACATATATATTATTACACAAAATAAATCTATATATGTATATACATTTGGTGCGCACATGCACATCATATGTGCAAGTCACGTATGAGTGCATATATATATATATATAATATTAATATCTAATATTAATATATGGTAATACCATTAATTAAATTACTTGTGCACAATCCAAGTGTATCTTATACACACACAAATTGCGCCCCATATGCCAATAAATTGGCATCCGGAATATTCTTTAATTAATATAATATTATTAATATCTTGTATTTAATTTATTCATAATATAAATAAATACCACCATATTAATTTACCACTATAACCTTTATAGTACGAGATAAATTCTTTCCTTATCGGTTATCATCTATAACCACATTTTAATCCGGCTAGATGTTCTTATGTGTGTGACCCGATAGGCTTCCGAATATGTTGGCCGTAGACACAAAGTGCAAATTACGAAAATGCCCTTCATGCCTAACGATCACGGGATAGCGTCTAGCAACACACCGTGACCCCCAATCATCGGAAGAGTCAAATGCAATGACTACTACCTTTCATGTGAAACAGTTACCGTGTAAATTACAATCCTATCGCTGTAATAATATCCATACGGTCGTTAGTCGAGTGTCAAAACATCAACGACCGTATCTTATAATCTGGATATCATGCTCTCTCGGAGTAACTCATTTACTCCCACTTTGCAAAGATTCACGAGAGTAAGACATTCCTTATAAGAAGGCCATTTCGGATATTCGATCCCAATCATAGGATACGCGATTCCCGGACGACCAATCATGTATACTCCGCATGCTTCGATGTCATACCCAATCACTACCGCATGATCGCCCCGTGGCTGGGGAAACCTCAATAGTGTCAAAGCATGACAATCCACACCGTGATGCCATGAAGACTCCGGTCTTAAGGATAATTACACAACCGCCACATAGTGTGACACTTATCCGTGTAAGTGGGTCGGTCCCAACGTACGCATTCTCTAATACACGTCCACGTACGGTCCAAGTGTCTCTACACTTCGATAGACGAGATCTATCTCTCGCCCTTAAAGACGAAGACATCTAATACGTGCTAGCTTTGTTCATACTATCAATGCCCCGTTTGATAGTACATCGGCCTAGAGACATTTAAGTATCAAACTTACTAAAGTGATTAGAGATCTCATCAACCATAATCGCCTATCATGGTTTCTCTATCACAGTTTAACACTAAGGACGTTATCATATAACAATTCATAATTGGTTCTTTAAAAGAACAAATATATGACAACAGAAAAGCCATTTTATATATGTATAAACATAAAGAAATAGTAGAAATGATCCGACCCGGTCGGATCCGGTCCAACCCGATTGGGTTTAGGACACTATTTCAACACAATATTGGGGGGCACCAACACCTTTGGCGTGCGCCAAAACTGCCTCAGAGACTTCATTAAACACTCTATTCAGGTCTGGGGGCGCCAAAGTCTTTGGCGTGCACCAAAATGCACCAGAAAGCTCACAGAACTCTCTGGTTTAGGTTTGGGGCGCGCCAAAAGGTTTGGTGGGCGCCAAAACTGGGCAAAACTGCACAAAACACAGTTTTCTGCACTCTATCGATTTCTACTCAAACCTAACCAAGTTTAACATCATTCTAAACCTCATAATAGCAGAAAATCTTTACTTCAACACCTCATATCATCAAGCAATTGCAAGATCACATTTAAGCATGATTTCAACATCAAAACACCCCAAAATAAAACCAAAACTTCACCAAATCATAAATAACACAATAGGGAAGATTTCCTTACCTGATCAAGGCACTACTCCAAGAAAAACTCCAGAAACTTTGCAGGCACTTCTCAAACTCCAACAAAAACCTATTTAATCCACAACCAATCCAAGAACTAGTTAGGATTGAGGTTTCTAACTACTCAAAACTACGAAATACACAACTTTCTTCAACCAAACATGGTCAAAACGTGATGAATCCAAGATTAGGGCTATTTTCATACCTTGATGAAATATGGAAATCTTAGTATCAAAACGATCATTGCCTTCTCACGATGCTCCTGCTATAGATGAATCTGAAAACGGAGTAGTAATGAGCAGTGAATTTGAAGAAGTCTCTTTTTCTTCTTCCTTTGATCTCAAACTCAGAATTAGAGCGTTTAAGTTCTCTGATAAATTTCTAATTAGTGGGGAGGTTATTTCCCAAATAAAACCTCCCACTAATTAATAGTCATTAAACACTCTAAATTCCCCTTATTTACAATTCATGCCCCAAAGAAGAATATATATATATATTGGAAAAATATATATATAATTATATACTTATATTCAATTATAAACTTTAATTCCATAAAAAGATAAACATAATATTTCGTTCTCGTAAAATGACACGTCTGTCATTTTCCGAGAATCGGAATATTACAGTTTAATTTCGTTGTGCGTGTATATATATATATTATTTTTCTTGTTGACCACGAAAAGAAGTTTGGATTATTTGCCAAAACAAAAATAGTTAATTATGGAGATAGTTATCCGAGAGAGAAGCAATTCCTAGTGTTATATAAAGCCATACCCACACCTCTTTTGCTTTACGTGTTGTTTTCTTCTCTCTACGAAACCTTTTCGATCCATCCATCCATCCATCCCGATCTGAGAACTATCAATTTCTCCAACAATATAAGATGCAGAATATTTTGTAGGATATCAATTGAAGATCTTCTCTTTGCTATTTGTTATGTTTTGTTTTTTATTTTTTTGTTTGGCTTAAAAATTAATTGGCTGCTACACTCTTGTTCATATGTAGGAGCAACCTCCTTCGGGCTCATAGGCTGTTCAGATCGACGCGGTTTCCGCCCCCTCCGTTTCCACCTTTCATTCAAGGTTCACCTCCATTCATGTTGTTGTTGCTGTGTTTTTTTTTTAACCCTAAAGAAAATTCCTTTGCTGTAATTAATCATCCAATGCTCTGCAACGCTTGTTGATATGCAGAAGGGCCACTTCTTTGTGCTATGCTCGTAGGTTGGCCGGCTATTGCATATTTGTATCGGTACGTCTGTCTGTTGGCCTGAACTATTATTATTATTATTATTATTATTATTATTAAAAAAATTACTTTTCCTCTGGGGTTTTGTAATTCAATGTTTATGCGATTGCAGGATTGATTATAAAGGCATCAGGTATGTTTATGCTACTGGCACTTAATTTTGGATTGGCTTGAATATTATTTAGGAAACAAATATTATACCCTCCAGAAACCTGCATATATATATATATATAACCGTGATGAATTTGTAGTTGCCCTTTACTTTCTCTTCCTGTTTTCAAGAACAAAATTACGGGAATATTGTTGCTGTAGACTGGTACGGTAATATAGACAAGTTGAAAATTAGAAAGTGCTAAGTGGAACATACCAAAGCTAAATGGGGCATTAATTTGAAGAAAAGGATACAAGTTTTTATATTTAAATTCAATATTAATGTACAATTGCTTCTGATCAGAGTTTCAATTTTAAATGCAGAACTATGCACGAAGCTTCGGCAGCTTCTCTTGAGAAGACACAAAGGTTATTTTGTTTCCAACTTGTATTATAAATTACTGTATTTATTTAATGTTTCTTTATTTTGAATTTGTTTTTAGGGAATTGGGGCTGGTCAAGCAATGAAACCATTCTTTACCTAGCTAGCTAGGCCTATTATTCATAATGTGATTCATCTGGTTAAATCGTTTTTCTTCTCCCTAATTTGCAGGGAAATAGAGAGCATCCAAGCATCACATCGGGCATGGTTTGTGTTCCAAGACACTCACTTTAGAATCTCAATGCATCTTCACCATTCAAATTTAATTGTGTTAATTGCATTGCATGCTTTATGATTTTACACTTTTATGTATCTGAACATATATATCTCCCTCCCTCCCTCCCATGTACATGTATTTCTTTCTTCTATTAGCTTCATCTAAGAATATATATATATATATATATAGGGCTTTCTTCATGTTATGGGAGCGGCATGGTTTTACGAATATCTGGATGCATGATATTCAACGGAGGCATTGCATTATGCAATTTTCATCGATCCCTCCTCGATCCCCTAGTACTTTAACAATTATGAGTTATAGAAAAGGATGTGATTTTAGTTCATTTGTCTAAAATCAACGGGAAACTCCATATCAGTCACCACTGTTTGACAGATCAAAGATTTATAGTTTGTTTACACACACCTTGGACAACCATATTAATTTTCCGTTGTGATTTTTCGCTAATAGACAGTTTTAGGCATCTTGTATGAGCTGGCTTTATATAGAAGCATATTGGTGTCACTTCTGTATTGTGAATGTTTAACAAACAATGTATGACTATATTGTCTCAATTCTTTATTTGTATGTGTCGTTTTGATCAACAATCCCATTTATGCAGGAGAACTAAGATGAATGCTGAGGAAGCTGAGCAACGTGCAAGGTTGGTACTTAGTCTCCTTAGAATCTCGCTACCGTGTATTTATTTTTCTATTAGTTTCCTTCAAGAATTTAGGGGCGGTTGGGGTTTTGTTTTGAGATGCTATTTGTGTGGGGTAATTGTTGTAGGGACTCTCTATTACAACAAGCCTTCAGTTGACTGTCACGTGTAGAAAGAGACAATTTTTGTCTCCTTGTACACGTTGCAGTGATCCAACAACCCTTTCTTTCTAAAAGGGAGTCCATGCATCAAAATCTTCCATTTGTGTGTGCGGCCAGCCTTTTCTTTTAATCATTTTTTGCTTTGCATGCATTAAATATGGTGTTTGATATATAATTTGTGGATCAATCTATGATTATTATTGCAGTGTCCTCAAGGATGACAATGTTCCTTCCAAGGATGTTCCTTCCAAGGATGTTCCTCAGTTTGCTATGCAGGGCAGGGAGACTAGGGGCTATCTGTTGAACAAATTAAACACTTATTTCGAAAAATTTAAGAGATAATTAATTAAGTTGTGTTTATTAATTTATTTTTCACATTCAATCCTCGTTGTTATCACTATTTTCTAATATGATAGATTATTGGATTTCTTATTGTTGTACAATCTTTTGCATATTTGTCTCTTGGGAGAAAAACACTTTTCTCTTGTATTTCATTATTGTATCCAAAATATTAATGTAAGTATAAATATATATTAAATATTAAAAACTTTATCCAAATTATATATGAAAAATATCGCTGTATGAAGCATATGTGTAAGGACAAATTCCTTAAATAAATCATTTTCATATTTCATATGCATATTGTTATCGGACAGTATCATTTTCTACACTTAATCAATTCATTTAATTAATATAAAGACTTATTTAACAAACGCCCTTTTAATGCATATTGTTATCGGACAGTATCATCTTCTATTAATCAATTCAATTAATTATTTAACAAACGCCCCTTTAATTTAGATTATCGATAATATATGTGTTTATAATATGAAAAATGAATCTCAAACTTTAATTCAGAATTCTTTATTGTTTTTAAAAGAATGAAATGATTATGGTTATAAGATCACAGAAGAAAGAAAGACAAAGAAATGGTTAATGGTTAAGTATTTAGACATATAAATGGAAAAGACAATGAATCATCGACGGTCCTCGGTATTACTCCTTATGTTATGGGCGAAAATAGTGAACATTCGATCTATGGGCGAAAATAATGGACATTCGGTTTGTCGCAGAGAAAGTTGGGCCCTGTATGTTGCAGGCACAATACTCATGAACCAAATCAATATATGATACAAAAATGATGTGACATTAACCTCAAGTAACTGGTAAAGTATGCTTATCGTTCAATTTTTGTTGACTTATGTGATCAAGAATGATCGGTATATTTGGTAGTTGTTGACTTGTTTGATTTTGCAAAGGGAAACTTGAAAAAATATGCTTAAAAAATAAATTATTTATGTGATATGCGTCAAAATAATAACATTTGGAAAATATGCCTGAAAAGCATTTCGTTGCGTATTCGCTACCGATTTGCTACGTAATCGCTACGAATTGTTTTTCAGGCATATTTTCCAAATATTATTATTTTGAGGTATATCATACAAATAATTTACTTTTTAAGCATATTCTTTCAAGCATTTCGTTGCGTATTCGCTACGTAATCGCTACGAATTGCTTTTCAGACATATTTTCCAAATGTTATTATTTTGAGACATATCATACAAATAATTTACTTTTTTAAGCATATTTTTTCAAGTTTCCCTTTTGCAAGTTACTGTACCCTGGAAAAGCACTTAACAACCAGCAGTGACAAATTTTTTATGCCAGCTTGTGGATTATTTGTTTAATAAAGTGAGTTTCCTTTTTCAAAAAACAGAAATAGACCAATGAAGTAAGATTGTAAGAACTAAGAGAATATATAAAAGTTCAGATTTCTTCTTTGAAAAAAATAAACAAATCAGATTTCAATAAAATAGAAGCATAGGTTGGTCCAGTGGTTCGTCACACCAGGCAAGTGAGTACATCCACTTCCTACTACTACCAAAAACTAATATATACACACACACAGCATAATTGCCTTACAAAATCAAAATGCTGGCTTTAAAAAGCAGTATAGTGATATTCACTCTTGTTTCATGCTATACAAATAAGTACAAGGCTGTTTGCTAAATAAAAAAAAATCAAGGAATCCTTTGCTTACTCTACTGTACTATCCGACTATGTAAGAACATCCCCTAACGGTCTCGGGTGAGGAGGAAACAAACGGTTCATTTCTTGCCTTAGGTGCAGGTTGGTTATTGATGAGTTGTGCAGTTCCAATAACATTTCGCACCCTACATTTCTCTAGATGCAATGCAACAGCACACAAGGTTGATTGCTGAATCCAGTTAATCCTTTGCTCAAAGTTGCTGACTATGGAAAAACATCCCCTGCCAACGAATGTGGTCCTGTGGGTGAGGAAACTCTTCATTTCGTGCCTTTGGTGCAAGTTTTGACGACTTCTGTAGTTCCAAAAACATACCGAATCCCAAGAGTATCATCTCCAGCAGCATGCACATGGAACAGCACAAGTTTGCTGACTTCAGGTGCTGGCCTTTGGGGTACAAGTTGAGAGTTTCATCTCCAGATGCAACAGCACAATGTTGTTTGTTTGCAAAATCCAGAAAATCCTGTGTGCAGCTTTGGTGACTTCAGGTGTTCAAAAAAAACATTCTAAGACCTGAGTTTCATCCAGCAGCAGATGCAACAGTACACATCCATTCCAAACTCTGCAAACATAAAAAAACACTCTTATTCACAAATAATTTCTATAGATAAGCTAAAAAAGTTCAAGCTTTAGAATATAGGACATGTACACAGTACCTGAGCCAATGTAAGGAACCCTGGATGTATGACCCAGTTAGCTATCCCCTGTTGGCTCACCGAATGCGGTTCAGATGTGCAAACGGTTCGCTGCTTGCCTTTGGTGCAGGTTTGGCGACTTCAGGTGTTCCAAAAACATTCCAAAACCTTAGAGTTTCATCTCCAGCAGCAGATGCAACAGTACATCCGTCCGGACTCTGCAAGCATAATTATAGAACACTCATATTCACATATATGCTAAAAAAAATCAACCTTTAGAAAAATACAGAACATATAACCAGCAGTACCTGAGCCATGTAAAGAACCCTGGATGTATGTCCAGTTAGCTCAGCCATCTTCACCATTGAAGGGTATTTCCACAAAGTGAGCTGATTTTGAGTAAAACCATGAGAGCTAAGCAATTCCCTCTCATTCTTGTTCCATATCAGCGAACAGACTTGCGATCCTGTATCAACTGAGTTCAGGCAGGCACCGGTGTGTGTGTTCCAAAGCTTGATGCATTTGTCACCTCCTCCTCCGCCTGAGGCCAGTAAGTTTGCCTGAAATGGACACCAAGCAAGGGCCTTGACAGCAGCTGTGTGATCCTCTAACCTATGAAGCGCTTCAGATACGGAATTGGAAGAAGCCACAGATCTATCCCATATATGGAGGAGATTGTCATTCCCTCCACTGGCTAATTGCCGCCCAGAGGCAGACCATTTGAGCCCACAAACTTCTTGGTGATGTCCCCTGTATGTCTCAACTATGTGTTCTCGAATTCTTACATCATTGTTAAAGATTTGACCATCCATTCCTCCTGTTGTTAAAATGTGATTGTTCCAGTCCAATGCACCAACACGTGATCGATGACCACCTTTCAATGTTCTTAGCTGCCAATAAGAAAGAAAAACAGAGTTTAGTACAATTAAACACTTTCCCTGTAATTTAATCCACAAGAAACCTTTGAAGGAAAAGAAGCCATACCTGTCTATTTGCTGTGGAATCCCAAAGCTGTACATGGGAATTGTTCAGTCCAACTGCAATGTGTCGTCCATCTGGAGCCCACTTGACACTAGTTACAGGTCCATTTTCTTCATCAATTGTGACCAGCTCTGATGTTGCACCACTAGTGGCATCCCACAAATACACAGTATTGTTAAGGGCAATAGAAAGGACATTACTGCTGCCCCAATCTAGTAGATTTAAGTAATAATCATCAAGAATATCTGGAGCATCCAGTGTCCTCTCAGAAGTCTGCATGATATAAACCACAAAAGCAAAATACCCAGAGATTAAATCAATGTTATTTCTTCAAGCCAGAACTTCTATTTCAAATACCAACTCAAATAAACACATAGATTTAGTTATAGTCTCACCTGAGGGATGTGACGACGGGGCTTAACGGGCTTGGATTGGACGGTAGAGGTAGAGAAATCGGTTGGAAATGGATCCACAGGAGTGGGTGGTTTGTTCTTGAATGCTAGAATCCTGGTCCTGTTCATGTTGAGGCTCTCTGCCAGATGCTTCTGATATGCCTCTCTGGCTGGGGAGGTAAGAGTAGGGTTTTCCTTGCCTTTTCTCCCTTCTGTCACCATGTAGTGTGCATAGTCCATATCCATAGCAGATCGGTTTGGTATGAACCTATCCAACTGTCAGAAAAATACAAGGATTATGAAATTTGTACAAGATTGAAATTCAATGAATTATGTAAGTCACCAAAATCTCCAATTGAGGGACAAATCACTAAATATTTAGCGTAAAAGGAGGGAATTACACAAACATCAAGAACCAGACAAACTGAAATCACCAAAATAACCGATTGAGGGACAAATTCAATGAATTGAGTCACCAAAATAACCGATTGAGGGACAAATCACTAACAATGTGGAGCTTAAAAGGGGGGAATGACAGAAACGTCAATAACCAATCAAACTGAAATCAAATTGATTTAACCCTAATCTTCATCAGACAACAAAAAGAAAGAAGAATCGCCCCAAAGCACATAAAACAGATCTTAAATAAAGATTTAAAAAAGGAAAATTGTACATACATTTTCCCGAGAATTACGCCTCTGGATAAACTGTTCTTGGAGAGGATAACGTGATTTACTCTTGTTGGATGATGTGGAGGAGAAAGGCGATTTCACAGATCCTGCATCCATGGGGTTAGCACAAATAATTAACTAAACGTGTGTGGGTGAGAGCGAGATTCTATCTACGATACTAATACTGAAAAACAAGAAGAAAAATCCTGCAAAAGAAAGCAACTCGGTTAATTGCGAGGAAATTCACAGAATGAATTAACGAATTAACAAATTAACAAATTAACAAAGAAACAAAAAAAGAAGAAATCAGCCGAGCAGTGAGCGCAAAGAAAGCTTTGAATGCCCAGCAGCAGCAAGTGAATGATGATGGCAGGGCAAAGCAGCAGAATTGAGATTGAAGAAAGAGAGACGATGGAATGATGGGATTTTGAACGCCTAATTTATATGCTCAGAGGGTGATGATTTCAAAGGAAAGCAATTTCTAGGGTTTTAGTTTCGGCAACGGCTATATTCTGTAAAGAGCCGTTGAAATTTGTTTGGTCGAATTTATCCTTCCGCCTGGAAAATTCTTATGCGAGCGAAATTAGGTCGAAGATGTGGGCTTAAACTTTCAAGCCCATATAGGTTTTGAGTCGATTTGTTGTTTTTTTGGGCTTTATGCGATTACAGGTGAGTGCTATTCACTCAAGGTAAATACTTTAAGTGCAAATTAGTTATAAGGCCGTCGTCAGAGAATTAATAATCATTTAGGACATTTCGAAATCTTATTTAGTTATAAGGACATTCTAATTTTAAAAAGGAAACTTATTTAGTTATAAGGACATTCTAATTTCAAGTGGATAAAGAAGAAAAAGGAAGGAAGGAAAAAATATATAAATAAATAAAAAAAGATGAAGCGCTGGAGAAAAAAAAAAATGAAGAAGCGGAACCGAAAAAAAAAAAAAAAAAAAACGCTGGTGACATTGATTTTTTTTTTTAATTTTTTTTAAAGATGCAGTGACATTGATGTCTGAAGCAGTGGCATTGATGACTTATGCAGTGATATTGATGTCCGATGCAGTGACATTGATGAATGATGCAGGGACGTTAAGCTAAACATTCAAGATCGTGTTAAAGAATTAGGGGATTCCACAATGAATCCAATTATCAGAAGGGCACAAACAACGTGTGGCTATTACAAGAGTCATACTGAAGAGTCTTTGTAGTTTCACCAAACTTGTGTTCTTATCCATATTAAAAGCTCCACATTTGGAGAAATGCAAAACAAGAGCGAAGCGGATCGATGCGGTTGTTAGGTTTTATGCGGTGACATTGACGACTTATGCGGTGACATTGACGACTTATGCAGTGACATTGATGTCTGATGCAGGGACATTGACGACTTTTGCAGTGACATTGATGACTTATGCAGTGACATTGATGTCTGAAGCAGTGACATTGATGACTGTATTTACAATTAGATAACTGATGCAATGATATTGATGTCACCGCATATACAACTTGATACACACATTTCATAACTTTGTAAAGTAACTTTATTTCTTTGAATATTTGATTGATGTTGGTTTATTTGATTAGTGTTGGTTTAAATTTTCGATAACTTTGTAAAATAACTGTATTTCTTTTGTTTTTTTGTTTGTTTAAATGCATATTTTACAACCAAAGGTATGCATAAATTGTTACAATAACACGTCACTGCATAAATCGTTACAATAACACGTCACTGCATAATTCGATACAATAAGACATCACTGCATAGATCGCTACAATAAGAAGTCACTGGCATAAATCGCTACATGGGGACTCCATGCATTAATCGCTACAATGAGATGTCACTGATCAAGGTTGCCAATGGATCGCGGCGGTCAATACATCATGGTAGCCAATGAATCGCGGCGGTGAATACATCGGGGTGGTTAATGGATCCCGGTGGCAAATGCATCCGGGTAGGTGGTCAATGCATGACGGTGATCAATACGTCACGTCGATTTTTATGAAGAAAAAAATTGATTTTATGAAATTTATTCGGAAAAATATCAAATTTGATTTTAGAATAAAGAAGACGAAAAAAATATGAATTTTAGTGAAAAAATTATGATGATCCGAGTTTTAGATCAAAATATATGACATTTAGAATATGGTGAATTAAAATTTTTAAAAAAAAAAAAAAACGTTCACTCAGTTTTTTTTTTTTTTTCTTCCTCTTTGAGCGCTTATTTTTTTTTTTTTTTCCCTTGCTTCCTTTTTTTCCTTCTTTCTTTTCTTTATCCACTTGAAATTAGAATGTCCTTATAACTAAATAAGATTTCGGAGTGTCCTATTACCCCTAATAAGTTGAAAATCAGTCCTTTTAAATAATTGGCCCATACTTTAACACCACATTTTGCACATAATTTTTTTTTATATGAATGTGGTGCCGGAAGTATTTATGTTCGAAATTTTATGCTCGAAACATGAGTTGAAATTTTATGCTCGAAAAATTAAAATACAATTTTTCTTTCCATTTTCTTAGTAAAAAAAAGTAGTCAATATTCTACCTTGAGGTCTTAAGTTCAAGTTTCACCAAGTGCGTGTGGGTTATATATATCCACGTTAATTGGTAATTTTGTTTCGGTGAAGAAAAAAAATAACAAATCGACTCTGATTCGTTTGGCGCACTTGCGTAGTGGCAGATCCACAAAAAACATATAGCGAGCGCTTCGGAGTAAATTTGAAAATCCATCGGAAACATTAGTGGTATTTTTATATTTTTCTAACAACAAAACTATAATGCTTTAATGTAATTTTTTTTATTTTTTTGGTGGCACTAGCCCCCACCCTTAACCATGTGGATTTGTCCATGCTTACACATACTAAAGCTTCATTATATTCAAAATGATATTAACCACGCCAGGTTTCAGATTTAGTGATTTAAAAAGATTTCTCAAATACGGAATTAAATGAGAAATCCGGGTAAATCGGTCATAATCCTATACGATCGATCATATATAAAAGCCCACTTATATGTCCAACATCGACGGTCTTGATAAGACAGTCGTACTCAAAGTGTCATGTGCACATTGTTGGTGTTACGATCGATAGACTCAATACTTTGATTAAATTCACAACGGACTAACGTATTCTAAGTGTAACTATAAACCTAATCATTTTGTGTGTAGCCACATACACATTAAGTATTATAGTTATGTGTGAGACGACTTATGTGTATTTAAATGCACAAAAGAAAATAATAATTTAATATATAAATTTTGTCATTTATTAATAATCAAAACAATTACCTTTCTACGAGACATCCTTTTACTTGTTCAAACGCATATGAGACATATCTTTCAAACCCACACCCACCAGATGTTGATCAAACACATTTGAAGTCAGCGTCTTGGTAAAAATATTAGCTAGGTTATCGGTTCAGGCGATCTTCAAGACCATCACGTTGCCCCTTTGCACATCTCTCTGATCATATGGTATTTTCTCCCATTATGATTTGACCTATGATGACTACGAGACTCGTTTTCATTAGCCACCGCTCCACTGTACTACAGTAAACTTGTATATGCTTAATCTAGAACTGGAACAACTTCCAAATTCGGAAGTTGTTAAGTTGAATCAGTGATGCTTGATGGCTTAATGCTTCTCCATACTATGTCTCATCCACCAAAAGTAAATATTGAGCCTAAGATCGTTCTATCTGACTTAAATTTAGAATCAGTATATCCAATTATATTAATGTATGCACTTGAATATACAAACATATAATCCATCGTTCTCCAAAGATACTTGAGGACATTCTTTATTATTGTCCAATGCTCAAAGCCCGGATTGCTTTGAAATCGACTAACTATATGTCCGGCCTACTACACAACATAACATACATCAGGTTTGCAACTGTAGATGCATAAGAAATATGTCCCATACTCTCTATCTCTTTAGGGGTCTGAGGACACTATTTCTTAGATAGATTTATGTCATGAGAAGTTGGTGCGAACCCCTTCTTTGAATTTTGCATACTATAACGTATCATCATCTTATTTATATAAAATATGCCTAGGACAAAGCCAATAGCATATTCTTGTGATCTCAAACAATTATAATTCCACAAACATAACTTACATCTCTCAAATCTTTCATTTGGAATTGCTTAGCTATCCAACTTTTAACTTTAGACAACATCCCTACATCATTCCTAATGAGTAAGATGGCATCAACTTATAATACCAAAAATGTCACCTTAATTTTAAATTCATAACGATGCCCTTACTCGTATACATAAGGCTCATCAGGATTTTGGTCCAACCATAATATTTAATCTTATCATCAAATTTAATTCCATGACCTATAAACTTGTTTTACTTCGTCACGGATTTCGGGGAATCGAGGTTGTTTAATCTAGTTTTATTAATTCTTCCTAAGAACGTCACAACACAAAACAAAACTAAAAACGAAAACAAACAAATAAACCGGACAGAGGATCAACAATCCAAAGCCGGAAAGATCGTTGCGAACCAAACTAACTAAACTAATTGTAATCTATAAACTAAGGAAACAACTCAATTAATTTAACGAAGAACAAGCAATGATCCACCTATCTCACAACTCTCAACTTCTACCCTAGATCGTTTGGTGAAGATTAAATAAAGGTTGTGGTTCACCTATCAAAGGTATGAACTTCTACTCTCGTAGATAATTCGTTTTGCAATCTTTTATCTCTCGATCTTAAAGATTAACGCTCTCAAACCAAAGGTGTAAGATCTCTCAATCTAGCAACCTAGAAATTCAACCTATCAACTCCCGTTATATATAGGTTAAAAGTCTAATCTTTCCTATGGTGATCTAGGTTTACATCGATTTTCATCATATAGTAAACATCAACATGCAATTTATCTCTCGATTTCAATTGCAACATAACAAATAAACATCGAAAAGAAACAACTTTAATTTAAATACTCACAAACATCCAAAGATTGAAATTGAAAACGTTGCGGAGATTGGCTTCACATGCTTGTTCAAGGAAGCCTTAGCTTCTAATCATCCGAAATCGATCAACAAAATAAAAGGAATAAAAAGATGTTTTTGACCGAAAAGAAACAACAAAAGTCGCCCCCAAGGGGCTTGTGGCCGCCAGGGTCGAAATATGGTCCTTAGGGTTGGAGAAATCGCGCCTATTTATAGGTTTTTAGGTCGGTTTCGCCGAGTCGGTGCCATGGACGCCCGTCCACTAGCTTGGACGCTCGTCCAGCCTCTATGAACGGAGAATGAACGCTCGTTCGGTACGCGTCTCGAACTCTCTCGAATGTAAATTACGATTCGGACGCCGCTTCACTTTTATGGACGCCCGTCCACTACTCAGCTCCGGTATTTTGCTCTTCATAATTGGATTGGAGCGACATGCGGACCTTTTGCTCTTGGCCTTGTTCAATGAACCCTTGTGGCTACTACATATAGATTTTCTCGTCAAGATAGTTATTCACAAAATCCGTCTTAACATCCATCGACCAGATCTCATAATCTAGGCATTAAACTATTGAGAGATTTATTTGTATGGGTTTAGCATGGCCACTTGCGAGAAAGTCTGCTTATAGTCGGCTTCATCTCTCTAGGTATAACCTTTTGTCACCAGCCTAGACTTGAAAGTCTATACTTTCCCATCAACACCCATTTTTCTCTTGTAGATCCATTTGCTCCAAATAGGTGTTACACTTCCATGACAATTTACAAGTTTTCAGACCGAGTTAGAGTACATAGGCTCCATCTCTTGATTCATTTCCTCAAGCCATTTATCCTTATCATAATCCTTATTTACCCATCTAAAGGATAATGAATCATCGTCCATTCCATCCGAGACGACAACATTTACCTTATCTTGTTGAGAACCGTATCGACTAGGTGGTCATAATATTTTGTGAATCACTTGTGTCATAATTAGTAATACGTGGGACAACGTTTTTCACATGTGGTCTAATCGTATCAAAAGTAATTTCTCGAGTACTACTTTACTTTGAGATTTAAAGTTCGCCATGTAATAGTTCTTAAGAAATGTGGCATTAGTTGATACTATCAACTTATTATCATGCGGAACATAAAACAAACCTCGTTCATTTAGCATATGATATGCACATACATACTTTCGTACGGGATTGCAACTTGCTAGTCTTCGAACACGTGAGATGGACACCCTGATGTGATCCGTAACCGAATCAGATCCGAAATTGCCCAATGACCGATTAAAAGTATCAATAGAAACGAACACCGCTAACCTTAGCTAACATGTAACTAAGAACTTTGGTATGACCTCAACCCTTAGATAAACCGTATCTAAGAACCTTGATATATGAACGCCATAACGTTTGCTCAGAATAGAATACTCACAAAAAGCTAAAAAACTTAATATAAATTTCACTCAATAATATTTTTTTTACTGTTTGTTACAACGACCTTTTTTGCTTTTATATAAGCTCCATGCTCCAAGATCAATTGCTAATTTAGTAATGTGAGACAAAACTAACAATAAATAAAAATAATAACAAAAATAAAAAACTATCTAACCAATGTGGGATAATAAAATACTAAAACAAAAGAAATAATAACTATAAATAAATAAAAAAACTCCAACAAGAATCACATCACACCATATGCAAAAATGGCACATATTATCTTTGCACCCAATCCATGATTGAAGGTGTCTTTCCAATGTACTTTGGAGGTATCACATTCAAAATGTGAACCACGTACTCTTAGTAGTGCAAGCCCTTAGAACGAGTCCGACCGTGAAGTAGATCATCATCATTGACTTGATCATGTTCAACACAGTCTCGTTTATCCTCTTAGCAACATCCTTTTACTGAGTTGTTCTGGGTACGTAAAGCTGGTAACATATATCATGCCCTGCCGTATAATCAGCGAAGTCAATATCAATATACTTGCCTCTTCGATCAAATCAAAGACACTTCAGAGATTTCTCCTAATTTATTTTCAGTTTCGGATTTCCGATGCATCAGATAAATATTACAAGAGAAAAGGTAACTGTGGGGATTCCGTGGCATTAAAAAGAGATGGTGGTGGCCAACTGTGGGGATTCCGTGGCAGTTTTATGTCGTTGAAGTGTTGCCATGCCCTTGTCTTTAGATAGATATATACCTTGAGTGTGATCGTAAGTGGATTAATTAAGATCACACTAATGATGTTGCACTTGCGCTAATTTAACCATTTCAATATAAAAGGAGTACATTTAATACTATTGATGCCCACTGCCCAGAACAATTATTAAAAAAAAAAATACATGCAATATATTATAGGGAAACTTGAGGAACTATACCCGAAAAGTTAAAAATTTAACAAAATATGCCTTGATGCGTGCGTGCCTCGTGTGTCACTTATGCGCCGCGCGCGTCGGTCATGCGTGCCTTGTGCGTCGCGCGTGCGTCGCGCGTACGTCGCTCATACGTCGGACACAGGCATAGTTTTCAAATGTTTACTTTTGGAGCATATTTTTTCAATTTTTAACTTTTCTGACATATTTTTTCAAGTTTCCCTTATATCACGTCTTATGACACGTATTCTCCTATTGCTGGCCGGTCAATGACTTTGCATTCCCCGTTAGCAAATATATATATATATATTGCTTAAAGCCCCCGTTATCTATAATTCATTGGTCTGACTAATCCGGAGTTCGGTCCGGGTCGTGCCTGCAGAGTCTGACTCTTACTCAGGGATGAGGCCTGACCAAGAGCTCTTTCAACATGACGCATCAGATGAGAATCGAACCGGTGATCTCCTTAGGCATTCTCAAGTCACTCATTCTGTTCTTTGCATCTATAACAATCATATCATTGCTAAATTTTAGAATAAAATAATCACAATAAAATGAAACAACACATTTTTAAATTAATGATGAATGATGTAAAAAAATTAGTCACATTGTTGTCATCATTTTGGTTATGAAAGTAGCATTTCTTTAACATTCATCGTAAGCTTTAATTTGATACTCCTTCTGCTTTTTTTATCTGTCACATTTTAGAATTTACTCTATTTTTATTTATTTGTAATTTTACCTTTCCAATGTATTATTTATTATTTTTTTCCTCCTTCACCAATAAAGTATTTATATCTCCAATAAAAAATTACATTTCCAATATAAAAAACTCTTTTACCAACAAAATATTTACATCTCGAATAAAAAAAATACATTTTCAATACTATATTTTAGACATATTAATTACTTTTTTAATCTGTGTGATTTTTCTCATTACGACATATAAAAAAAACGGAAGGAGTATCATGTTTGTTCTTAAAAATTAAAATGTTTAAAGTTTTGAAAGCAACATAACACATGACATAATGTAGGACATGTTGCAACACGATTTGAGATAGAGCGGTGTTATCGATACAACAAAATTGTTATAATAAATGACACACTTTTTTAATAATTGATATTGATGTAAGACCTAATAAATTTATACGAGCCCTTTTATCACATCTCTTTTTTTATGATGACCTATAGTTGTTTAAGAATGCGTCCTTAAGACATATATTGGGCAATGTGTGGAAATCTTTTGTGCAAAATATGATATCCCTCGTCCACATGACTTTTCATCCAAACCCGACATAATGATGAGGAGGTTAATCATGATAACTCACGCCCATAGGTAGGAGGAGCAGGACCGAGTGCTCAATCTATGGAAATCCTTCTTTCATCTTAAAGGGAGGGGGGGGGGGGGGGGGGGGGGTGTTGTGTGTGTCTTGGGGTTTCCTCATTTGTCCTGCAGTCTCAATTTTTTTAAATCATGTGTTAAATGCATGTATGTAATATATGGTGTGATTCCATTTCATTTAAGTAAAATATATTCATTCCGTTCTTGTTAGTAAAACGTGTCGTAATTGTCTGCAAAAAAAAAAAAGTGTCGTAATTGTTTTCATGTGGCTATAGACATTTTGTGTTTTTTTAGCAATTTAATTATTCATTTGCTATGAAAGTTGAATATTGGTTGTTAATTTGAATTTTAAGAAATTCGCATTTTTTTCTCCTCGAGGTAAATCTTTAATAAAAGGGTGATTAGCGTATACACTAGTACTAGTTAATTAAAATTCGTGAATGATTTACGAATAATTTACGTCCATTCGAATCAATGAAAAAAAACTCACGTTTCACACACCGATTTCAATTGTATTGCAAAATTCGTGATTGTTTCGTGTATAAAAAATATGTCCGTATCTTTCAATTCCCTTTTTTTCTCCGGACAAATATTCTTTAGTCCCTCCGTTACTATTTAACTGTCGCAGTTATCAAAATCAAAATTCATTTTCATCAATATATTACAAAAACATAAATTTCTTGTAAATGCTATCAAACCATAAATGTTCTTCCAACTTCCCAAATTTACTCGGTATTCGTAAAGTATATGTTTCAACTCTCGTTATGTATGTATATAGAAAAAAATATACTGGATGCATGCTTGATTTTTTTATCGTACATATACATAACTCATGCAGTTTGCTGGATAAAATTTTTTTTATTGTACTTCTTCCGTATTTTTTTAACTGTCGTCTATCATTTTACTATATCAAGAAAACATTTACTATAACTTTTTTTTCACTTTCACCCTTATTTTTAATAACAATAAATTAAACATAAGTTTTACTTTCCCAATGAGATAAAGAATTGAAACTAAAAATTCAAAGGAAAATAATGGAAAGTTCACGTAAAGGTTGAAAAATAGGTAGACTTTGCACAATTTTCTAAATAAGTATTTAATGTTATGAGAATATAAATGGTTTTTTCACACAGATTTTTAAAAAGTTTATTGTTAATGTATGAGAAGTCATAGTACTTTATAGTATTATCTTAAATGTATGGCTTGCTTCTATAAAAAAATTGTAAGGCAATTCACCTTATGATGAGGCTCTTAATTTCGTTTTTCAAATCTTAAATTTTTTTCGTTTTTATTGTATTTAAAATATTAAAAAAAAAACAGCGGTTTTTTTAGTACTAGTTTTTAAGAAATATTTGTTCATTACACGTATGTTTGTAGACATGTTGTTTTATCGTTTATGTTTTTTTGTCGAGTTTTTATCCGCATTTTAGAAGAAAATATGAATTATACACGTATGTAATTAAAAACGTATAATTCGCGTACCGTATTTTACTATCTATGGTGTATCATATACAAATATATGTCCTTTTTTGTCTTAAAAATAATGTGTTGTTCTTGTATGTACCGGTTCATGTACACATATATATACAAGTCAAATTTACCATGTTTGGTTTGACAATTAAATACGTAAAATTTAGTCCATGATTAAAACATTAAAAACCGAATATTTTTTAGTTGAACGATAAATATGAAAGGAAAATTCGGTATTGCTTACGTATTACTACAACTTAAAATAGAAGACCTTGTGTCCACGAGCCCAGAACCTAGAGCCCAAAGCCCATTAGTCATACACCAAAATAGGCCCGTGTAATTTCAAAATTCAAATTATCTTCAACGGTTAGAACCGGGGGTCCCACCGCCGCCTCTTCCTTGAATCTCATTTTCAGTCTTGTAGAAGAAGCGCGGCTGCTATATATATAATCCACTCGGTTACCCCTCTTTTCAATTCATCATCACATTCTTCCATTTTAACCTACCTCTCAACAAACCAACAACTCTACCTCCAAATTCACTCAATTTCTGCAATGGATTTCCATAGCCTCACAAGGAGAGAGCTCCAAACCCTCTGCAAGAAGAACGGAATTCCTGCAAACATCACCAATGTTGCTATGGCCGACGCTCTCACTGCTCTCCACGCCACCACCGTATGTTTGTTAATTTACTATTTCTTTCGGACAAAAACACAAACACTTAAATCTACTGATTCCAGATTCTATGTTCTTCATCAACACGAGTCTGTATGATTATGATTTATTGCATTGATGATTGATTGAATTGATTGCAGGTTCAAGGGATTGAAGAGATCTCAGATTGTTCGCAGTCTGTAACTGCACAGTCATCGGTTGAATCACCGGAAAGAGCAAAAGTGACATCACCACGCGTTCCTCGCACGCGCACAACCAGGAAAAAGGTTGAGAACGCGACAGTGGTAAACAAAACTATGTCCACGACTCGCAGATTAACCAGGAATAAGAAGGATGCTGTTGCGCCAATCAACATAGACGTCCAATTCAGTGAAGTTGATAAACAAAGCGATATCAGCAAGGGTAAGGAAGCATGTATTCCTCAAACGCCGTCAATGGTGTCGGATACCCGGAAAAGGAGCTCCAAGGCTGAAAGTACAGCGAGAAAGGCATATGGCACTCGGCGATCAACAAGACTGGCTGTGAAGACGTCGGAGGATACAAATACAAACGTGGAGAATAAAGAAAAACCTGATGCTGCAAACATGAAGTTGTTCTCTGCAGATTGCGGAGATAATTTTGAGGTGAATGATAATGAGTGCTGCGCAGATCTCAGTGAGGATGTTCAGAGTACTGGTATGTGATATTCTTTTTCTTTCTGTCATTACTGATATGCACGTTTCCTTACCTGCTTTTTTTGGTTCTTGTTTTCAGTAAGTCATCTGAAAGAGGATGCATCTGAAACAAACAAATGTGAAGAAATCACGTCTAATTATAGCGGCGTTGATATTCCAAATGACCTTGGACGTGATTCTCCTAAGGATAGTAACAAGAGTGCAGGGAAGGTGAAAATTGATGAAGAGAATGGAATCCAAGGAAACATGTGGAATGAAGGGAATAAAGGCAAGCCTTATTTCACCTTAGTTTATGTTCTGTTTAACCGTGTATACGATTGCTAATAATCTTCTACCTTCACTTGATTATTGTGAGGGGTTCACATTTGGGTGCGGGGTGGGGTGGTGTGGGATGGGATGGGGTTGATTGTTATGCATCTGTCTACTGTCTTGATGATTTGAAAGCTGAAATTTGTTCTGAGATTCATATGGGATGTGGGAATTTCAGGTGATGACATTAATGAGGAGGCAGAAGTAGAAAACAAGGACGAAGTTATGGGAGAGAATGGTAAGTTCAATGTCATTTATCAATGAACAACTTGGTGTGCTTGTGTCACTGTGAGATAGTTGTTGCCGCAATTGCCATTGAGTTTTTATACTTGATTGCAGGTGATGATACCAATGAGCAGGCAGAAATAGAGATGAAGGACGAAGTTACTGGAGATAATGGTAAATTTCAATGCCGTTATCAATGAATAACTTTATGTTTTTGTCATGGTTGCAAGATTCTTGTTGCTAATTGCTACTAAGATTTATGACTGATATCTGCATTTGAATTACAGGTGTTGACATTACAAAGCAGTCAAATACTGAAATGAACATCGAAGTTGCTGCTGAGACTCGTAAGTTCAATATGTATATGTTACCAAGTAGCAGATTTTGCTGTTAACTGTTGATTTTTATGACACGCAACTACAACTTATTTACAGGGGAGTTTTATGGGGAAAGTGATAAACTGAATGGCAATGGGGAGGTGGTGACTGGAGGAGATGAAGTTTGTGGTGTTGATATCAATGTCAATGATGATAATGGTGGGTTATGTTTATTGTTTTTCAGATGTAGTATCTAATGTTTATCTAAATTGAATCTTATCGCCTGAGGAGTATTGCTTATTTATCTGGCAGTTGATGGAAAGTTGGTTTCAGAAATGATGGATATGTCTTTGACAAGCAATGATGATATGATAACACAAACAGAAGATCATGGTAAGTTCATGTATTTCTTAGCAACACTATAGTATGTTGAAGTTAGCAATAAAGTTTATTTGTAGTTTAAGAAAATTAAGATAACACCATTAACATTCTGTTTTGTTAATGATCACCGCTATCAGTATATCACACGTTGATGAGAGTACTTATTGTCTTCCTTGAATTGATTTTGTAGATGGTGCAATCTTGGTTCAAGAGATGAATGATGATATGGTTTTGGGAGACAATGGTGGTATGCTTGCAGATACAGAAAATCATGGTAACATATACTGTAGTATGGAGCATTTTTATGACAAGAGTGAAAGATTGCTTATCTGCCTTGATTTGATCCCTTATATTTGCAATGTGTTGCAGCTGTTAGTGATGCAATTGTTGTTGACGAGTTTGTACCCATGTCTGAAGAGGAAGAGAAAGATCTTGTCAAAGTTGGAGGAGGGGAACATGTGGATAACAGTGGTTGTGACATCCCAAGTCAGAATAATTCTAAAGATGATGAGTTTTTGCCCCAGTTGGAGGAGGATGAGGGAGAGAAAGAGAAGGAGGTGCATGATCTTGTCAAAGTTGCAGCAGGGGAACAGGTGGATAACATTGATTGTGACGAACCAAGTCAGGAGAATTCTAAAGAAGATGAGTTTTTCCCCAAGTCGGAGGATGAAAAGGTTGAAGAGGAGGATCTTGACAAAGCTGCAGCAGGGGAACAGCTTGTTGATAGTGATTGTGAGAAAGAACACAAGTTTTTGCTCAATTCGGAGTCGTCTGAGGAAGAGGAACAAGAAGAGGAGGAGGAGGAAGATCTTGTCAATGTTGCAGCAGGGGAACAGCTGGTGGTGGTAAATGGTGATAGTGACAAACCAAGTCAGGAGAATTCTATCGAAGATGAATTTTCACCGAAGTCGTTCTCGTCTGAGGAGTCATCAGAAGAAGATGAGTCTGAAGATGAGTCTGAAGAAGAGTCAGAAGATGAGTCTGAAGATGAGTCAGAGGAGGAGGAAGTGGAGGAGAATCTTGTGAAAGTTGCAGCAGCAGCAGGGGCACAGCTGGATAAGCCAAGTGAGGAGAATTCTGAAGAAGATGCAAACAGTAAGGCATCGATCTTCGTTGATAATGAAGATAGTATTCTCCTTTCAGCCACTACTGCTCCTCTTACACCAGGAAAGAAGAAACCTGCAACTAGTAGCAGCATAATGGTGGACAATCCTAATGCTGTTTTGGTTGTGGGGAAAGAAAACAAGGATGAATATAGCTTGAGGCAACTAAGAAAGATGGTTAAAGAACTAAACATCAATGCTGACAGCAAAAATGCTAAGAAGGACAAACTGGTATGAACTTGTCGTTTATTCTTTGTTAATTATTGTTGCGGAACGTATATAATTTTTGTCATAATTTTTGAAGGTCAAGAAGTCTGATGAGGAGTTGGAGGAGGAGACTGCTTCAAAAAGACCTGCCTTGCAGATGCTGCCTGAAAACCAGATTTAGAAGAATGATCACTACTACAGTAACAACTTGCTGCAAAACATATGGATGGCTGATTTCGCGCAACTTTGTTTTTGTTTTTGTTTTTGTTTTCATTAAGAAAGAATGACTTTTTCTTTTACTATGTATGAGAAAGAGATATATGAGGAGAGGAGATTTTCAATTCCTGCAACAAATATTATTAAGGCAGCAACATATTGTTGTTGCAAACTTTTGTCTGATAATAATGGTCATTGCCTAGCTTGTGCAAGCCATCATTTTCCTTTGCAATGCAATCAAATACTATTATATATAATACTATCTTTGCTTCAAGTTTTTGCTGCTGCACCTTCATTTGAGTTGAGAGTCCTTTGCAAATTACAATTATTTAGAAATCAAAACACAGGGTCTGGCATGTGTTCTTACATATACACAAAAAAAAAAAAAACATGCATATACATATCTTTTTCCATTGGTTTATATTTCTAATCAATTTTATTTTGTTTCTTTGTTATTATACTGTAATGGTTCATGAATGTTTCTAAAAAATAAAAAAAACTTATGTTCTTTTGCCTTGGAAAGTCCAAAGAATGATAGAAATCAAACGGTTGGGTGATATATATCCACTACCCAATGTGCACTCCAAGTATCACTCCGTCACTTTTTCACTATTGATCTTGGTGGGACATATATTTATCAATGTGATACTTGAATTGCACGTTGGGGAGTGCACATATCTCAAATCAAAAAGGCATTCAACATTTAGTATTTTTCCAATATTATTAAATGTCCATGTCATGATAATGTGAGTTGTAAATAAAAAATTAATAATGATGGGCTGCCTACAATTCATACAGTAGTGCAACTGTTAAACTTGAAAAAGATAAACATGACCTTCAAAAAAAAAAAAAAAAAAAAAAAAAGATAAATGGCTTACGTAACATGATAAACATGACCTTCAAAAAAAAAAACCATATCATGTAAACTACGTAGAAAGCATACTCTATGTTGCGTAAACTACGTCGTCGTGGTCGTTTAAGCTTCTTTTATTTGCATATTATTAGTAGGTTATGTTGGATAATAACATTGTTGGAGTAATCAAAATCGGGACTTGTGTTTTGGTGAACTGAAAATCACGAATATGTTCTAACTAAAGCAAACAAAAACCATATCATGTTCCACTTCTGTCTCACTAATGAAAGAACAATACATTCTATCTTCCCTGATCACACTCAAATACTATTTTGTCTTGAACATTTTGAGATTTATATATGTTATTCACAACGTGTTAGTTCAAAACTGATAATTTGAAGAAGTTTATTCTTCATTGATGCATTGAAATGAGATCATCTTTTTGTCCCAAACTAGGGAGATTAGTGTTGGGCGCCGAATTTGTCATTTTGATGATGATTGGTTTTTGGAACTTATTTTGGCATGGATAGAGATGTTAGTTAAATACAAATGTTTGGATAAATCATCTCATTGGCTTTAATGACACACAATAGTATCTGGCAAAGAAAGCTAAGCTTCGCCAAAGGTTTTCACTATCCTAGGTAGAAACATGTCGGAAATGCATACAAGTCGGTTGTATTCATGTTCCAACTTACAAAAATTAACCACTTATATGGGATAAGAAGGGTAGATGGGGCAAAGAAAAAGTAGTCGAGGACACTATACTGTCGATATCACGAGCATTTCGTTTCATATAATTCAAACAGAAATTTTGGTCCGTATGGTCGAACCATAGAATTTTGGCACACTTAGAATCAGTTTCTGTTTCAAATGACATGCTTAGAAAGAAAGAAAAGAAGAAAAAAAAACCTACAAACGATTAATCACAGCTTCAACTTCAGATGGGGTGTAAAGATGGTATTTTGGTCCAACCTTAGCTATGTCAACGTTGTTTGGAGTCACCTGACATAAAGAACAAACACAAGCTATAATTAAAATTGTCTGAACAAAGCCTTACTTAACAACAACAGAAGCAGATTTCAACAATCTAATTATTTAAAAACTGGAAGAAAGGAAAAAAGAAGCTATTTAAGGGTTCCACCTTTTCTTCCATAACTTGCTTTAGGATGGATAGTGCAATGGTTTCGGCTTCTGCAAGAGTCAGGTCCTGGAAAGTAAAGAGGAAAAAGCATAAAACTATAAACCTGTATTCTGAGTTAAGATATGTATGTATGTATGTGTGTGTGTGTGTGTGTTATATTTTGACTTGTGCCTTTTCATCATTATCAAAACAGTAAATATGAACCTTGTTATACTGCTCTTGCAACGAGCTGTCAGCACCTTCAGAGCCTGAACCGATAGCTTTTGCATTGCACTGCCAGAATGTGCCTGAAGGATCTGTATAGTATCTACAATTTGATACATTTAGCCACTTTATTAATCAGCATAAAAACTTCAAAACGGTTTAATTATATTTAGGGACAGACGTAGTATTATATAAGACTACCGAGGAAACTCATGCAGATCACTTGGAATATATACAACAAAACCCAATGAAATCCTGAAATCACCAGGCTATAATCCCCCACAATGTATGGGCAAACTAAAGATATTCAAGAGATTAACTAGATATAGAGACGAAAAAAAATCTTACAAGCTAGTGCCATTCTCATCATGACCAGCAATGAGCAGAGATACACCAAACGGCCTAGACTGCAAAGGGGTAAAACAACACTCATTAAAATGCAACATCAATCAATAGAATTTAAATAATAAAGAAAGGTCGATTTGTAGTACGAAAAAGGTTTAACTTCAAGCAGCAAGGCAAATAAATAATAAGGTTCGATATAAAAGAAAAAT
This sequence comes from Gentiana straminea, assembly GCA_036785695.1. Classification (NCBI taxonomy): domain Eukaryota; kingdom Viridiplantae; phylum Streptophyta; class Magnoliopsida; order Gentianales; family Gentianaceae; genus Gentiana; species Gentiana straminea. The sequence continues at coordinate 1,385,834 of JAVUPR010000414.1, read as the reverse complement.
TAGAAAACTATGTCTCGGATATTGATTTCAGCCATATAGATAAGAGCCTTGAGGCGATGACAGCCAATCCAGAGTTGTTACACACAAAACGGACAGCAGTGCCAAAGCAAACGCTGATCTAAGTACACAGAACCAATAAAAAATGATTAAACGAAGGACTGCCATGCATTAGGGTAAGACATCTAACATTTCTAATGGTCATGGTTCCAATTGCTGGAAAGGTCATCATGTCCATAGAAAGTAAGGTTATGCAAATTATATCCAAGACGGTCACACATTTACCAGGCATTCTTTTTAATTGCATGGAATCGCATTCTTCTCTATTTTTTTTAGATCCAAAATTCAATCATTTATGTCCTTAATCATGTCATTGAGCAATTAAAAAATAGACATGATAGAATAAAATGGATAGAACATATTAATGCACTTATCAAAAATCAATAAACCAGGAATTCAGAAAACTAGAAACTAGATGCTAACCATGGATTCCTCATCCCCTTCACCAAACCGCAAGGCAAGATCACAAAGTGCTTGTGTAGTGGACTCCACAGTCATTGGCTCGCCATATGAGAATCTATGATTCTATAAGAAACCATCAAATAATTAAACTTCCGACATAATGTATAAAATCAGAACGAAACAGAGACGGTGTAAGTATTAGGATCAAGCGCTTACCGTTGTACTAAAACCAATTGGTGTTAGTAAAGGCGCAACTATATTTCCTTATATCACTTTTAACACGCCCCCTCAAGTGTGGGCCTATAACAAGCCCGGGCCAACATGGCACACAAAGGCATATAAAGGGCACACAAGGCCAACAAAGAGGCCCAACACTTGCACAATATAATTGGGGAAACAATGTTGGATGCAAGGATTGATCCCATGACCTCCCGCTCCGATACCATATTAGGATCAAGCGCTTACCGTTGTACTAAAACCAATTGGTGTTAGTAAAGGCGCAACTATATTTCCTTATATCACTTTTAACAGTAAGGAATGTATACTTGAGTCTCAACTCGTGCATGTTCAACCAGAGTGCGCGCATCAGCAATTAAGCCACTCATTGCACATCCAATATGCTCATCAATCTCCATTATCTTCTCGACGCTGTTAGGCTCCTGTGTGATCATTCCAAGCATAGAAAGAGCTCACTATCAAACATTCTTTATCATAACGTCATCAGCTTATAAGCTGATTTTATAGAATTAGGGTACATGCAGTCCCTCCCCCTCCAGAAACTACATTTATGTATTATGATAAGCAACAAATGCATCAAATCCAGAGGCCATTCATTGGTAGCATCAAAAAACATTTTTCCCTTCAACCTAACAATCGTATATATTAACAAGAAGCAAGAGATGTCCCAAAAAAAGCCAGATGTTTCAAGTTAAGAAGACTTTTTCTTCCTTTTGGGTGCTTCTGAATCCAATTATTATGTAAAAGCCTTTAGAACAATCTTATCGCTTCATAATAACGTTATTACAAGCAAGAGACCTCAAATGCGCCAAGGCTAAATAAGAATAACTGTGAAAATCAGAAGAAAGGTGCATCAGTACCAGGAGTGGAGAGGTAATGCGCTTCTCAACAGCAAGAACAACTCCTTCCTTGGTCTTAACCCCAATTGCTGTTGAACCCAACTGTAACAATCACAATAAAAGTAAACATAAGCCCAAGAGGTTTCCTAGTATGTAGCCATTGGAAACACACGCAAATACAGAACACCAAACAAATCCATCCTGTAAGCAAATGGAAAGGATAGAGATAGATGAATTTTTACTTTAATGGCTTCAATGGCATATTCCACTTGAAACAAGCGGCCTTCAGGAGAAAATGTGTTGACTCCTCTATCATACTCAGTCCTTATCAATTTAACCCGAACAAATTAGACGCGCAATGTAGAAAAAGGCAAAAATATCTAACAAGCCTAATAAATTAGCAAAGAAGAATAAGCCCTAAATTACAATCCCCATAAAACGAGGAAGGGAATTTACCTGGTTAGAAACATTTTTGAATTGAACAATTAAAAGTTTAAATCAAATCCTGCCAAAAAAACAGCTCAATTCTTCAGAAACTGAAAGCGAAAAAGCAACCTAACATATAAGAGCAACCCCAATAAGCTCCTTCAATTACATCCTCTAAACACATCATTTTCCGTTTTAGTAACACTTTTTCAACACCAAAAAAAATTCACTCCAACAAGCAACTTCTATACAGCCCTCTAAAATCTCAAAAAATATAATTTAAATAAATTGACTAAGAGAGACAGATATCTACGATCAAAAAACGGTTCAAATGTGCAGGCAAGGCAGCAAATTTTAATTTGTAATACCCTAAACTGCTCCGTCTATAAACTTTACTAAGATAACATTTACACCAAAGCTATGGATTTGTTGCCAAATCGTAAGGAGAAGAGAACAAACACAAGAAGCAGGGATTGATACAAAAAAAGAGTACTCCAAAACGCAAAAAGCTGAAATATCTAATACCGAAATTGAAATACAGCACATACAAAGATCTGTTTTCTCAAAAGACAATAAATCGTCAAAAAAAAAAAAAAAAATACCCGTTTGCTATGGTGTTTCCTCTTTTCAAGAACTGAATTCAATTAAAGCACCTAATACCCTAAAAATGAAAAAAACAACAGGGTTTTACCTTTTGCAGATTAGGGAGTGAGCGACTGAGGTTAGATGTTCTGAAAACTTAAACTTCGATGCAGAAGAAACTAATGAACGAAGGAAAATTGGAGAACAGATACAAACTAATAATTCAATTGGATTACTAATGCATTTTCTTTTACACAACATCATTCATAACTGGCCAGTTGTGTCATGACGAGTGACACAACGGTGATCTGCACCGTTGATCATGTTGGATTTACGTTTGATCAATTTAGATACATTATTATCAACGGTGCAGATTATCGTTGTGGGAGAACCGTTGTGCCCGTATCATTACTCTTCTTATTTAATAGGGCAACTTTTTCATTAAAAAATAATCAAAAAAAAAAAGTATTGACATTTTTTTTCCTTTATAACAATGGCTTTTACCCGGAAAAAATAAAAATAAAAATAAAAAACCCGAAGTGCCCCGGTAGAATATTTCCTGAAGCTCGGTAGGATTGGAGAATCAATTTTTTTTCCGATAACGTACCTGACAAGTGTCGAGACCCAATGATCGGCTAATCCCAAAAAATATCATAGTAGTTTTTGCTTCTACTTTATTCAATTCATAAAAAATGCTGTTTTTTTTGGATAGTGATTCTGGCATCGAAAGGTGCACAAAAAAATACACCGAGAATAACTGTGCACCTCACTTTGATTATTTAAAATAAATTTTAAAAAAAAGATAGCACCACACGTTATGCAGTCGGGGAATGGGATGGGGACGAAGGGGTGTACCTAAATCATTTTTGTTTTTTTTTAAGGTAGAAAGTACAAACTTTGAAAGTCCTTTATATTAGGATATTAGGGGAGGCGAATATCCCGACCCGTCCTGAATCCCGTCCTGAAAAATCCCAAACCCGAAATTTCGGGATTTTTCCCGACCCAAAAAAGGCAGGAAAAGGATCGGAAATAAATCTCAATCTCGTCGGGTTCCCGATCCGACCAATATATATATATATATATAAAAAACATTTTTCGTCCCGATATGAATATACACAACCCAATAAAACCCGGAAATCGGTCTGCCATTGTTGTGACTAATTATGACTTTGATTAAAGTTATATAAATTAATGTGGAGCATATTATGTGCTTTTAATGAGTTACATATTTATGAATCCGGAAATGGAAACACTTTACAAGTAAAATTGAAGTTATGTATATTGTTATTAGTTCGATATGATTATAAAAATTTTTTTATCGTAATATGCGTCTAACAAAATCTTCAATTAGTTTTAGTTCGATATGATTATATTTTTTTCGTAGTAACAAAATCTTCAATTAGTTTTCTCATCTGCTTAAGTTTGAGTGCCTTAGCGGATAAGAAACTCACACTGCTTCTTGCTTCATAATCATGGTGCAATTGTTTTCTCAAATATATATTGTATAAACTTATGACTGATGTTGTCTAAAACCAAGTTTATTACTTATGGACAAGACATAGCATTTGATTTTCTTTCATTATCGATTACTGGTTGCAATGAAGGACACGTTTATGAAATTTAAATTTTCTTTTATCGCACGAAACAGTGACGTTCAATAGTCCCGTTAACTCATTTCTCCGGTCCCCATCTTCTGAACGATTGTTTGATCAAGTAATTGTTGTCATTTTTCTTATAGTAACATGAATATTTTTTAAGATCATATATTCGGGACATTCATTCCCGACCCGACAAGATCCCGAACATTTGGGTATCCCGAATGTCGGGACCCAACGCTTATCGGGTACGGGCTCGGAAAGAAAAATGAAATCCCGAATCTTATCGAGACGGGTTCAGATATGAGGTTTACGGGTCGGGTCCCGACCCGATGCCTCCCAAACTTTATATAACATCATTTTTGAGGTATCAATTTTTTATTAACTTCTTAAACAAATAGATCAAATAAAGGTACATCTTACCGACAAACTTAAACTTTGGGTGGGGTATTGTCAGGGGTAATTCTGCTGTAAGAACTCCATATTAATTAGAACGTACCGTCAGATGATTGCCACGTGTATAAACAAACAAAACATTTTTGTCTTTTTCTACACATGACAGTCATCCGACGATCCGTTTTAATAAAGACTCCCTATATAAGAATTTTCCTTGTCAGGGCTTGTTTTGTTATTGCCAGGTTTTTCTATACTAAAACATGTTTGGACTATCACCTTTACTTTGTCAATACCAATTAGCCTAAACTTTTAACACTTTTTGCTTATAGCTTGAAGATATCAGCTTTGTTACAGTTGATTAAACCTTATCTGATTTCAGCAACTTTTTGTGTGTATACTTAACAAAATGTTCATAAGTGTATATATACACAGAAGAGAGGTCTTTTTATTTTTTATGCAGGGAAGAAGAGAGAGTTGATGTCTAGCAAAAAAGTTCATGCATATTCTATATCATTCTTGAGTTGATTTAAACCGACAACATCACCGGTATATAGATTTTATGATACAACCGTTATATGAAGGTTGTATCCAGTGGCGGACGTATGATCTTGGATGGAGGCGATAACACTAGAATATTTTCGTATGTAGGAGCATGTATACTAGTGTGTTTTTTGGTGGTTTATTATTTGCATCCCACCGTATCTACTCATGCACCACACCAAAAACACAAAATCAACCTTCAGAAAGTCGATTTTTAAGTCAACAATCAACTTTTCGAAGGTCGATTATTTGTTTTGGTATGTAGCAAAGGCAGTGTAGTTTATCGATTGAATCGCGGTGGTGCAAATAAAGACTCAATTGGATTTGAGGAGAAACACTGCTATGTAATGAAAATAAACATTATTATACATTTTACGAGATATATTGGATAAAAACACTGCTATATATCGTATTATCCGAACACGTTAATCATTCTATTCATATAAACAAATATTTTACACATTGAGAACAATGTTTTGAGAGTATTTTTATATTTGAAAAGAAAAATCTTATTAATATTTGTTTAGAGATGTCACTTTAGTAATTACTATGTATGTTTATTTACATGATAAAAATATCTGATTGTTATAGACGATAGGACGAATATAAGTTTTCAGGGGGGGCCAAAAAATAGATAACATATATAGTAATGTTTTTTTCCAGATCCGAGGGGGCGACTGCCCTTGCCCCTCCCACCAAGGTAGATCTGCCTCTGGTTGTACCTAGACTTGGCAAAAATAACCGGAACCGGCAAAACAGCCCGGAACCGGACCGGCGGTTCGTGTAACCGACGGTTCACCGGTTTTGGGACGGTTACGGTTCGGGTATACAACTAAACGGAACCGGTTGTAACCGACCGGAACCGGACCGGCTCAAACGGCTATTTTTTAATTTTTAATTTTTAATTTTCCTACCCCTTCAAAAAATCCTATAAATACCCCATTCATTTTCCAATTTCACTTACATCTACTCTCCTCTCAATTCTACATTTCTATTTCTATAATCTCAAACTCATTAAATTGTTTGTAATCAACTTTGCTTAGTTGTTAAAAATAATAATCAAATTTACTTTACGATACCGAATTTTGAAGTTGTTCTGATTTAGTCGTTACTTCAATACTGTTTTAGTTATAAGTAAATTTGATTTGTATTTTATTCAACTTTTTTTTTACTATTGTAAAAAAAAATTGTTCCATTTTATAATCAAATTTGTTCGTGTTAAAAACAACAATCAAATTTACTTTACTATACCGATATTTGAAGTTGTTTTGATTTAATCGTTTACTTCAATTCGGTTTTAGTTATAAGTAAAATTGGCTTGTTTTTTCCAACTTTTTTTTATAACCGTTAAATTTTATTTAGATTTTATAAAATGTCAAGAAGAGGTGAATCACCATCACAAGGCCATCGAAATATTACTTTCCGTCCTGACACAGTTGTGCCGGAATCGGATGATATTGGCTATAGACCCGTGGTACAACATTTTAAAAACCATATCACCGGTAGTCACATTTCAATTCCTCATTCCGACACGATTACATATAAAAGATACTTAGGCAACCGAATTTTCGGTACAAACGTTTAAAAAATAACATAATTTTTAGAAATAACATAATTTACATATAAAAAAAACAACCCAATATATCTCACGTAATTTTAATATAACATTTATAATCAACTTATACTTAAAACCGAATAAAAAACTATTTATAAAAAACTATATATTACATTCGCTTTGGTTATTTTATATTACATTCAAATTTAATTGATAGTAATTTGTTATTATAATTGATAAGAATAAGTATTTTCTGAAAATCTCAAAAAAAAATATTATTAATTTTTAGAAGCGTGATCTGAATCGGAAAGGAACCATATGAACCATTGAACTGCCGGTTACGAACCTTGAACCGATGGTTACAGAACCGGCATGAACCGGATTGACAAAAAACCGCCGGGCCGGTTAAGGGCCGGGCCGGTTGATTCATTTGGCCGGGTCTAGTTGTATCAAGTGAAATACATTACAACCATTCATTTCTAACATCTCACACGCGATAAAAGTGTATTATCTGAAAGATACTTAAAATGAGAGACTTATGGCACTTGCTACAGCATTACTACAATCGTTACTCCATAAAATCTCATATACTACATCCGTCCTACAAAAAGTGTCCAATTTTATAAAATGTGTTGAATAAGTGTCCTAAACCCAACCGGGTTGGACCGGATCCGACCGGGTCGGGTTGTTTACAGTCCATTTTAGTTCATGTAATAACTTTATTATGATTAATAAAAGCACTTTTGTTATTATATATTGTTTATCTTCATGTTATTGGTTGTATATATATAGTGTGGAAATACTATGGTTAATATTACATTATTATTATACTCATAGCATGTTACATTATAACGTGTTACTTTGTATCATGAGACATATTAATTGCATTGAATAAACAATTAATATGTCCTAATAGTCATAAAGTAACTATCCTTTGTCCTATTATGTAATAGCATAGACATAGCCGACTCTAGCATTTATTGTAGCCGGCTCTAGTTACTTTTACTTTACTAGCTAGGATCCTCTCTTGTAAGGATCCTCTCTTGTACCTATTTATACTCATTCTTTCAACATGAATAAACAAGTTGGAGTTTACTCAAGTATTATTACTTTCTCAAACTCTCTTCATGGTATCAGAGCCTTAAACTCCTGAAATCCGCTGCAAACTCTCAGCAACCCTGCTGAATCAAGAATGTCTTCACTATCCGAAGCTTCCTCACCTTCGATTGAGTCCCGAGTACCTCGACGGACCGGGGTCACCGAATCTTCATCTTATACTAATCATAGACTTGATGGCAACAACTATTTGCTATGGTCAAGATCTATGAAAATGTACATCTCCGGACAAGGTAAGATGGGATACCCGTCCGGCTCTAAACTCCGCCCTGCTTTGAAGATGACCCGGGATTTGAATCATGGGATACTCGCTAATAATCAAGTCATGACCATTCTCACAAGATCAATGACAAAAGAGATTAGTGAGAACTTTATGATGTATGATACCGCAAAGGAAATCGGGATAATGCCGGAGATCTTTACTCCAAGAAAGACAATACATCGAAGTGTATGAACTTGAAGCTCGGATCCAAAACTGCAGGCAAGGAGATATGTCTCGTAACTCAATACTTCAACCAACCGTCTAGGGCATGGCAACACCTGATATGCTTGAAACTCACCCCCGGAATGATGTCAAGGATGCCGCCCTTTATAAGGACATTATTGAGAAAAAGAGAGTATTCAAGTTTCTTACCGGATGAATCCCGCCCTTGATGATGTTAGAGGAAGAATCCTTGCCACAAAACCTCTCCCCAATCTCAAATCCATGTTTGCTGAGGTCAAACATGAGGAAAGCAGGAGGAAAGTGATGCTTTCGAACTCCCCTACCGACAACCCCGCCGAGAGTGCTACCCCGCCGACCATCGGCCCGCCGAGGTTACCGAGACGTCGGGAAGCCTACCGATAGAACCGGAAAGTTGTTCGCGTGAGCACCGCAAACGCACAAATCACACCAAGGACACTTGTCCGGAAGCTACATGGCATGCCTAAATCTCTCAAACCTACCGGGGAAAGTCGGGGCGGGCATGTCCATGAAGAGGAGAATGACAACAAGTTGAATGCTCGGTTCTTTGCTTTCAAAGCTTTCCTCACTCAACAAAAAGAAGGTAGTACCTCTACCGACACGGCTACTCGGCTAGTGCGGGTAAATTCTACTCTTCTATTAGTAATGAAACATGGATTGTTGATTCCGGGGCCTCCTCCCATATGACTTGGTAATAAAAACCTCATAACTCACCTTATGCCATGTCAACAAATTCACAATGTTAAGACTGCTGATGGATCCATTTCTCGTGCAAAAGGTTTTGGAAATGTTAAACTCACTAATAAGATATGTCTAAAAGATGTCCTATTTGTTCCAAAATTAGACTGCAATCTCATATCTGTCGGTAGACTTGCAACGATTTAAATTGAATCGTTGTTTTTAATAAGAATCGGTGCACTTTCCAGACCCTTCTTCACGGGAAGTGATTGGGAGGGCTAAACCCCTGCTTAGGATTGTATGTGGTCGACCTGCCGAAGACAAAGGCGAAGATCGAATCTGCCTCGGCGGCTGCACTCAAACCTTAGATAATATCATGTTATGGCATTATAGACTAGGACATCCAAGTTTTGGTTATTTGAAGTCTCGTAATTCTGAATTATTTAAAGGATGTAATGTCAATGATCTTCAATGTGATATTTGTCAATTTGCCAAACTTACCAAATCTGTGTATGCCAAACTACCTCATTTGCCTTCCACACCTTTCACTTTAATTCATAGTGATGTATGGGGACCTTCAAGGGTAAAAAGTATAACAGAAAAAGGTGGTTTGTCACTTTCATTGATGATCATACCGGGAACACATGGTTTGTTTTTAATGAAGGATAAATCAAGTTGGACCGGTATTTCGGAATTCTACAACATGATCTCTACTCAATTTGACACTAAGATCAAGATCTTAAAGATCGATAATGCTCTTGAATACTATGAGTCCAACCTCGGTAATTTCTTGATGAATAAGGGGATTGTCCATATCGGCATTGTGTGGAAACACCTCAACAAAATGGGGTTGCTTTGAGAGAAAGAACGAGCACTCCGCTTGGAGATGGCTAGATCAATCATGTTCACTACCCATGTCCCAAAGTATATGTGGGGTGAAGCTATATTAACTCGCCACTTACTTAATCAACGACTTCCCAAAGAGTGTTAGGCTTCAAAACTCCTATCCAAACCCTCCCGACCACACACTCATGCCCTCATCTTATCTCCCAATTACCACCAAAAATCTTTGGTTGTACCGCATTTGTTTATATCCATGCCCAACACGAAGCAAACTTGATCCCAAAGCTCACAAGTGCATTTTCCTAGGATATGCAAAGGACAAGAAAGGTTACAAGTGTTACTCTCCTTCTGAAAAGAGATTTTACAATTCTATGGATGTAAAATTCTTTGAAAGGACTCCTTACTACAAAGAAGTCCACCGAGGCGGTCACCGATGGAAACCCGATTGAACTTGACCTAAATCCTTTCCCTCAAAACTCCCGAACCTCGGCACCCCACCGACTCTCGGCGGCCTGCGATCCTCGGCAACCTCCCCGAACCGAGTCTCGACCCGAGATCGCCGAACCGAGCCTGCGACACTCGGCAACCTGCGAGTCACGGCGAGATCGAACCTCGGCACCCCACCGACTCTCGGCGGCTGGCGACGTTGATAACGGACCTATTGCTATCGGGAAGGGAAAGAGATCTTGCACTACCGACCACTCTATTCATAATTATCTATCCTATGATCGGTTATCACTGTTTTTGCCATGTTTACACAGGACTTGGATTCTCACTCTATTCCTAAGAATATACGGGAAGCTCTCCAACATGATAAGTGGAAGGCGGTATCAAAAAGCCGAAATGACCGCTCTCCTTGACAACCATACTTGGGATCTCACATCTCTCCCACATGGAAAGAAGACGATCGGTACAAATGGTCGTTCACTATCAAGTACAATGCCGATGGTACTATTGACAAATACAAAGCTAGACGGTTGCAAGGGGATTCACTCAAACATATGGCCTTGACTACAAGGAAACCTTTGCACCCGTGGCAAAACTAAACACTCGTCGTGTACCGATCTCAATTGCTTTGTCCAACTTGATCGGCCTCTACACCAATTGGATATCAAGAATGCTTTCCTAAATGGTGACCTTGCGAGAGAAGTCTACATGAATGTGCCCCCGGTTTTTCCAATACTCACACTCAAGGGAAAGTGTGCAAATTGAGGAAATCTCTATATGGCCTAAAGCGAGTCCCCCAGAGCCTGGTTTGGCAAACTCACTACTGTGGTTAAAGCTGTTGGATACCATCAATGCAACTCAGATCACACAATGTTTATCAAAACAACAAACCAGAAAAGGTCCATTCTTATTGTCTATGTGGATGATATCATCCTTACTTGGTGATGACCCCGTGAGATCCAACACTTGAAGACCCCGCCGGCAAAAGTATTTCAAGTTAAAGATTTGGGCTACCTCAAGTACTTTCTTGGTATGGAAATAGCTAGGAACGACCGGGGTATATCCGTTTCACGGAGGAAGTATGTCTTGGACTCTTGAAGGAAACCGGCATCTTTGGGATGCAAACCTGCTGTATCCCCAGTAGACCCCAGTAATACCCTGTTGCATGGTGACATTGCTGTCAGAAAGGATCAATATCAAAGACTTGTAGGGAAACTCATTTATCTGTCCCATACAAGACCTGATATTGCATATGGCGTCAGTCTGGTTAGCCAGTTCATGCATTGCCCTACTGAGCAACATTGGGATGCGTGAACGGGATACCGAGGTACCCGAAGTCCACTCTGGCCGGGCTTACATTTCACCAAGTCTCCGATAGATCAATCAAGGTCTACACCGATGCTTGATTGGGGTGGATGTCACATTGACGAAAGATCTACCACGGGCTATTGCTCATATGTATGGGGAAACCTAGTTACTTGGAGGAGCAAGAAACGACTCTTCGTGTCAAGAAGCGATCTTGAAAGCGAACTCAGGGCACTTGTACTTGGCATTTGTGAAGCTCTGTGGCTAAAAAGGGTACTCACTGAACTTCAGCAACCTCTTCAGAAACCTATCACACTCTGCTGTGACAATAATTCAGCTTTATGCATGGCAGAGGATCCAGTCCATCATGATAAAACCAAACATGTGGACATTGACAGACACTTCCTGAAGGAGAAGATTGATGCCAAGATTATTCAACTCCGGTATGTTCCCTCGAGCGGATCGAATGCGATATTCTCACCAAGGCCATACCACCACTTATGTTCAAGATGATAGAGTAGCAAACTTGGGCTTGTATAAACATATACAACCCGGTTTGAGGGGGTGTGGAAATACTATGGTTAATATTACATTATTATTATACTCATAGCATGTTACATTATAACGTGTTACTTTGTATCATGAGACATATTAATTGCATTGAATAAACAATTAATATGTCCTAATAGTCATAAAGTAACTATCCTTTGTCCTATTATGTAATAGCATAGACATAGCCGACTCTAGCATTTATTGTAGCCGGCTCTAGTTACTTTTACTTTACTAGCTAGGATCCTCTCTTGTAAGGATCCTCTCTTGTACCTATTTATACTCATTCTTTCAACATGAATAAACAAGTTGGAGTTTACTCAAGTATTATTACTTTCTCAAACAAGTTGGAGTTTACTCAAGTATTATTACTTTCTCAAACTCTCTTCATATAGTAACGTCCCTAGTGTCAAACTGTGATAGAAAAACCATGAGAGTGATTATGGTTGATGAGATCTCTAATCACTCCAACAAGTTTGATGCTTAAATGTCTCTAGTCGTATGTACTGTTAAATGGGACATTGATAGTATAATCAAATTAGCACGTATTGTATTTTTTTTTTATCTTTTTGAAGATAGGGATAGATCTCGTCTATCGAAGTGTAGAGACACTTGGACTGTACGTAGACAAGTATTAGAGAATGCGTACGTTAGACTGACCCACTTACATTAAGTGTCGCACTATGTGACAGTTGTGTACTTATCCTTAAGACCGGAGTCTACATGGCATCACGGTGTGGATTGTCATGCTTTGACACTATTAAGATTTCCCCTATCCACGGGGCGATCACGCGGTAGTGATTGGCGTGATACTGAAGCATGCGGAGTATACATGTTTGGTCGTCCGGAATCGCGTATTCTATGATTGGGATTGAATATCCGAAATGGCCTTCTTATAAAGAATGTCTAGCTCTCGAGAATCTTTGCAAAGTGGGAGCAAATGTGTTATTCCGAGAGAGCGTGATATTCAGATTATAAGATACGAACGTTAATGTATTGACACTTGAGATACGATCGTATGGATATTATCACAGCGGTAGGATTGTAATTTACACGGTAACTGTTTCACATGAAAGGTAGAAGTCATTGCATTTGACTCTTCCGATGATTAGGGGTCACGGTGTGTTTTTAGACGTTATCCCGTGATCGTTAGGTATGAAGGGCATTTTCGTAATTTGCACTTTGTGTCTACGGCCAACATATTCGGAAGTCTATCGGGTCACACACATATGAACATTGAGTTGGATTAAAATGTGGTTATAGTTGATGAACAAATAAGGAAAGTTTATCTCAAGACTATAAAGGTTATAGTGGTAAATTAATATGGTGGTATTCATTTATTATTAATAAATAAAATACAAGATATTAATTATATATATATATATATATATATATATATATATATATATATATATATATATTATATTAATTAAAGAATATTCCGGATGCCAATATTGGCAGAACACATGTGTATAAGATACACTTGGATTGTGCACTTTAATTAATAAGATTACCATAATATTAATATTGGAAATTGATTTTGGAAAAATAGATTTATAGTAATAAGATAAATATATTAAATATAAGATATTGACAATATTTAGATTTTATTTATATAAGATATTATAATAAAAGAGATAAATCAATCTAAATGATTTTCCTTATTTTATTGAGAAAATGTTTTTCTCTTTCATCTATCTTCTAAGAAGCTTCTCCTAATCAAATTAGGGCAAGAAGGGGAGCCACTTCCTCTATATAAAAAATGGGTTGGCTAGTTCTTTTATACAACACAATTTCAAAAGCTAATAGTTCTTGAGTAAAATAGAAGCTTCCAATAGAGAGTTAAAGAGGGAGAAAAAGACCGGTCTAGCAGCCGGATTTTTCTGATAGCAATCCAAAGGGGATTCCGGCGAGGAGTTCGTGTGGATAATCGATAGAGGCCGGACGCGTGGACGGCTTGAGCACAGTACTACTCTCCGTTGACGGTCAAAGCTTCGATCTTATAGATCGCCAAGGTATATTCCGTTGAACTACTTAACGTGTTTATTGTGTTAAAAGAAGACGATCTTGAAAAAGGAAATCAAAATTTTAAATTCCGTTGCGTTAAACTAGTGATTTTCTAACAAAATGAACAGTCTAATAAAAAGTGTTAATTTAGAAAATCAATGCATCGTTTAATGCATCTTTTCCAAACATACATTTATCATTTAATATTGTATACTCTTTTCATATTCCAAAACAATCATTTATTATGGAATAAGAGTATATATGTTCATTACTGTTTAAAATACAACACATTGATTGTTTTTTTTAATCTGTGTGCACAAAAAAATGGACAATTTTTATGGGACGGAACTAGTATATGTATGTGGGGGGTCCACGGTTATTAAATCCTTTTGACCAAAGTTTTTGCCTATATAATTTTTTCGGAACAAGTTCTTGCTCAAAAGACTCCCACTCAATTTTTTCACCTAAGTTGACCAAAATGCCCTTGGACATGTTTAAACATGTTATACGAGTTTGAACATGTTACACAAGCCCAATTCGAACCCGTTTGAACCCAAATCACCTCATTCGATCCCAAATCACACCCATTCGAACTCAAATGACCCCCATTCGAACCCAAATCACCCTCATTCGAACTCAAATCACACCCATTCGAACCCACTCGAACCCTAAGGCCCTGAACATGTTTGAACATGTTACACAAGCCAAAATCACACTCATTCGAACCAAAATCACACTCATCCGAACTCAAATCACACCCATTCGAACCCAAATAATCCATCTTCTTCAACCCCAAAATCTCGCCGGAACACCCATTCCAACACCGCTATTGGACCCAAATCACACGAGTTAACAGAAAAAACGAGTCCGCTATTGGACCCAAATCACACGAGTTAACAGAAAAAACGAGTTAATGGAGGAAGAAGAAGAAGGAAGAAGAAGGAAGAATAAGGAAGAAGAAGAAGAATAAGAAAGAAGGAAGAAGAAGAAAGAAGGAAAAAGAAAAAAACGAGTTTGAAATGGAGGGAGTAGAAGAAGAAAGATAAAAGTAGTAGTATGAAAGATAAGGGGGTTTGAATTTTGATATTCAAAATTCGTATTTGGGAAATGAGGGAAAATTTGGGAGTGATTCAAAAGGGGGCAAAATGCGTAAACCATTAATTTCGGCTTTTTCCTTCTTCTTTTTAAATAGCCAAAATAGTCAAAGACTATATTTGTAATGAAAGTCTAAAAAAAGACTATATAGGACATCTTTAAATGTTCGAGGTTTATAAGGACAAAGGAGTTGATAGAAGAGGAGCGAAAACTAGGATAATAAAGAGGAAGTGATTTAAAAATAATAATTTAAAGTTATTATTACTTTATCTTTCCTATGAAGTTTTTTAAACATATGTATTTTTTTTTATCTAGATTCTCGATAATCATAATTTGTTCACCATAATTCATTTTTTTATTCTATTAGACGTAATTTATGAATTATGATTATTTTGATCAAAAATTCACATCAAATGTCGTGACATACAACAGATGCAGTGACACTGAATCTATTAAGATCTGAATATGCTGAGACGGACACATTTGAATATACAGTGACAGATACATTTGTTATGACGAAGACACAGACAATTAAAGATGCAGTGACAACCGAAACTATGATGACAATTGAAGATCTAGTGACACGTGACACGTGACACTTGAAGATGCAATGTCAATCGAACATGCATTGACATAGACAAACGAAGATGCATTAACTGAAGATGCAATAACTATTGAAGATGCAGTGACATTGTGTGGTAACATTGTTCTTTTGACTGTCCTGTTTGAAAATGCATCGTTGCATAAAGTTGATTGAATTGCTAAACATTTGAACATTTGATACAGTCACAATTGAATATGCAGCGACAATTTAAGATGCAATGACAAATGAATATTCAATGACAATCACAGCTTCTCATTGCAACTTCAATAACAATTTATGAAGATAAAAAAAAATGTGTCACTCTATCTTCACTGACATTATATGAAGAATACTTAGGTGCCGTTGTATCTTAAATGTCACTTTATAAAGACCAAATTAGGTGTCAGTGTAGCTTAAGTATCACTTTATGAAACGAAATCAGGTGTCAGTCACTACATCTTCAAATAATGACATAGGTTGTTTCGTTTAATAATGTCACTACATATTAAAAACACTGATTTAGAAGATCTATATAATATTGTGATGGATGATGATTTTGAAAGGGTATTTCCGCTGCCTACTGAAATTCGATTTTGTCCTTAATGACACTGTCCTTCTTTAGACTATATCCTGTAATTGTATGACCTATTAAGTTGTTCTAAATAAATCGGAGTCCTTTTTAGACACTAAAGTCGTTAACCAACAAAGGCCTTCTTCCATCTCTAACAAGAAAGAAATGGGTAAACAACTAAATTCCAAGAGATATTTAGGGATATCAGAAGCTCAAATTCTCTAAACAGCAATGCACAAACAAAGGACAGTGCCATCAACAGGCAGATAACTAAAATTTCATCTATCAGCTGTTACTATATATAGTAAATCGGTTTGCTGCTTTAAACTTAACAAAAATAGCTAACATAACTTTTTGCCTAAATTGAAGGATCAAGATGTTTGATTATATCTACTTATATGCAAGGAATGAATGGCTAAGATCCAAGACATGCCACTACTCTACTAGTTCACTACTGCAAATGTGTATAGTTTGTCAACACAAAAAAAATCTCTGAATCTGAGAGAAAGCAGCAAGTAAAAGCTAAAATGCATTTATAGGAATAATAATTATCAAGAGTGAAAAACCAAGGAGAGAAAAGATATGTCTTTCAAAAGCTAAAAATGTATATATAGGAATAATTATCCATAAGTCAAAAACCAAAAAAAAGGAGAGAAAGGAGATGTCTTTCAAAATTCTCACAACAACAACAACAACAACAAAAATTCTGAGATCATATACTACTTCAAAAAGCACATAGTCGGTACGCAAAACAGTATAAATACCGACTTATACCTGCTGCCTGCATCCCTCTATGCCCTTCTAAATCATCTTTCTTCCACTTGTGTCTTTTTAAGTTGCAACATCTTCCTCTCATTCTCTACCATCAGTGTCTCCTTTTCCAGACGCGCCATTTCCAACTCCGACTCTTTTTTGGCACAGAACCTCTGCCACTTGACTCGTCGCTTTCCTAACTCGAGTGCTTCGGCTTGGATTCTGATTCTTTCCTCTTCTAGCTGTAACATACGTTTCCTAATCCACTCTTTCTGTTCATGCTTGGACTTGGTAGGATCATTAAAAACCATAGCCATATCAAATTGAAGATTTTCTAGCCTACGGCTGAATCCCGATTACCATTTCCAGCATCTCCAGTCACCCTTTCCTTATAATGATGATTCTCCATAACCCTGCCCTGAATCCTACATTCCCTATTATCAGCTTCATCATCAGATAAATCATATTCACTTGCATCATCATCATCAGAATCTTCCTCCTCTTCCTCTGAAACATCTTTATATTTGGAACATTGTGCTGCCGTTGGAGAACCACCATTCACAGAGCTTCCTTTGACAAGTGAATCATCAGAATGATTTATTTGTGCTGTATACCTAGAAGGATTTTGTGTCTCGAGATCAGTGCAGTGAGGTGGTGTTATCTGTAGACCATTATGGTAAGCACACATTTCCTTATAGAACAAATGCTTAGAGCTTAGTAGCTTTTTCACAACCTCCTTTGCCTTAGGAGAGATATGAGACATCTTTTCCAATAGCCCTGGATTTGCAACCACTTCACAAGAAATGCCTCTTCCAAGAATATCATTCAACTTCTTGTACCTCTTATTCAAATCATTGAATTTATCCTCACACTGCTGAGGGGAAGCTTGATAACCTTTACTAATCAAAATGCTAGACACTGTTTTCCACTTGCCCTTTTTAAAGATACCAGATTTTTGCCGAGTCCCATGATCACCACCACCATCACCATCGACGCTACCATCTTCCCCTACACTCGAAACCACTTGAATAAGAAGACGAACAACCTTATCGGTCCATTTCATCCTTTGCCATGACGGACCATCTTTATTCTTTTTGCCCATTGTTCCACCAACATCACCAACCATTTCCCCTTCAAAACTCGGGTCATCTTCATCGCTGGAATTGACGTTTATACGTAAAGGATTACCCATGACAGGAATAGGCTTAAAAAGCTTCTGGCTCCCTAAACCCATGCTACAATCTCCTACCCCGACTGATCTATTACTTTCATGTGAGGAATTCATGTCCATTAAAGGCCAAATCTGATCAATTGGCACAACAGCTGGATAACTACTAGGTTCAGGGTGCTGAATATTCCTATTCAACCCCAAAAACCCACCTGGAATCTGCTCATGCTGCCCGTTGATACCCAAAAAACGACCCGATAAAAAGTCATTTTCAGAATCCATATTCATTTTTGTTCACCGATGCTAACTTAAAAAAAAAAAAAAAACCTTAGCTCTAAAATCATCAAAAAGCCCAGATGAAAAAATAAATAAAACCCACCACCCACCGCAGCCACCTGAGCTCTGTTACTTCAAAATTTAAAATCTTCCAAGACGAAGAACAGAAATAAAAGCGAGATTCAGCACCAACCTCTTCAGTACAAAAGAACGGTGACCCACGATTCAGAACCAGAAGAAGAGACCAAAAGGCATCACAGATACTCTGAGCAGAAAAGAAGACTCCATGTCGACAGCAAGAGTAAACTGACACGGAATGAATGACAAAAAGAAAAGCTGCGCCGCAACCAAAATAATTTATAGTCCCGAAAAGCCACATGTGGCCGCTGAGAGTAACTCGACCATTTCATTAGTAGAACCCTACACATAAAAAGAAAAAGGGTAATGATACGTTTATATTTTTCATTGGTTTACTTGCATTCATTTTGTTTTATCTTTCATTGACTTTGTCACTTGAATGTCTTCTTTAAGTCTTTTTGTTAAAAAGTCTAAGAAGGATAGAAATCATCGTTAAATTACCACTTGAATAGAAAGATTGGTCCATGAGGGCTTCCAGATGAATTTTTTTCCCCGAAACGATGCCTCCTCCTTGGTCTAAGAACTCTAGACCTAATGGTTTAACATGATTAAGATCTTGAATGCACTGATAATGTCAATAACCTCCGGATAAGAAATCGAATTCCACTTAAGGTCGATTTTACCTTCCGGTCATATTCCTTCTCCCACACCAAGCATCTCTTTTCGGTCTCAACTAAGTGTGTGTGTGTTAGTGCTAGGTGATCAATCCAACATCAACATCTCCGAATGTCATCCGGCCTATAGCATCATGGAGTGGAGCACACGAGACTCCAACCAGACACACCAAACGAAGTGGACAAAACCAACTCCGGTAGGAAACACGGACACGCAAGACAAGAAACAAAAAAGCAATGAGGTGGACAAAGTAGCTCCGGCGAGAAACATGCCTCCATCGTTAATCATCCACTACTTCAGCAACAACCACCGAATATGCATCACACGGAAACCACTAGAGGAGCGCCGCCACCAAACATGCGATGTCCATCCCAACAACCACTATTACTGCATGAGGTGATCTATCATTATTCAGCCTTCAATCATCATCCACAGCACCAAGGCCACCCATAGAAAACCAGAGTTGCCATTTATGTAAAGAAATACAAAATGAGAAAACCATATCGGGAATAAAATTAAAAACGGATTAAGGTTGTTATCATGAGATTGGTTATAATTTCAAAGTTTTATTTTGTTAAAAGGATAGATGCATTTTTTTCTTGCAAATAAGGAAATGTCAAACAATGTGTTTCCGAAAATTAATATGTTTCCTAAAATGTCCCAATTTTCGTAAACATGGAAAAGTCACATAAAACTCTTCGTGGGATACACAAAGAAAAATCATAAAAAATTATCCATCATAGGGAATTCTGATGGAGAATTCTATGTGGGTTGCACAAAGACAAGTCTTTGTTTCATGTGCATCTGACGATGTGATAAAACCCTTGGTCATATCCCATCAGGAAATTCTCTCCAGCAGCAGCATTACGGGCGGCCTCAATTTGTGCCTGGATGCTTGAACTCAAGTCAGCCAACTGCTTCCTCAGACCGTCGCTCACTTCTTGCTCGGTCTTCCAGTGGGTTTAGGCCTCTTTAACTTTGTGTTGCATATCTTTCATGGACTTAGCAGCCGATCTATCTTGCTCCGCAAGTTCAGCATTAAGCTCCTTCTTCGCCTCAGCGAGCTGTTTCTTCAGTTCAGCAATTTCGGCCTCAAAAAGTAAAGAATACAAAGGCACTCAGTCGGACATTTAGATCGGCCCTGACCTTTTTAGCGGCAATCAGAGCCTTGCTAGTATCGACCAACTCTTTATTAACATCGGTGCTCGACGATATTGTGCTCATATGGTCATTTATGAACTGATGTAAGCCGGTGCCGACCTGAAAAGTAAAGAATACAGCGGAGTTAGACAAGACTTTAGAAATATAAACAAAAGTAAGGAGAATACAAAGCAAAGAAAGAAGGTTTACCATGCTCACCGTGGTCCCGAACAGTCCCCACATATCTTCAATATTTCTCAAGAAAGCGCGGCGTGGGTCTGTCTGATCAGCCAGCACAATCATGTTCGCGATACCGCGGCCGATCTCCAGTTGAATATCGTTGGGAAGGCTCCATCGCAAGTGTCTCAGCGGTTCCACATCGGATATTTCTCTAGAAATCGTGACCGCCCTAGACATGTCGAGGGGAAGCTGGCGCATAAACTCCTTGTCCAACCAAACCGCCGGATAACCATGAGGTCCGACGGGTACACTGGAGGCGGGCACATAGCAGTTGTGCTGGTAGGGGATGGTTTATCAGCTACATATTTGCCTTTGTCAGAAGGTTTGGCCTTATCAGCGGCGTCTTTTTTCTAGGCCTCATCGACTTTGGATTTCTTGGGTGGGGGAGCATCCTGCTCGCCGCTACCTCCTCCTGCGGGGTCAACCTCATCAGCGGCAGCTCTCTTTTTCTTATCGCCCGCCGGCGGCTTTGTCAGGGTGGTCTGCTTGAGGGTTTTGCCCACCGCAGCTTTCTCCACCGTTTGTTTTGCTGGCAGGGGGCCGACTTCCCAGCCTGGGTACTTGAAGCTCCAGCCGCCCTTTTTCGGATGTCGACCGTAGGGAGCGAGGTCTTAACTCCCTTTAACACAGCGGCCCTCTTTACTTCGCCGGTAGTCTTCCTGGTGGTCAATAGACTGCGTTGTTCTAGAGCATCCATGGAACCTGCAAAGGGCAATACTTGTTAGAAGCAGTCAAAATAATGAAGAAGAGCAAAAATAAAAGAAACAGTCTATCAAAAACAAACAAGGGAAAATCGTACTCGGTGCCCGGAACGAAGGGTTGCCAAAACAGACTTTACACTGGGAGGGCATGCATTTGCCATGAAGCACTCCCCGTACCAGTCGGGATCGGTGGGCAATGGGTCAACCGCCACCAGGGGTTCCCCGATGTCGGCTGCAGGCCGGCCATTCTAAGATAGGTTTCGCTATCATCTAAAAGCAACCTCCAATTAAAGGCTCGGGCTTGTTCGACACCTTTTTGGACAAACCCGAGCAACTCCTTGAGCTCAGCTATAAACTCGTCGTCGTCGTCTCCTGGGTTGGGATATCTTTCAAGTGATCGGTCTGCACGGAGTTCACGGGGAGCTTTGGAAATGGCCATCCCACTCGGGATTCGACTCTCATACACTTCTTGTCCCAATCCGTAACTTTGTCAGGAAGATCGAACAAAATACGAGGTCTACCACAGCTCGATCTGCTCCGTGGTTGAATTTGTCCGGCGTCGCCCTTTCTGTTGAAGCCGTAAAAATATAGCAGCGCCGCCATCGACGGTTCACGACCACGAAGCCGGCTGATTATGATAAAAGACATCACCACCCGTGCTACCCCTAGACTAAGGTCTCAAGGCATAACCTTTAACTCTTCCAAGAACGTGATGAAGAACGGGTCAAAGGGTGGCCTAAGTCCAGCGACTAGGTGGTCGTAATGTAGCCACAAAAAATACTCGCTATCCCGACCGCAAGTCCGCGACACGTTCGTCGCACCCATACTAACGAATCGATAGTCATCCGAAATGTCGTAAGCGGTCACCGCCGACGTATAGTCAACCCGATCTTGAAATTCCCTCTATCGAAGTATGAGATTGCTATCGGCTCGTTTTTGCTCTGCAAGTTCCATCTCAATGGCGATTGACCTCTTTTTAGGCGGCCTCTTCTTTTTCCCGGGCTCGTCTGACATGGTTAACCCCTTAGCCGCTCTGGCTCTGCCGTCGATGGTTTCTTTGACGCATCGATCTTTTTCGACACCTGCGCTGATTCAACGGCTTCCTTGAGCATCGCACTACGGCTAGCAGCCCCAGGACTTATCACTTTCTCGATCCTATTAATAAGGTCGCTCAGCAACGCCCTGGTCTTTATCCTCGACCTCACCCCCAATGGCGCCCTCACCGACTATTTCGACGTCCTCATCCTCTAAGTCAGAGTCGACGCCGATTGGTCCTTGTGTTAGATGTAATATCGTCGGATCAATTATGGATTGACCCGATTACGCAGCGGAAGGCATCAGATCTAGATCTAAACGAAACAAAATACATAAATAAAAGATCTAATCCTACAAGGGGGGTTTGGGAGCCTACCTTTTTATGGTGCTTAACTCCAAGAACGATAGATCTCCAAGAACACGTATTTGAGAAGCCACAGCCTTCCAACGTGTGTCTCCCAGCAACACCAGGTGGATGGTGTTTCCCGCCGCCGGACCTCCTTGATATGCTACCGGAAAAATCCCGAAGATTTTTCCAACTCGAACCCTAAGATAGAGGCCGAAATTTTCAGCCAATTTCTCTTGTGAATAGTGACGTGAATAGTGTGTTTCAAAAGGCTTGGAAGAACTCTCTTTATATAGGAGAGTAAAACTTAACCTCCAAGAATTAAATAATTAAGAGATAATTATTACATTAATCCTTTTTCAAATAAAAGATAAATAAAATAATTATCCCAAACAAATTAGGATAAATTATATTATTATCTATTATTCCATGAATTATCATTTAACAAATAAAAGATAAATCACATGTCAAATAATTATCCAAGAAAACTAATTTCTTAATAATTATTAACATCAAATTTGCGCCACCTTTCATTAAAAGAAAAGGTCCACGCATCTTTCCTATATTTGACCAATGAGGTCAAAAGGTCAACACACCAATTTGGGCCGAGTCCATTAAAAAAATGTCTTTTCCGTGTATTTAATTATTTAGTCCAACTAAACAATTAATCCACATATCAATTAAATAGTCCAATCCAACTATTTAATTATAATTGAGGTGCAACGACGAGAAACCTATATGCTATATTAGGAGCCACGTCGGGGACCATGGACCCATATTCAGTAGCTACAATAAATCGAATAAAATTATTCATCAGACAGAATAATTATATCCAACCTATTAATTCCGGGATTACACCACCATAAACCCGAAACTGAACTCTATCGAATATAGATAACTTACACTCAAATTATGAGTCGAAAGCGTCCACTGATATAATCATTACATACGGATAAACCCTCCATAGACTGTTCATTTCGATTCGGGATATTTCCGTAAACCCTTCTCGAAACATCTTATCCTTATTTACCATTAACCCCCTAGTGATCAATTAGTTCATATTCAATATAATATGAACTCGGCCGATCGATCAGTTTAGGGTCAACAAATAAGGGAACTGTCTCTCTACTTCCCGAGGGAAGGAATGGATTCCATATCTGTGATAGCACAGACCACTCACTCATTCCAGAATAGAGCCAACGAGAAGTGTTGGACCACATACTTCGAAGTGATCCTTACTAACACATCAAACTCTACCCTAGTCTAAGCGCGGTCGTACGCAGATCACCTCGGGATTAAGATTAATCCATATATGATCATCTTGTGATTCGATAAGACTTCTCGATTACGGAATTATATCGAGAACTCAAATCAAATCGGTCCGACCCTATATGATTATCATCATATATAAATGCCCCACTAGGTACCACTATTACCGACGGTCCGGATAAGACTGTCACACCTAAAGTGTTACGGGCGCATTAATAGCAAATTAATCATGAGACCCATACTCGGATTAATAAACGCTACGGACTAAGTTAATTTTAAGTACATCTCACTAACTCAATCCTCTTGTGTATAGCCATACACTGAGTTATGTGATTACATAAACGAGGTACTTAGGGTTTTCAGTAGTGTCTTAATTATAAGCATACATGCATATAATAAGATGAATTACTAATTACGTCCTAAAACAATTATACAATTGTCTTTCGGGCACTACACCTTACAATCTCCCACTTGCACGAAAGGCAAGTGGATTAATTGTTTTAGAGCACACCCTTATTTATCTATATCTACAACATTCTCCCACTTGCTCAAAACAAGTGAGACGAATCCCTCAAATATGTACCCTCCAAGCGCATCTTAGTAATTCATCCTTCCAAGCACGACCGGAGTATGCCTCCGCAGGTAGGTCGGTGACCCGGCGCGTACTCAGAATCCGAATACCATGTGACTTGGTACACTGATTAGGTAGGATGTCGGCTTGAGTCAATCTTTGGGATCGAAACGTCGCCTTTCCATCTAATCCGGTGGTACGATGTCAATATGCCTTTGATTCAACACGAGGACGAAATTGACTTAACGATCATCCTTAATCGACCTAAAGTCGAATTAGTGTCATCACTTATATTCTAGTTTACACTGAATATACTAGCATATTATTCCTCATTCTCCCGAAGATACTTGAGGATTCACTAAACATCCCATTTCGTATTCATCCGCAGGTTTAGATAATCATTCCTGAGAGGTAGGGTAGACTACATCGTTGAATGTTGCATAAATGCAAGAATATCTTAGCCAGGTGAATGGGTGGGATTGCCAATGATCGATTCTCGTGGATTTGAGCGAATCTACTCCTTTAGAATGAATCCCGATGGCATGTCAGACTTTGACTTCAGATAACACACCCATGTTGTTTCCAACTGTTTCAGTGTTACCATTCACAAACACTAATCTACATACTACTTTACTAATATTGATGCCAAGTCTACAAAAGACTTATAACATTCTGGTCAAGTCCACATATTAAAATGTATGACCTAGAGGTTTGCTTTAATCCCCGAAGGATATAAGCTATGGCGGGCATCCCGCCAAAGGTTCTTTACGAATAAATTAAGATACCGTTAGTCTTGCAAAAAAGTCTTAGGGAATCACCCCTATTTTCTCGTTTTAACGAATCCATTATTTGTTCTTAGCTAAAACCCTTCGTTCCGAATGAATTCGATTCCGTTGTTCGGCAAGGAAGTCTTCGGGAATCACCCCTATTTCTTGCTTTCGACGAAATCAAGCAAGGCGAGTGGTGAGAGAGATCACGGTCTGGTTAACTCTCTACCTTTTCGGGAATCACCCCTATTTTCTCGGCTTTCTTGTGAAAGTTAAACTTTCCTATTCATTCTACTCTTCTTCATGTAGTTCCAATTACTCCCACCGGGCTGAGGTACTCGGTGGTTCTACAAGAGTTTCAACGAAATTGGAGTATCATACTCCATTCACGGGGTTATGGCTTTTAAACCAACCTCTATGATCGGGATCCTACACACCCACAAAGGACTATAGGTCATCAATCTACCCTATAGACCGTAAGGTCTTGCAATGGGTAATGGACAAACCATACTCCCACCGCGTTCGGGGTGGATTGATATACTTGATCTAGTTTAGTAGTTCTTATTAGTGTTGTCACCAATCGCCCGGTGTTGGATGTGGATGAACAAATCGATTAGTAACATCTTGAGTACATATACTTCAAGATCCAAGGTTGTTATTTATAGACTCTATCGGACCGAGTTAGACGGTATAACCGTCATTCTCGATTTTCCGAGTTTCATAACCAACCTTTACTCAATGCATTAAGATATTTCACGTCTGAACGTGTACGCAAAATTTCCGTCCTACCTTCAAGCACTCGGTGCTAAATGCCTCTATTTACGGAAGTGGGGTGAACCGAATTCACTCCTTATCCACAAATGCGTAGGCATCTTTTAGGTAGACTTCTCGGTTTTTCAATACAACCGTTATTTTGCAACCAATATCTTAAATGAGTTCGACGGCGTATCGTAGCACATCAATAACTATTTAAGGCAAATTTATGGTGTATCCCTTAGTGAAAACATTCCACCGGAGCGGGCCAAGCATCGGTCCCGAAGACTACGCGATAACCTATTTCGAGTATGGAATACTCTATCTCAGTGAAATCGAGAGATTTCCTCCAAATATTTTGGATAAACTTATTGGAGTTTCGAGTAGTTGTCAGACCAGATGTCACTACTTGAAAAAACTCCCACTAGCTTGTACCTTTCATACGACCCCGAAGGTCAATATGAACAAGCTATGTAACTTCTTTGAATCTATTACCCTTTCCCGATTGAAAGGAAACTTAGGCATTGTTCCTTTGAGACGGGGTTCCTTTGGTAGGAGATAGGAATCACCCTAAGCCGATCTATGAGATCTTATCGTTGGGGAATATGCACTAATTAATAGTATATAAAGAAGTGTTTATCTAAATACGGAAACCATTTGCGTTTATATAGTTTTAAGATGCGTTACTAATACCTTTTCAGCAATGCTTAGTGGTTCTGACTTTATCAAACAAAAGTACGAGTCTTGGATTCGTGCTACGAATATCATATTCATCGTCAATAAGACAAACAAATTACCCTATTGAAAATGAATACGCTCGTTCCCAACGAATCCGAACACGAGAAAATGAATTTTACGTGATGCTCAAGAATTGAATCCGAGATTCATTTCCTTATATCACTCCCACTAGTCAATGCGAAATAACGCCCGTTGTCTATTTTGTTTATCTTTTAATGCAAAGCTACCTAGTTCTTCCAAAGAACTTTAGCTTTCAAGAAAATTGCTAGGATACATTGGACAGTGATCCGAAATCACTTTCATTATCCTCTAATTTCCAATTTATTAATTTTCCGGTTTAGCCTTAAAACTACTTAGTCTAGATGACTAACACGTATAAACATTCTTTCCCATTCTCGACTTTCCTTAGATGGAAACGAGTCTTGAACTAGCGATTCGTGTGAGTAGACACTACTCTTGGACCGTGGGACGTTCGATGTTACTTGCTTGGACTATCGATTTTTCTAATCGTTAAATCATAAGACCAAAGCTCCGACTAGTTTATCGGTTCCAAATACCGTCTAACTAGCCACACTTTGTATTTATGATTTTTCAAAGATCGAAAAATCCCCGAACTAAGCTCCCACTAGTTTATCGGTTCCAAATCTTGTCTAACTAGAAATGCTTTGTTCATGATGTTTCAACGATTATAAAATCTCCGAACTAAGCTCCTACTAGTTTATCGGTTCCAAATCTTGTCTAACTAGTAACGCTTTATTCTTGTTTTTCCAATAAATGGAGAAACTTACGTAGATCTATTACACATTTCTAATAATTCGGAAAAACAACAAATCATAAGGCTAAGGCTCCCACTAGTTTATCGGTTCCAAATACCGTCTAACTAGCAACGCCTTATGTATATGATTTTCCAATTTTTCAATTTAGAAATTTGTTGTGTAATTACACTTT
This sequence comes from Gentiana straminea, assembly GCA_036785695.1. NCBI lineage: Eukaryota > Viridiplantae > Streptophyta > Magnoliopsida > Gentianales > Gentianaceae > Gentiana > Gentiana straminea. The sequence goes on along the minus strand of JAVUPR010000414.1, from coordinate 1,358,090 downwards.
TAAAATTCACTAAATGAATTTTATCGATAGTCCTATGTCATCTTTTGTAAACTAAGTATGGTCGTCTCTCGTTCAACACGAGTGACACCCGTGACACACCCGTACTATGTCACTTAAGTTTTTAAAGGCTCAAGAGAAAAATTTCTTCCGAAAAGTTAAGCGCATTTATTGATAATTACAACGTACTTGTTACTTTCCACATTTTTATTGAAGTCCTATTACTAACGAGTTTAGTAACCTAGAGATCTAGTTGTAAATAAAATGACGAGAAAGTTAAATTCAAAAATAAATTTTCACTACTAGATTTATTTTAGGAATAATAAACTATAAAAGAGTTTATCCTACCATTCCAAGGATTTAACCTCGCATAGTCGTCCGAGAGGGTCGATATCAGCACTATGATGGTCAAACTGAGACAATCTCTCTCAATGATTAAGCTTCGAGAATCGAACATCTCACGGGAATCAGACATCCGGACCTTAATCATTGATTACCTTCCTTTTTCTAGCCTAGATATTTCGAAAATATCCATAAAGAGTGTGACCTACTATATCAGATCTCAGAGTACGCCTCGAGTATGCCTACGAGGGGCAGGTCAGTGACCCGACGAGTACCCAAAATCCTATCCTTTCGGAGACCAAGCCTTGAATTTTGATAGCGGTGAACACCATCCGAAGGGGCCGAAATCAAAGCGGCACGAGGTGTCACCATTCTCTCACGTGCTTGCATCTATAGTAGAGGCCGTGGGGTTGGCTGTCGCCTTCCCCGCTCCCACTCAATATTTTGAAAAAGTGGTGGGTTTACTAATTACGGTTTTGGCCTTGACAATAAGAAACAATAAATCAAAGTACTCCGAATAGGGTCGGTTATGTAGGCAAGCCTACGCCGTCTTATTCGTTGGAACATATGTGACGGTTCGGGCCAATCCGGCGGGAGAAGCCCCGTTTAGCCCGAAGGCTTATCGGCTATGCTAAGTCCTATCGAGCTGGCCGTAACGTACATCACACGTGGAGGGGAGTCGATTGAGCCGAAGCTCGGTTGAACTCGCCCAACCATGGTTAGACCATTTCCGAACCCATGTACTAAGATTCTCCGATTTCTAAGTTGTCACCCAAAGCGTAATCTCGTTTTTGTTTAAGGTGGGTTCACTGAGAAGCCATCACCGAAAAAGCTCAACGATTTATCCAAGTGGGATTCACCGAGAATCCATCACTAAAATCGTAAACGATTGACATAAACCCGGGTCCTCGGTTTTTATAATTAGCTACTTATTATTTAACTACCACATATTAAATTAATAAGCATTCATACTAATTATTCGAGTTATACATGCCTAATTTATTCGAAATAAACTAGCTACATGTATGCATTGGAGTGGAATCATGAAGATGCAAGTCATGGCAATTTTCCGGTTTTAAGCACGTAATCTTGATCAAACACAAAATTATACCGAAAAGTAAACACCGAGATGGATCGTTGGTACCCCCGTATCTATCCTATTAAAAAAAAACACAAACCCTAACTAGGATTTACTATTTGCTAATCTGCTGCTGCTGCGAATTATCGATGATCGGAAATCCAAACGAACCTTGATCGTCACGAAACTTTATGGATCTGTTCTTCACTCTGCCTACTTCAATCTGAACGGTTGGATCTTCGTTTCAATGGTCCAATTTTCTCCAGCAATCCGCCGATCTAACTGCTGCATCTGTTTATAACTGCGGCGCAACAGTGTCTTCCTGGGGACGATCGGGCATCGAGACAAATCCCGATCGACCTTAAATTTTTAGGGCTTGTTCATAACTCCATGGTAGTCGATCTGAACGGTCGGATCTTCGTTTCAACGGTCCAATCTCTTCCAGAAATTCGACGAACTCACAGCTAGGATTTTAATGCCTGCTGTGCTTTTCTGTTACAGCAGCAACTTTATAGCAGCGATCGGACATCGAGCTCGACTCCGATCGTCACGAAATTTTGAGGGCATGTTCTTCAACTTTTATTCTTCACTCTGACCGGAGGGATTGTCGTTTCAGCGGCTCAAACTCCGGGAAAAAATAAAAAACGGAACAGCAACAAAACAGATCTACTTCTAGGAAATTAAAATTACAAAATTTCCTATACTCATATAAACGAATTTATATGAGTTTACAATAGATCTAACGAGTAAACAATACCAACCCCAATCCATCTCTTCAACCACAACAATCACAAGCATACAATCATGATTAAATTCGAATTTTACCAAAAAAAAAAAACGAAATAAAACATCTAAAACATGCTTTTCCACTCCAAGATCTAAAATTCATATACTTTGATCGTTAGATCAAAGGCTCTGCTACCACTTGTTAGATGTAATATCGTCGGATCAATTATGGATTGACCCGATTACGCAGCGGAAGGCATCAGATCTAGATCTAAACGAAACAAAATACATAAATAAAAGATCTAATCCTACAAGGGGGTTTGGGAGCCTACCTTTTTATGGTGCTTAACTCCAAGAACGATAGATCTCCAAGAACACGTATTTGAGAAGCCACAGCCTTCCAACGTGTGTCTCCCAGCAACACCAGGTGGATGGTGTTTCCCGCCGCCGGACCTCCTTGATATGCTACCGGAAAAATCCCGAAGATTTTTCCAACTCGAACCCTAAGATAGAGGCCGAAATTTTCAGCCAATTTCTCTTGTGAATAGTGACGTGAATAGTGTGTTTCAAAAGGCTTGGAAGAACTCTCTTTAAATAGGAGAGTAAAACTTAACCTCCAAGGATTAAATAATTAAGAGATAATTATTACATTAATCCTTTTTCAAATAAAAGATAAATAAAATAATTATCCCAAACAAATTAGGATAAATTATATTATTATCTATTATTCCATGAATTATCATTTAACAAATAAAAGATAAATCACATGTCAAATAATTATCCAAGAAAACTAATTTCTTAATAATTATTAACATCAAATTTGCGCCACCTTTCATTAAAAGAAAAGGTCCACGCATCTTTCCTATATTTGACCAATGAGGTCAAAAGGTCAACACACCAATTTGGTAAGAGTCCACGAAAAATGTCTTTTCCGTGTATTTAATTATTTAGTCCAACTAAACAATTAATCCACATATCAATTAAATAGTCCAATCCAACTATTTAATTATAATTGAGGTGCAACGACGAGAAACCTATATGCTATATTAGGAGCCACGTCGGGGACCAATGGACCCATATTCGGTAGCTACAATAAATCGAATAAAATTATTCATCGACGAATAATTATATCCAACCTATTAATTCCGGGATTACACCACCATAAACCCGAAACTGAACTCTATCGAATATAGATAACTTACACTCAAATTATGAGTCGAAAGCGTCCACTGATATAATCATTACATACGGATAAACCCTCCATAGACTGTTCATTTCGATTCGGGATATTTCCGTAAACCCTTCTCGAAACATCTTATCCTTATTTACCATTAACCCCTAGTGATCAATTAGTTCATATTCAATATAATATGAACTCGGCCGATCGATCAGTTTCTAGGGTCAACAAATAAGGGAACTGTCTCTCTACTTCCCGAGGGAAGGAATGGATTCCATATCTATGATAGCACAGACCACTCACTCATTCCAGAATAGAGCCAACGAGAAGTGTTGGACCACATACTTCGAAGTGATCCTTACTAACACATCAAACTCTACCCTAGTCTAAGCAGTCGTCTGTGATCACCTCAGGATTAAGATTAATCCATATATGATCATCTTGTGATTCGATAAGACTTCTCGATTACGGAATTATATCGAGAACTCAAATCAAATCGGTCCAGCCCTATATGATTATCATCATATATAAATGCCCCACTAGGTACCCTATTACCGACAAACGGATAAGGCTGTCACACACTAAAGTGTTACGGGCGCATTAATAGCAAATTAATCATGAGACCCATACTCGGATTAATAAACGCTACGGACTAAGTTAATTTTAAGTACATCTCACTAACTCAATCCTCTTGTGTATAGCCATACACCGAGTTATGTGATTACATAAACGAGGTACTTAGGGTTTTCGGTAGTGTCTTAATTATAAGCATACATGCATATAATAAGATGAATTACTAATTCTGTCCTAAAACAATTATACAATTGTCTTTCGGGCACTACACCTTACACCTTGTTCTTCTTAGACTATCTCCTCATCAGCATCGCTTGAGCTAGCCTCATCTATGCTAACCTCCTCCGAACCGTAGCCCGCCGCGGCCCGAGCCTCTTCGTCAGATTGTGTATGTTCTGAGGACATTCTGGAAAAGAAACAGGGCAAGGTGGATCAATTAATCACCCAGACATAGAAATCAGGCCGAAGTGAGAGTAATCACATCCCGACACCTCGCCCCTTCATTTTCCTTAAGCAAACAACCCAGAAATACCTTAAACAAAACCAAACCTTCAAATTAACCCAGGCAATGATTTGGGCATTTATCTATTGAGGAATTACTAGAAAAAGAGAACACGGGGCAAAATAGAGGCATAAAGGGAATGAACGTGCAATCACCAAACCAGAAAATCCTATTATTACCACCCCAACCACATACGGTATTCAAATCAAGGGAAAAAGCAAAATCAAAGCAAAGAAACAGTAAAAGCATGCAAAATCATACCTGATTAAGTAGAATGGGGACGAAAGGTAGTGACTTTATTTGGAAATTGCCCTTGCCGGAATCTGCTTTCTCTTGCCAACTTTGCCAACTTGCCGGAGAAATTTTCATAAAAAAGGAAGGTAAGAGAATGAGGGAGGGGGTCTCTATTTATAGGCAAAAATTGGAGGGAAACGACGTTTGTGATTCAAAATTCAAACGTCATAATTGCTAGGAACGGTTACCGAGTCCTCCTGGCCAATCAGAAAAGAGGACATTTCAAGTCAAACGTCGTGTCAGTAAACGTGACCGACGTGACGTTTTACAAACCCATGCGCCCGTTACAGCTCCAACTGCTCTGGTCCCTACTGGCGGCCTCAACTCTGCATAGACTACGACCTCAGATTGTTATCAGCAACCATTCTTCAAGCGACTTACGGTCTCCATTAAACATGGCTTGCGGCCATCTAAGCTAGTCGCTCCACGTCCGGCACATTAAGCCCGATAGAGCGTTATCGGCAACTAAGCTTGTCCGCTACAATGCGCGGTAATTCTCTACGCGATACTAACACTGGTTCAAGCCCAATAGAGCGTTATTGGCGACTAATCCTGTTTGATACAATGCACAACATATGTCACAACGCAATCACAACGATTTAAGCCCGATAGCTATTATCGGCATCTCTGTCACAAACGGCAGCGTCAAGGTATTTTCTGCTTTTGGAACTCTACTCTCTGCCTCGACGGGCACGCCAGGCACAGAGTATGGGGCCATTGATATACCCGAACCGGATTGGGTCCCTGTTCATCTAGATTGGGCCTACTATCATGGCCCAATAACAAATCTTGGGCCTCTATCCACTTAAATCCGCAATTTATAAGCCGGATCCTACCCACTGTTCGTAAGACGGGTCCGGTCCGCTAGCTGTAAGTCGGATCATGTTCTCTAGTCGCAAGCCGAACCCTTCTACTCCGTGTGATTTCTACCCATATGGCCAAGCTGATATCAAGACAAGGCAAATATGAGTCCGACCTACAAATGAGTCCGCTGTCCGCCATACTTATCCTGACAGCTGGCCGGTCCACTTGTATTTATTTGTATGATTATCTTTAATTATATCCATTTAATTGTCTTGTCATGAACAGTGGATCGACTTAGTCGACCGACTCAGTCCTAGCCTATATATATGGGGTCACAATGTAATAGAAAGGGATCCAAGAACTAATATACACAGAGCTACTCTGTCAATTTGTCGAATCACTTGTGTTTACTCTCATAAGCTATAATCCGACATCCTTGTTCTTGTTCACCACTGTGTCCTCTCCGGAGAAATCACATATATATAGCCATATATCCAAGAAATACTTCTGTTACCTCAAACCTGATATTTACTGCAATATCAGATACCAAATAGAACCGAATTCAAGATTTACAGAAATATATGAAAATGAAGAGAACAAGAGAACTTCTTTTCATTGAATATGAAGTGCAAATCTGCAGAATAACAACTTAGTTTTGTTGCATTGAAGAAGGGCAGCTTATATAGGCTTGTAGCAACGTTTGTAACATGCATTAAAGCTCTAACTAACTACACTAGTTGCTACTACAACTAATTACTACTACATTGACTTGGCATCTAATTCACCTAACTTACATCACCAACATCTCCCCTCAAGCTAAAATATGGTCACATTGCAAGCTTGGAATCTAATTCACCTAACTTACATCACCAAAACTAAAGGGAGCATAGATGTTCTTGATGGGATAGGCCTTAGCGCAATCTGTGGAGTGTGGCTTGATCAACTGGCTTGGTAAGAATGTAAGCCAAGTTGTCAAAACTGCTGGCTGACATATGTTTGAGGACTCATTTTTTGTACTATATGTATATGCTTTATATAAAGTGGGAAATTCAGTCTTCCATGAAAGAACTGAACATATAGAAGTGAATTGTCATTTTGTCAGTGAAAAGTACTGTAATTCCGTTTGCCTAAATGCCGTTAGAAAAATGCGGGGAAATAGAAACGCTTCAAAACAAACGCATATCCTAAATTGCCAAATTATGTATTAATGTAAGACGCGTATTTGGAAAATAGAAGAAAACTACTACTCAGAGCATGGGGATCAGCATCTCCGGTTGTCATCCGGCCTATAGCATCATGGAGTGGAGCACACGAGACACCAACCAGACACACCAAACGAATAGGACAAAACCAGCTCCGGTAGGAAACACGAACACGCAAGACAAGAAACTGGATGCAATGAGGTGGACAAAGTAGCTACGGCGAGAAACCGGCCTCCATCGTTAATCATCCACTACTGCAGCAGCAACCACCGAACATGCATCACACCGCAACCACTAGAGGAGCGCTGACACCAAACATGCGATGTCCATACCAGTAGCCACTCTTGCTGCATAAGCTGATTTATCATTATTCAGCCTTCAATCATCATCCAAAACAACCACAGCACCAAGGCCACCCATAGAAAACCAGAGCTGCCATTTATGTTAAGAAATACAAAAGGAGAAAACCATATCGGGAATAAAACTGAAAACGGATTAAGATTGTTATAATGAGATTGGTTATAATTTCAAGTGTTTCCTTATTTGCCAAGAAAAAAGTGCATCTATCCTTTTAACCAAATAAAATAATATGTTTCCTAAAATATCCCAATTTTTATAAAGATAGAAAAGTCACATAAAACTCTTTGTGGGATACACAAAGAAAAATCACAAAGAATTCCCCGTCATAGGGAATTCTAACGGAGAATTCTCTGTGGGTTGCACAGAGACAAGTCACAAAAATTTTTTGTTGCAAAATTCCCTTTGCACAAGAATTGTGTAAATTTCTCTGTGGGTTTTCTTTATGAAACAAAGTATTCTATCTAGGGCTTAACTTGGTAGATCCAGGGAAACTTTTTATTTTTATTTTTATGAGATAGACGAAATTGCCCTTCTTATTCTTTTTCCACATACCCATCCACCGGCTGCTACCTCACATGTAACTCTTTCCATCCCCACCACCGTCCTTTTCTCCTCAATATTTTTTTCCTTCACTGTAATTATGTTTGCCTTAATAATATATTTTCGATTACCATTAATTATTCCTTTCACTATGCTAAAATAATATATATTTCCCACTCGATTAAAGCCTTCCACCGGCTACCTTCTTCCAAACGACCCACCGGCAAATCTTTGCTTGTATTTAATCTATTTTTTTGAAGCATTGTAGGTATTTAATTGAACCTATTTAGTCGAACCTATTTAGTCCATGTTATGACACCAAATAGAACCGAAATTCAAGATTTACAGAAAGATATGAAGATAAAGAGAAAAATAGTTATTCTTTTCATTGAATATGCAGTGCAAATCTGCAGAATAACAACTTAGTTCTGCTGCATTGAAGAATGGCAGCTCATACAGGCTTGTAGTTTGTAACTATCACTAAGCTTTAACTAACTATAACTAACTTAATTAGTTATTAATTGCAACTACACACTAACTGCTACCACTACTAATTACTACTACATTGTATGGTCATCTAATTCACTTAACTTACATAACCAACATCTCCTCTCAAGCTAAAATGTGGTCACATTTCAAGCTTGGCATCTAATTAACTTAAGTTACATCACCAGAACTAAAGGGAGCATAGATCTTCTTGATGGGACAGGCCTTTATCAGTCTGTAAGTGTGGCTTGATCAACTGGCTTGGTAAGAATGTCAGCCAAGTTGTCAAAAGTGTTGACTGTCATATGTTTGAGGACTTGTTTCTGATACTTTTCTCTGACAAAATGACAATCCATTTGTATGTATTTAGTCCTTTCATGGAAGATTGAATTTTCCGTTATATATAAAGCATTTTTGCTGTCACTAAATAGAGGTACTGGTTGATCAAGAAGCATTTGAAAATCTTTCAAAAGGTAGAGTATCCACTGTATCTCACATGCTTTGATTGCCATGGCCCTATACTCTGCTTCAAAGGAACTTCTGCTATTGTATCTTGCTTTTTGCTTTTCCATGAGATGAGAGATCCTACCAAAAAAATGTTGAACCTAGTGATTGACTTCCTGGTAATGGAACATCTGGACCAATCAGAAGCTTTGAATGCCTTGAGTTGTAGTGTGGCAGATGAAGGAAACAGAAGTCCATGTCCAGGAGCTGCTTTGAGAAATCATAAAACCTTATATGCAGCAGCAAGATGATTCTTTTTTGGTTTGTCCAAAAATTGACTCAATTGCTGGACAACATACCAGTGTCTGGTCTTGTATTGCCTAAATACAGAAGTTTTCCTACTAAACTTTTGCAGTTTGTGTTGTCTTCAAATGTGTAGAATCAAAATGTTCTAACTTGAGCTGGGGGTCCATAGGTGTTTAAAATGGTTTTGCTCCAAGATATCCAAAATGATGTAGAATATCCATGCAATATTTTCTCTGATTAATGACTATGCCCTCCTTTGATCTGGCCACTTCAAGGCCTAGAAAGTAATTTAATGTGCCAAGATATTTAATGGTAAAAGCCTTATGCATAAGGTCCTTTAGATCTTGAATAAGATACAGACAATGACTCCCGACAATAATGTCATCTACATAGACTAAAAGGGCAATGAGAGCAGATCCTTGTCCCTTGGTGAAAAGACTATGATCATTAAGAGATTGAGAGTAACCAGACTGAATTAAGCATTGTGTGAGTTTGGCATCTCATTGCCTACTACCCTGTTTCAAACCATAGAGTGATATGTTCAACTTGCAAACAATGTTGGATCCTGAAGCATTTATACTTCATCATTTAGGTCAACATGTAAAAAGGAATTGTTTACAACTAATTGATGTAAATGTCAATTCTTCAAGGAAGCAAGGCTGATAAATAATTTGATAAGTCATTTTGGCCACTAGAGAGAAGGTGTCCAAGTAATCTATTCCCTCAGTTTGTGTGAAACCATGTGCAACAAGTCTTGCTTTGTATCTTTCGATGTTGCCATCTGACTTTCTCTTGATCTTGTAAATCCATTTACAGTCTATAGGAACTTTGTTTGGGGGTAGTGGGACTAAAGACAAAGTAAGGCATCCAATTCTAAGTGCATGGCTTTCTGCCATTCTTCATTTTGAGCTGCTTTTTTTGTATCTAGAAGGTTCTTGATCAGCATAGATATTTCATATAACAGAGGCATAGAGTCTGATGTGTGATCATGAAAAACTACATTTTGAATTGTGTGTGAAGTGGTGCCTCTAGAGGCCAAATCAACCTGGTAATCTTGAAGATATCTAGGTTACTGCCTTGTTCTTGTAGGTCTTCTATGTGTTTCTAAAGAGTAAAAATATGGAAAAGAGCTGTGGAATCTGCAGGATGAATATGAATGTGACTGTCCACTATACGATAACCGATATCCTTAAAGGTGGAAACTCGTAAAACATTGGTAGGAACAGTAGATAGCTCTGCTAAAAGGAACTTATTCTCATGGAATGTATTATCCTTTGAGATAAAAACTTCTTGAGTATGAGCATCCAATAAAAGAAATCCTTTGGTATGAGAAGGAAAACCTAGAAAAATAGATTTCCTTCTCCTAGCATCAAATTTGCCCTGACTTATTGGTTAGTAGAAGCAAAAATTAGACATCCAAACACTTTGAACAAATGATAGTTACGGAGCTTATGATATAGTAAAGCATAAGGACATTGATCTTATAGGATAAGGGTAGGAAAACAATTAATAAGAATTGCAGCATGATGCAGACAAAATCCCCAATAAGACATAGGCATGTGTGGATGAAATCTCAATGCCCCAGCTGTGTTTAGTAAATTTTGATGTTTCTTCTATACTATACCATTCTGTTGAGGGGTATTAACACAAATGGTTTCATGATTTATGCCTTTATCAGCATAGTACCATTTCATATCAACTTCTAAGTCATTATCTGAGATAACCTTTATGGTTGTATCAAACTGATTGACAACGTTATGACATAAGGTTTGTAGAATAGTTCTAGTTTCAGATTTAGACTTCATCAGAAAAATCCACAAAAATCTAGTACAGTCATCAACAATGGACGAAAAATAGTATTCATCATTAAAAGTAGGTACCCTATTAAGGCCCTATATGTCAACATGAATCAAGTCAAAAGCATGCACAAAAACAGAAGCACTAGTGGGAAAATGAAGCCTTTTCAGTTTAGCTAAGGGACAAATTAAACACTCATGTTCAAAAGGTAATTTTACATCAGATACGAAATGTTTTAAAACTTTCAGCCTTTGTTAGTCAAATGTCCTAGTCTATAATTCCAAAATAAGGACTGGGGCACGGTATTACAAGCAGCTAAACTTTGAAGTGGTGAACAAGAGGTAACAGGATCAACAGTTAGAATGTACAGGACATTAACAACATTAGCTGAACCAATCTTCCTATGTGCCTTGGTATCTTGTTCAACACAATATTCAAGATGGAAAGATAAAAAAAAAAAAACATGTACCTATTGTAACTTCCTGACAGAAAGGAGATTATATGAAAAAGAAGGCACACAAAGCACATTTGTGAGTATCAAATGACTGTTAATTCTAACATGCCCTATGTGTGACAGAAACTATTGAACTTGTTGGAAAAGTAGTTGTGATATTGTGTACAGGTACATCATGTGTCATAACTGATAGGCAAAAGGTTATATGGTCGGTGGCACATGAATCTACTATCCATTTATAAATGTTATCTCCTGACTGTAGAGCATCCGAATGAACATTTGTTGTCATTGAAAATGAAGGACTTGGAACAATCAAAGGAACATCTTGACATTTTGAAGCAATCCCATATTGTGATCATACTGAGGGGATGTTTGTTAAATCTGAACTTTGAAGTCTGAAATCTGAAATCTGAAGTCTGAAATCTGAATAATAATTAAGTAGCTGAAATCTGAAATGTGAAAATGTTTGATAACGTCAACCATTTGAAATATGAAAATATTTAATTTTATCATTTCTCCATAACAACTTTCATATATTAGAAAAATCAATAAACATATAAACCATGCATATAACATATATACCTACAATTATAAACATTTGTATATTGTTTTTAGGGGTATAATATTTGTTTATCGAAACAACATAACACATGGATAAAAAGTAAAATAAAAATAAAAAAAATAAAAAACAACATTGAACATTGATAATATAAAGCAAACGGGAAACGGGAAGTGTTTGCCTATTTACGAGAGAAAATTTGGAAAAAGTTGTCCAGTTGGAAAGATAAGCTTCTATCACCGGCAGGGAAAGAGGTTATGATTAAATCGGTACTTCAAGCTATCCTTATGTTTCCTATGCAGTGTTTCAAAGTCCCATCCACTATTCTGCATGACCTGGAAAAGGAGATCCGGGGATTTTTCTGGGGAGATACAGGGCAGACGCGCAAGATCCATTGGAAGAATTGGGATACCTATTGTATGCCGAAGAACTTGGGGGGATTGGGGTTTCGAGACTTAGAGTGCTTTAATCTGGCCCTTTTGGCGAAGCAGGCTTGGCGCGACCTTCTGCATCCGGGTTCATTAGTGGGTCAGGTGCTCCGGGTGAAGTACTACCGCAATAGCACGTTCTTAGCGGCCACCCGTACGTCGAGGCCATCTTTTCTAGGGCGAATTTGCTAGAGGGGTGGGACTTATTGATGAGCGGACTTCGTTGGCAGGTCGGGGATGGTTCCTCTTTGTTGTATTTCACGATGCCTGGGTGGACCTCCCTAGCTCATTTCGAGTGCCGCATGCAGGGCACGATCTCCCGACAAACTGTAAGGTAGCGGATTTGCTCATTCCTGGGACCCGGCGTTGGAATGCTCCACTAGTGCGGGAGCGGTTTCGAGCGTGGGAGAGCGACGCGATTCTCCGTACCCCGATCATGCAGGGCAGTCATTTAGACAGACGTATTTGGCACTATGAGAGTCGGGGAATTTATACGGTTAAGTCTGGCTATCGATTGGCATTATCTCTTTATCGGCCAGGGTTGGTAGGGGGAGTGGCGTCTGGGTCAAGTGGCTTGGACAAGGTGTGGAGGCAATGTTGGGACGTTGCGGTCCAGCCACATATTCATCATTTCTTGTGGAGGTGTTTACATGATTGTTTGCCGGTATCGCGTAATTTGGCTAAGCGCAATGTGGGAGATGGTAAGTGTCTGGCTTGTGGGGATGAGAACGAGACCTTGGCGCATGTTCTTTTCGAGTGCGAGATGGCGGTTAGAGTATGGGAGCAAACGTCTTTCGGGACTCTGGCATGTCCGGGAAGGGTGTCGGATTTTAAGGGCCTATTCACACTCCTTCAAGCAGAGTTGTCGCGGGAGGAGGTGGCGGAATTTGTGTGGGTGATGTGGCATATTTGGAAGGCGTGATGTAGTACTGTTTATGATGGTCAGCTGGTGTATGTACCTCGTGTATCTTCCTCAGCGCATTGTATAGCAACAGAGTTCTTTCAAGCTACTCAGGCATCTCGTGTAGTGCAGCAACAAGAGCTGCGGGATCGTTGGGAGAGGCCGCCTAATGGGATGATAAAGTGCAATGGCGATGCCTCGGCCACTCCGCATGCATCAGGGATAGGTCTTACCTTCCGCGATCATCAGGGTTCTATTCTGGCAGCTTATTCTTTTCGATTAGATCCAGGCATAACGGTTGTGGTGTTGGAGTTGAGGGCGATTCTTATGGCACTAGTGGAGGGACGGCGGTTGGGACTAACACAGTTGGTGGTGGAGAGTGATTGTCTTGTCTGTGTTCAGCGGCTGCAACATCAGGGGAACGACTTCTCTTCCTTCGGCGGCTTATTGTAGGATTGCATGGCAGAGGCAACACATTTTGCGTCAGTTTGTTTTTTATTTGTTAGGCGTACCGGTAATGAACCGGCACACATTCTAACACGTCTAGGTGCTGATTCATTGGGTGTTATTGATTGGGGAGCACATCCCCGGAACCTTGTTACTACCGCTGTTTTGGCGGATTTAATTTGAATAATAAAAGTGGTTGGTTTTCTCAACAAAAAAAAAAAAGCAACATGAAAAAAAATTAAAAAAAATTCCTCACGGTTTCTGCGATTAACGTGGGGGACCTCTTTATCCTTGCGGTTACCAAAGTGAAAGCAAGTACACTAATAATTTTCAGCGATATGCAGCATTGTAACCTCTGAAAATTGTCCACTACCGTTCAGTGCATCTTAATGCATTAAGTGGTGTTACAAATTATTATCAAACACCTCTAAACATAACTACCACTTAACAAATTCATAATAAGTGCTTAATTGTGTAAACAAACAAGCCCTGAGTCCTTGACATTACAGAATTAGTGACTCCATTGGACACAAGAACATCAAGAAGAGTCTGATATGGGATAAACCCTTGTGAAGAATCTACGCAATTGGCCATAGTGCCTCCTCTGCCTGAGCCTCTACCACATGTAGATTGAGTTTGACTAGACAAAGCCAAAGAACTAGATTATTGAGGCCCAAAAGAAAAAACCATATGTTGCATTCAATGCAACTGTGCCATTCTTAGCAGAAAAGTAGGACAACTGACTCTCGTGTTGTAGAGCCATTAACACTTTGCACAATGTCATATAATTATCCAATGAATTGATAATCCAAGTGGTAACTAAATCATTGCATTGTGTTCATGCCTCATAATTTCTATCATTTTCTAGGGGCTTAGGGAGAGTGCCATCAATAAAACGTTTCTTACCCTTTGTGGAGATAATCTCTTCCAGCAACGAAAATTTTCCACACCAATTAACTTCGGTTGTACTAAAACTGTTGAAGGATTTTCATCCGGATGAATGAAATAAGGATTGACTGCTGCAGCATCTTGGTTTGCCATGATCAAGAATGTACCAAGCTCTTCAGAAAGAACGCCAGAAAGAACTATAAGAGATCAAATGATGTAACTGGGACAAACAGTCGAACAACATATGAGCAAGAACGCATAAACATTTATACAAGTTTTGATACCATGTTATGATATCAAATAGAACTGAAATTATATGAAGATGAAGAGAACAATAGAACTTCTTTTCATTGAATATGCAGTGCAAATCTGCAGAATACCAGCTTAGTTATGTTGCATTGAAGAAGGTCAGCTTATATAGACTTGTAGCAACGTTTGTAATTGTCACTAAAGCTCTAACTAATTAGTCCCACCTTAATCAGTTATTAACTGCAACAACACACGAACTACTACTAATTAAGCCTTGGCATCTAATTTACCTAACTTACATCAACAACAGTCCAAGTGGGTTTTGATTTTTAAAATGCATTGCTTTCCATCAATAGTCCCTTTCCCCGCTAGATTGGATCTCACTGCTGGAAGTCGGGCGTCGGCAAAGTATTACTAGAGTGAACAGATAGATATATCCGACGAAAGAGGTGTAGGCCAATCGGATTCTTGTAAACAACAGGCATTCATGGGATGCGGATAGTCTTATTACTTTTACATATTACTTAAGGGTAAAATAGACATCATATTAAAATTGTAAAATTTGCCCTGGCTCTACCGAATAACATCAAAAGGTTGATTGTTCCAAATCATGTAATAATACCATCATACCTAGTAGAATCATTAATCCCTCAAGTTCCATCTCAAAGTAAAGGCAATGCTTAATTTGCAGATCTGCACTTTTTAACATGATGAATACACACACACACACACGGACTTTCCAGATTACGAATCAACAACAGTGGCAGCTGTAGTAGAATTTGTCTCTGTAGAATTTGTCTCTGAAGAAGATTGAACTATGTCTTCAACTGTTTCCATGTCCATTGTCATGTCGTCTTCCACCTCAGCTTCCTCTACTTCTGCCATTACTTCATCTTGATCACCTGTGATGGTGGTTTCAACACCATTTGGTAGAGAATTTGAAGGCGGTGAACTTTTGGTTTCACCGTTTGCCCTTTCTGGTGGTGGTGCAGTAGTAGTTGTTACTTGCTCTACTGGTGCTGCTGGCTCATCAGTGGATTTTGTCAACATGGATGTCACAAACAAGTTCTGCACCATAAGTCAAATTTCTAAGCTATATATACATTAAAGAACATAGATGTTGCCAATGAAGTATGCGTCACAATTAATGCCCTGAACTATCACCATTTTGCAATAAAATAAAGGGATAAAGGACCCTTTGGTCTCTTTTGTTTAACGTTTTTTTGCACTTCACTTTTCATCTTTTCACTTTTACCCCTTATCCATTAACTTCTTTTACATTTTCGGTCCAAAGTGTCATGTGTCCTACAACCAGCTTTGAAGGTACGACATGCTAGGAAGAAAAAAAAAAAAAAGGAAAAATCTATCTCATAAAATTTCAAACCAGAAAAATAAGCTAGATTACTTTCTCTCTTTTTTCGGAATACAACAGGAGGCTACAATGTCCATGTTGTACCAATACAAGTAGCCGAATCTGCTCAAGGGTATAAACTATTAAATGCCATGATGAAATTATTTGATATTGCTTGTCACACCTATGAAACAGAAAATAGGAGGCGACATGAATTATGCGCCATTACCATGACAACACATTTCTATTTGCTAAAACATTAAAAGGAAGGAGGGGGGCACGGGGGACCGAAAGTCAACGCTATTGCAAACCAAAAGACCCAGCTTACTTCATTCTACAGAACACATTCAGCTGACGATAAGTTCAACACCTTTTTCTTGCAATACAATACCCCCTCTCCCACTCCCTCGTCTTGAGAACCATTAAGTAAATGCTGTGAAATGTTTTAGATGCATGCACAAACACACCCCCGGAAATATAGTAGACCTAATCGCAAACATAAATTCGAAAAGTCTATAAAGCCTGAACAAGATTCCTTAAAAAACAACTCAAAATCACAAGAGGGTTTTTTTAATCAGACCTTTTCCAGTGCCAGGGCTAGCTTTACTAGTCGCGGATAGATGCTTTGCGCAGCCAAAAGAATCTGGTGAGGATCAGATATCAGAATTAGAGTGAGAATTTTTAATTTATGGCATTAACCCTTCTGCAGGACCAAAATGGTGTTCAAGACGAGTTCATGGCAAAACTGTAGTTTACCAAGCAAAAAATTACATAACTTGACATGTGCATAACAAAAAATATCTGCCAAAGAAAAGCTAGGCTTCACCAAAGATTTTCACTATCTTACGCAGAAACATGTCAAAAACGCATACAAGTCGTTTTCATGTTGATGAAATAGCAATCATTTGTGTTTAATCACATCATATTAAAAGCTTGGAAGAAACAAAAGCAACGCCTCCCACCCCAAAGCATAGAAGACTGGCAAAGATGTGCTGAGTGTTAGAACAAGAAAGCTTTAAAGAAAGAAAAAAGCCCAACAGTGTCATTAAGGTCATAATAGAGGCAGAAAACAGCAAAATGCCAATAGGAAATTATAAACAGCAGGATAAAGACAAGGAGAGTGTGCGTATATAGAGATAATCACCCTTAAAAAGTTGTTTCAAACTTACAAAATTAACCACTTAGTTGGGATAAGAGGGTAGAGGGAGCAAAGAAAAAGAAGTAAAGACACTAACAATACCAAAGGCCTCGACTATTATAGTAAAAAAAAAGAATACACTGTAATAAGCATAACCTCACATAGCCTCTGTAATGTAAACGGAGGGCCCTCGATAAAGCTTTGAAGAGCTGCAAAACAGAGCAATGCAACAACATACTTACAAAAGGTCTCAAATAATGATAGTAGCGCAACAGTTCACAACGACAGAAGTTAAAGCAACACAGTTTTTTAAGAGAAGACTCCTGCATGTTGTGATGCCCTGATACTCCATTAACACTATAAAGCCATTCCAATAACCTTAAAGAGCAACACCTAGGCCAAGAAACCACACTGTTCAGATCATAAGCTAATAATGAATGACTATAATAGAATTCAGCTGCGAAATAAACAATGTGCACGATTAATCACAGGGTTTACTAAAACTGCCTATTAAACAACTCAGTTCCAAGAGTTGTTAAAGGATATCAAAAGCTCAACTCCCTAAACAGCAGAGCACAACCAAAGAAGGATAGTGCCATCAACTTGCAAAACACTAAAATTTCATTTTACAATAACCATAACATCCTAAGCATGTTTTGTACTGATCCAGACTCACCCACATGGACTGATAGTTCTTATAACACGAGACCAAGATATTAATGTCAAGGACATATGACAGAAAAGAAAATAAAGGATCACAAAACAGATGTGCGTTAAATCCAACTACACAGAGAGCTAGGCAATAATCTATCCAAGAAATTTTCCATATTTGTTTAATTGCATAAAAGTGTAAGAATGACAGACATTCAGGAAAAGTTCAAGACTAGAATATGCCCCTCCGTGTACAAAGTAAACATGCAAAGATTTTTCCCTTACACATTTCACCTTAAAATAATGAACCAAATAAGTAAAAGTTACCAAGTTTTTTTTTTTTTTTGAAAGGTTTAAAGTTATCAAGTTAAACATGCTTATAAGAAAGGAGAGTAGCATAACAAAAGAAATTGTTTAGGCACATGATAGTCGGAAATACCATCATCCAACCTTTTCACCAACTCTGGAAAGGTTTCCCTTAATGAAAGGGTTTGTTCTTCGCTGGGCATTGTGGCCTCGGGATACTCAGCCAGGACCTACAGGACAAAACATAAACACTAATCAAAACAGTCTTCTGATCAAAAGATGACAAATCCAAAGTAAGTTTCTGGTACCTGCTTGAGATGGAAAGAGAGCATGTACTTCAGCTTGTCCCAATCATGCCTACTTTAAGTGTAAGACATCAGTAATGCATTATAATGATGCATGTCAACATTTTCTTTACAAATTTTGGAGATCACTCGATATGCACCCAGTAAATCGGTTGCAAAGGGTGAAACAAAAATCATATGATTCAGTTGATCGAATTCCAAGTGAATTTGTTAATACAAGGGATTTCCTTGAAGTAAAACAATCAATTAGTAACTGAAGTAAGAATTGGGGCATTCTGTTGTCATTGATGGGCCAAGATATTGCAAGGAGAACAAGGTAAGACGAGTCATGAAGCATGCTCCAAAATATTTTACCGGGGCATGTTCCACCTGCCCCCCCAAAAAAAAAAACGGACTAAAATATTAGTGCCTTAATTAGAGTGTGAGAAAATTATAGTAACCGAAACTCCCATCAAACGCAGACGATGAATTGAAGAAAAACTTGCAAAATACAACCCTGCGTGGTAAATAAGCTACAATGGCCCATACCATGAAATGCTTCATTAAAACAAGCCACAAGAAAAATTATAAAACATGGTAAGCCAACTGAGATATCAAGCAAAAACTTTTCTGGTGAGGCCTCTGGTGATGCACATGATGGTGATATCTTATTTACAAGCAATAAGGTGAGTAGGTGACCAACACAATTCTTTCAATGGAAAACACAATGGCTAAAAGACATATTAGCCTAGTGTAGGTGTATAGCTAGTTGAAGATGTGACTACCAAATTTTTCAGAATGTACAATCGACAGATTTGCAATGGATAAGCCAAATATTGGTGAAATAAGTACAGAATAATCAAATGAATGCACCTAGTGTCAAAACTAAAGTACGTTAAACTACTAATCAGGTCAGAATGTTATAATTCTTTCTTAATTTGGCAAGAATCCAAACTATAACTTGCTATAACATGGACGCACCACCAACTTATGCAATAGATAGTCTCCAATGATATAACATGATGGATTTGGTTAAATAGAAATGATCAAAATACTTTACCACTCAGATGATGATGGTGAAACCATACAAAGGAACAAGGTACTATATGATCAGTTTTAAACAACAGCAATCAGACTTCTGGCCATAACAATAAGCATAAATTTTCAGAAAAGTTTACCAAAACTTCCCGGTGCCAGCAATTGCTTCGAGTATGCCAATTACTTCTTCCTTTGAAAAATCATGCCCGGACACAATTTCACTGCATTGAAATACATATGCTTGTGCTAAAAAAAAATATATGCACAACCAAATAATCAATACTATGGAAACAATAATAGACTTAAATTGAGCCATATGTTTTCCTTAAAATGAGAGAGAAAAAACCCCATTTGTGATAAATGCCATTTTTATCCTTCCCTCAGAATCAGAGGGGATAAACATATACACCGACAGAAGACGTTATCAGCCGCCAAGATTTCAAGAATCAATGACTGGCCGTATCCCCTGCTCTCTTTTCATTTCATCATCAGTCCAACATAATTGTTCGTCTGTGGACAGATGTAGGAAGGAGGTGCAATGGCAACGAGAATGAAAATGATGGCTAGAGAATTGTAAATATGAAGTTTAAAACTGGTGTGTGGGGGGGCCATTGGATAATTTGACGAGAAGGATAAGTGTGTCAGGATTTGAAAAGTTGCACAGCACAATTGCCAGCCAAATGTGGAGGAATCTATAAGAAAGAAATCGACAACACAACATCCTTAAAAAAAAGATCATAACTAATGGAAGAGCAATTCTGGATCTTCTCTTTGCAGTACTTTGTCTTTGTAGCCTTGGAAATAGGCCGTGTCAATAAATCCAATCCACTAATAACTAATGCTTGCTGAGGTTCATACTACATGAATGAGAATAAAAAGAAACAATCCACTACTTCGACATAAGTAATAATATACCAATGATTTGGAATGTCAGGAAGTGGATCCTCAGGGCTATGGTCTGCAGCAACATCAGAATTGATAACAGCCTGCTGGGAACTTTCTGTGGTTTGGGTCTCCATTAGAGGCTTCAGCTGAAGCAATATATAACAACCAGAAACAACGAAATTGACAAGCAAGAACGCATTAGTGTCGCAGGAAATCAAAACCCATAAATAACATGAAAACGGGATAGGCAGATGGTCTAACAATTCAAGTTTTATCGGCCACAATAGCAATGAAATGTGCATCAAACAAAGAAAAGAAGACAAAAATCACATATTCCAGTAGAGCACTGGACCATGGATATTCAGACAAACCCTAGATAATATTCGAGGGTTAAGAAAGAATTTTGAATTCACTAGCATGATTAACAAATGCAAGATTTACCAAATAATGATAGCAATGGAAGGTGGGAAACTTTGTTTCGCCCTTCAATCTTCACTGAGAGAAATGGAGAACCAACCACCCAACTAGAGAGGAAGAAGATGGAGCCAACAATGCCAGAATCAACAGTAAAAGTTGAGCTCGTAATTACATTTCGGCCCACCAAAATCTTTACAACCCAATACCAATTCACTTCTTTTATTTTCTTTTAATTTTTTTTACGGATATGAAATATACACACGTATGCACATTTTTTGTTCACATTAGAGGCCGTTTGTTAAAACTGAAAACTGAAATCTGAAGTCTTAATTCTGAATAAATTAAGTAACTGAATATTTTAAGTGTTGAAATTGATTAGACTGTTTGGTAACACTTATTATATCTGAAATTAGAATTTGTTTCGTGAGTGTGTATGTGGGTGTGGGTGTGGGTGTGTGGAGGGTGGGTGTAGGGTGGGTGGGGGTGTTAGTGTGGGGTAATGGGGGTGTAGGTTGGTGTGTGGGAGTGGGTGTGTGGGGGTGGGTTGTGTGGGCGTGGGTGTGGGTGTAGGGTGTGGGGGTGGGTATGGGTGGGTGGTGGGTGTTGTTAGGTGTGATGCCCGAAAGACAATTTTGTAATTGTTTTATTTAATAAATGAAATGATGTTATTATTCATATTTATTATTCTCATATTCACCGATGTGACAATAGTATTTACACTACAGAAAACCCTAAGTATATCGTTTATGTAATCACTTAACTCAGTGTATGGGATATACACGGGAGGATTGAGTTAGTGAAGATATACTTAAAATACAATTAGCCCGTAGTGAAGTTAATCGAGAGTATCGGGTCTCTCCTTTAACGTGCTATTAATGCGCCCAGAACACTATAGGTGTGATTGTCTTATCCGGACTTTCGGTTAAGAGAACCTGGTGGGGCATTTATATATGATAGATATATCATATAGGGGACCGATTTGATTAGAGTTCACGATATAATTCCGTAATCGAGAAGTCTTATCGAATCAATGGATGATCATATTTATGGATATGTCTTAATCTGAGGTGATCACATCAATGCTTGAATCGGTATGAGGTTTGACTTGACGGTTAAGGATTACACCGAGTACGTGGTCCGAATTACCCCATCTTGGCGTTGTCTTGGATTGAGTGAGTAGTCTATGTTATCACGGATACGGAATCCATTCCTTCCATTTATGGAAGTAGATAAACGATTCCTTATTTGTTAATCCTAGAAAGCGATCGATCGCGCGAGTTCATATCACACTTTGATTGATCACCGAGTGAGTTGCATGAATTAATTGATCACTAGGGGGTTAATGGTAAATAAGGATAAGAGGTTCTAAAAAGGGTTAACGGTAACTTCCCGATTTAGAATGAACGATCTATGGAGGATTAATCCATATGTAATGATTATATCAATAGACGCTTATTATTATTCTCGTGAGGAGATAAATATAATCTCATAATCGGAGGAGTGCGATCACGGGATTATGGTGGCATATTCCCGTGATTGATTTATCGAATATAATTATTATATAATTATTTATTTGATTTATCGGAGCCGTGATTATTAGTCCGTAGTCCCGACGTGCGCTCCAATATAGCATAGCTATATCTCGGACGTCGAATCACTAATAATATTAATTTAGTTCTTGTTGGACTTTATTAAAACGATATGTGAATTAATTGTTTAGTGGACTATTAAATTAGTTGGGCTAAATAATTAAATACACGGAAAAGACATTTTTATTAATGGCTCCAACCGAATTGGTGTGTTGATCATTTTTGACCTAATTGGTCAAAAAGGATGGAAATATGCGTGACCTAATTTTTAGTAAAAAGGTGCGCATATATTTTGTGTGTTATTATTAGGAAATTTGTTTTCCTAAATTGATTAATAAGACATGCGCATAAAATATTTATTGGATAAATATTTATGAAAAGAAATAAAGATAAATATTATCCTAGATTTGTTAGAATATTTTGGGATTATCTTTTATTTAATAGGATTATCATAATTGATTTTGTATTAATTATAAAATCCTTGGAGGCTTTAAGTTTTCTTTCCTATATAAAGAGAGTTCTCAAACGCCGCCCTTTAACACTACAATTTTCGACTTTCACCTCTTAGAGAGGAGAAAGAAAATTTCGGCCAAGGGGAGACAAGGGGAAAATCTTGGAGATTTTTCCGGGTAGCATATCGGAAGGGTTCGAGTCGAGAATTTCCTTCCACCGGGAGTTCTTGGATCACACGCGTGCGGAAGATCGTGGTGCTCTTCACGCTTTCCTTCGTTCATCCTATTGCGGTTCTTCAACTTGGATTTTGAGATCCAAGAGGTATGATCTACAACCCTTGTAGATATAGATCTAGTTATTTTATTACGTGTAGTTTATAGATCTAGATCCATAAATCGTTTCATTGCGGATGATATTACTAACGGTGGTATCGAGCCATGGTGATGATCTATATTTATACGTATAAAGTATTAGATCTAGGAGTGGTAAAACATGTAGATTTTTTTTGTCCCAATTTTTTTGGGGGCCGATGCATATGTTTAATTTTTATGCTTATGAATGTCGTGGTTGAAGAGATGGATTGGGGTTGGCATTTGTTTACCCGTTAGATCTATTGTAAACTCATATAAACGATGAAAATTCGTCCATATGAGTATAGGAAATTATGTAATTCTTTTTTTTATTGCAATTTTAATTTCCGGAAAATAGATCTGTTTAGTAGCTGTTTAGTTATTTCGTGTTTCCCGTTGATCGAACCGTTGAAACGAAGATCCCTCCGGTCAGAATCAAGATTAGAAGATGATGATCAACTCCACAAATTTTGGCGTCGATCAGAGTCCGTTTCGATATCCGTTTGATGCTGCGAAGAGGCTGCTGTAACAGAAAAACGCAGGATTCACAGAAACCCTACCTGTGACTTCCTCGATTTTCTGGGAGAGTTTGGACCGTTGAAAAGAAAATCTGACCGTTCAGATTGATCAAATATGAGTTTTGGACGTACCATAAAAATTTCAGGTCGATCGGGATTCATCTCGATTCCCGATCTGCCTCAGGAAGTCCTTGATGCAGTGCAGTTAAAGTCAGATTCAGCAGCAAGTTTGGCGGTTTACTGGAGAAAATTGTTAAGTCAAAGCACCGATCCAACCGTCCATATTGAAGTTCAAGGAGTGAAGATAAGATCTGGAAAGTTTCGTCCCGATCCGAGTTCGTTTGGTTTCCCGATCATCGAAGAGTTCGTACAGCTGCAGATTTAGTTAGAAAGTAGTAAACCCTAGTTAGGGTTTTGGTTTTTATTTTCTAATAGATTAGATACGGGGGTGCCAACGATCCATCTCGGTGTTTAAATTTTCCGCATTTATTTTTTATGTGTTTGATCATAAAATAGATATAAAACCGGAATTGCCATGACATGCATCATATCATAAATCCACTCCATGCATACATGTAGAATTTTAATTTTGGTAATTAAAATAGGCATGTATACAAAATCGTGTAATTAGTTGAAATTTAATTAATACGTGGTAATTAATAAATTTAGTAACTAATTAAAGATCCGAGGACGGGTTATGAAATCGTTAGCCTTTCGGTGTGTGTTCTCGGTGAACCGCCTTAAAGCACAAACGAGATCACGTTTCCAATTCGTAGTGTCTACGAGATTGAATGATGGTAAAAGAACAATAAATCTTGGATAAAAACGGTTCGCCTATAGGTTGGGTGGTCAACTGAGCTTCGCTCGAACGACTTAACCCTCCTAGTGTGATGTATGCACGGGGGTCCGGCAAGACTAAGCCAAACCGAGAGCGGAGGGGTGATTCCTTCTAATCTCAATAGGGCTCTCTTGACCCGATTTCGTCCGGCTTGTCACATATGTTCCAACGAATAGGACGGGTAGGCTTGCCTACGTTACCGACACCATTCGGAATCCTTGATTTGATGTGCTTTTATGTTAACATCAAAAAGACGTGGTTAGTTAACCCACCACCACTTCCAAAATATTGAGTGGGAGCGGGGGAGGCGACGGCCAACCCCACGGCCTCTACTATAGATGCAAGTAAGTGAGAGAAGGGTGACGCCTCGCGGCGCTTTGATTTCGTCCCCCTACGGATGGTGTTCACCCCTATCAACATTCATGGCTTGGTCTCCGAAAGGATAGGATTTACGGGTACTCGTCGGGTCAGCGACCTATCCTACGACGGCACACTCGGGGCGTACCTAAGAGATCCGATATAGTAGGTCACACTCATCAAGGGTATTTTTTGATAAATACCTAGGCTAAAAAAAGGAAGGTAGTCAATGAATAAAGGGATGTTCGATTCTCGTGGGATATCGATTCTCACAAGTTATTCATTGATTTAACCGTTGATCTCTTTGACCTACCCTACGGCGGCATCGAGATGCAAGGTTAAAACCTTGGAATGGTAGAGTAGACTTAATTTTTAGTTTACAATTCCTAAAATTTAAATATAGTAGTGTTAAACTTGAATTAATTTATGTCATTTTATTTACGACATTATCCCTTACTAAATTGCTTACAATTTAAAATTGACTAGTATTGACTTCGTTAAAAAATGGAAAGTAACTAGGACGTTGAACTAGTTAATCGATAATGCAATTATTTCTCGGAAGAGATATTTTCTCTTAAGCCTTTTAAAAACCAGAGTGACATATAGGTATGTCACTAGTGTCATTCGTGTCAAACGAGAGACAAACTTAGTTTGATCAAAGGTGATTTCGGACTTTGAAATTCTTCTAGTGAATTTTCAGTGTGTAGTGACTACACACGTAACCGTTCTAATTGAGAAATCGGAAAATCATGAACTGTTGCTAGTTAGACGATATTTGGAATCGATGAACTAGTGGGAGTTTTATGATTTGTATTTTTACGGAAACATTAGAGCTGTGTAAGTGTTTACACGAGAGATTTTCAAATTGGAAAATTGGAAAATCATAAAATAAAGCATTCTTTGGTTAGACGGTATTTGGAACCGATAAACTAGTGGGAGCTTTAATGTTATGATTTGTTATTTTTCTAGTATATTAGAAAATCCGAGAAGTCCCGACAAGTAACACTCGAAATAGACATCCCACGGTTCAAGAGTAGTGTCTACTCACACGAACTGCTAGTTCAAAACTGTTTCCATTTACGGAAAGTCAAGAATGGGAGAGTATGTCTAAGAGTGTTAGTCATCTAAAACTGAGTTGATTTTAAGGCTAAACCGAAAATTAATTAACTGAAAATCATAGGATAAGGACAGTGATTTTGGATCACCAACCCATGAATCCTTGGTGATTTTCTCGAGCTAAGTTCTTTGGAAGAACAAGGTAGCAATGCATTTAACGATTAAAAGAGTAAACAACGGGCAGTTAATTTTAGCTAGAATAGTGGGAGTGATATGAGGAAATGAATCTCGGATTCAATCCTTGGATATCGCAGAAGATTTATTTTTCTGTTTAAGATTCGTTGGAACGAATGGATTTACCTTCTATTCGATAATTTGTTTGTCGTATAGAAAGTGAATATACCATTTGTAGTACGAATCCAAGACTCGGACTTTTGTTTGATAAAGTCAAAAACCACTTAGAACTGCTTTGAAATATGTATATAAAACACATCTTAAGAACTATTAAAAGCAATTGGTTTCTATATTTAGATAAACGCTTCTTCATATTCCATAGTTAGTGCATTGTCCACTAAAAGACAAGACACGAAGACGGCTCGGGGTGATTCCTTTCTCCCGGTCTGGTTATATTGTCTCAAAGGTTCAATGACTAAGTTTCCTTTCAATCGGGAAAGGATAATGGATATGAAGAAGTAACATAGCTTGTTCATGACGACCTTCGGGGTCGATGAAAGATACGAGCTAGCGGGAGCTTCGAGTAGTGACTTCTTGTCGATAACTATTCAAAAACTCCGGCAAGTTTATCTAAAATATTTTGAGGTTTTCTCTGTTTTCAACGAGAGATGGAGTATTCTATACTCATAAATGGGCCATCACGTAGTCTAGGGACGATGCTCGGTACGCCTCGTAGTGAAATGTTTTCACTAAGGAAGAAACCATTGAATTGCCTTTACATAGTTGTAGATGTGCCACAATACACTTTGCTTAACTCAATAAAGATATTGGAAGTGAAATAACGGTTTACATTGAAGTGTAGAACCGAGAAGTCTACCTAGAATATGCTTTGGAATTAACGGATAATGTGTGGATTCGGTTCACCCAAATTCCGTCAATATAAGCATTTAGCACATGATGCTTGATGGTTTGATACGGGAATTTCGCGAACACGTTCGGTCGGTGACCAATCTTACTATATCTTGTAGCATTGAGAAAAAGGTTTGTTATAAGATTCTTGAAATCGGGAAGGGACGGTTATCTTGTTGCGTCCTTTCGATAGAGTCTATGAACGGTAAAACCTTAAACCTTGAAGTACGTTTACTCAAGGTAGTTACTAGCGATTAAAATCGGACCACATCCAACATCGGTTGTTGGTGATAACACTAAATACTACTAAACTAGATCGGAATTTCGATCCACCCGAATGTAGTGGGAGTATGGTTTACCCATTACCCATTACGGGTTCGGCGGACTTTGTAGTCGAGGATCGATTGATGACCTATGGCTCTTTTGTGAGCGGTATAGGATTCGATAATAGAGGTTGGTTTAATAGCCATAACCACGTGAATGGAGTTCGGTACTCCAATTACGTTCATACTCTTGTAGAACCACCGAGCGTCTCGGGCCCGGTGGGAGTAATTGGATCACACGGAAAAGAGTAGAATGAGTTCGGTATTGCATGATTTCGTTCAAAAGCGAGAAAATAGGGGTGATTCCACGAGACTTTCTTGCCAAACAAACGGAGTACGGATTCATTCGAAACGAAGGGTATTGACTTATGAACTTATGACGGGATGACCGTCAAGGCTTATGTCCTTTGTGGATAAAAAGCAAACCTCTCGGTCATTGGAAGTCATATATTTCTACAATATGTGGATTTGACCGGACTATTGATAAGACTTTTTGTAGGCTTGGATATCAATTTTAGTACGGTAGTGAATATATAAATATATATTAGTGTTTGTGAAGGATAACACTTTGCACCGAGTTGGAATCAACATGGGTGTGTTATCGAAGTCGAAATACGACAATACCACAATTCTACGCAACGAGATTTGGACAACATTCTTAAGAGTTTGACTCGGTCGAACTCATTAGAATCGATCCTTTGGTTTCCCGTCCATCTTATTGGTTAAGATGATGCATCTGTGTATGCAACATTCAACGAGGAAGTTCTACCCTATGCCTCAGGAATGACTCTCTAAATCTTCGGATCAAGAGAAATGGGATAGATTCTCTTTCTAGTAAGAGATGGTCAGGTTATTGAACGTCAATTTTGATCGAATCTTAGATTCGGCGGTTAACAAAGCAAGTTTAGTATGTCCTTTAGTATCTTGAAGAGAACGAGGAACAATATGCGGACATATTCATGTGTGAACTTGGATATGTGTGATACACTGATTTTGACTTTAAGTCAGATTTAGGATGATCGTTAAGTCGATCTCGGGCTCGGTGTTTACTCGGTACCACGTGATTTGATGGACCGGTAACGTTTCGATTCTACGGATCGTCTCGAGCCGACAACGACTAATCATTAAGACCCATGACATTTAGATGTAGGTGCTCCCCGAGTCAGCGATCTATCCTACGACGGCATACTCGGAGTGTACTTTGGAATACGAAATGGTTATGACATGCTTAGTGGGTACTAGAATACGGGATAAGTCTCCATTGCTTTAGAGCAAGTGGGAGATGTAGTTTGTTGTATTTTAAATAATAGGGTGTGCTCTAAAACAATTAATCACATGCTTCCGTGCAAGTGGGAGATTGTTAGGTGTGATGCCCGAAAGACAATTTTGTAATTGTTTTATTTAATAAATGAAATGATGTTATTATTCATATTTATTATTCTCGTATTCACCGATGTGACAATAGTATTTACACTACAGAAAACCCTAAGTATATCGTTTATGTAATCACTTAACTCAGTGTATGGGATATACACGGGAGGATTGAGTTAGTGAAGATATACTTAAAATACAATTAGCCCGTAGTGAAGTTAATCGAGAGTATCGGGTCTCTCCTTTAACGTGCTATTAATGCGCCCAGAACACAATAGGTGTGATTGTCTTATCCGGACTTTCGGTTAAGAGAACCTGGTGGGGCATTTATATATGATAGATATATCATATAGGGCTGGACCGATTTGATTAGAGTTCACGATATAATTCCGTAATCGAGAAGTCTTATCGAATCAATGGATGATCATATTTATGGATATGTCTTAATCTGAGGTGATCACGATCAAGCGCTTGAATCGGTATGAGGTTTGACTTGACGGTTAAGGATTACACCGAGTACGTAGTCTGAATTACCCCGTCTTGGCGTTGTCTTGGATTGAGTGAGTAGTACGTATTTATCACGGATACGGAATCCATTCCTTCCATTTATGGAAGTAGATAGACGATTCCTTTATTTGTTAATCCTAGAAACGATCGATCGCGCGAGTTCATATCACAACGATTGATCACCGGTGAGTTGTATGAATTAATTGATCACTAGGGGGTTAATGGTAAATAAGGATAAGAGGTTCTAAAAAGGGTTAACGGTAACTTCCCGATTTAGAATGAACGATCTATGGAGGATTAATCCATATGTAATGATTATATCAATGGACACTTATTATTATTCTCGTGAGGAGATAAATATAATCTCATAATCGGAGGAGTGCAGTCACAGGATTATGGTGGCATATTCCTGTGATTGATTTATCGAATATAATTATTATATAATTATTTATTTGATTTATCGGAGCCGCTGATTATTAGTCCATGGTCCCCGACGTGCCTCCTAATATAGCATAGCTATTCTCGGACGTCGAATCCTAATAATATTAATTTAGTTCTTGTTGGACTTTATTAAAACGATATGTGAATTAATTGTTTAGTGGACTATTAAATTAGTTGGGCTAAATAATTAAATACACGGAAAAGACATTTTTCGTGGACTCGGCCCGAATTGGTGTGTTGACCATTTTTGACCTAATTGGTCAAAAAGGATGGAAATATGCGTGACCTAATTTTTAGTAAAAAGGTGCGCATATATTTTGTGTGTTATTATTAGGAAATTTGTTTTCCTAAATTGATTAATAAGACATGTGCATAAAATATTTATTGGATAAATATTTATGAAAAGAAATAAAGATAAATATTATCCTAGATTTGTTCTAGAATATTTTGGGATTATCTTTTATTTAATAGGATTATCATAATTGATTTTGTATTAATTATAAAATCCTTGGAGGCTAAGTTTTACTCTCCTATATAAAGAGAGTTCTCCCAAGCCTTAACACTACAATTTTCGACTTTCACCTCTTAGAGAGGAGAAAGAAAATTTCGGCCAAGGGGAGACAAGGGGAAAATCTTGGAGATTTTTCCGGGTAGCATATCGGAAGGGTTCGAGTCGAGAATTTCCTTCCACCGGGAGTTGCTTGGATCACACGTGCGGAAGATCGTGGTGCTCTTCACGCTTTCCTTCGTTCATCCTATTGCGGTTCTTCAACTTGGAGTTTGAGATCCAAGAGGTATGATCTACAACCCCTTGTAGATATAGATCTAGTTATTTTATTACGTGTAGTTTATAGATCTAGATCCATAAATCGTTTCATTGCGGATGATATTACTAACGGGTGTGGTGTGGTGTGGTGTGTGGGTGTGGGTGTGGTGGGTGTGGGTGTAGGGTGGGTGGGAGTGGGGGTGTTGAAGTGGGGGTGTGAAGGTGTAGGTGGGTGTGGTTTGGTCGGGTGTGGGTGGGTATGAGGGTGTGGGGTGTGGGGTTTGGTATGGGTGGGTGAGGGTGTTGGCGGGTGTGTGGTGTGTAGGGGTATGGGTTGTGTGGGTGTGTGGGTGTGGGGTGGGTGGGGGTATGGGTGTGGTGTGGGTGGGGGTATGGGTGGGGTGGGGTGGGTGGGTGGGGGTGGGGTTGGGGGTAAGGTGAGGGTGGGGTGTAGGTGTGAGGTAGGTATGGGTGTGGGTGTACCCCTACCTAACGTAGATTTATTGAAAAAATTCAGCATTAAGTAGTTCCTCAACCACTTAAAATTTTCCATAATTTTTCACAGGAAATTCAGAAGATCTTAGTTAATTAAGAGGTGTTAAAAAGTAGACAAATTTTATAATACAACCGTTGTAACAAGGTTGTACCAAGTGGCATAAATTACAACCATTCATTTCTAATCTCTCACACACGATAAAAGTGTATTATGTGAAAGGGAGTAAAAATGAGAGGCTCTAATGTATGTCACTTGGTACAACCTTCTTACAACCGTTGCACCATAAAGTCTCTCTAAAAAGTATTAGCAAACAACACTTATTTTAATAATCACTTATTCTTTTAAGAATAAGTGAATAAGTGTTAAGTGGTGTAAGCAAACAGGCCCTAAGACTAAACCCGAAATATCCGGATTAAGGATCATATCACTTACCGTTGGGTCAATAACTTATTGGCCAATTCACTTCTTTATATCGGAAAATAATTCGGATATGAGTCTCCGACTCTCCAATTAGGGAGGAAAAAAATATATTCCTAGAAACACTTGTATCGGATTTCTTTATTGAGAAATGTTTGCATCACAAAAAAAATATACATAACAAATACCACAACAACTTTTTCTACCTTCGATTTTTAAAGGACCTATTTGAATCAATAGGTTACATATCATAATCAATGATTCAAAAGTATGTTGTGCACTTTGTTGTGTCTATTTTGTTGTGACAATATCACTACTATTGTCTATTTTACACAATTTTATTTGGAATGTGATACATTCACCACACCTGGTGTGTAATAGACAATCACTACACACTTCTTATCCATTCATTTTAATGGCTCCACTTTAGGTAATGTATGTGCACAACACAATATGTGTAGTGCATTTATCATTTTCTTTTTTTTTTCTTCTTGTTTACATAATTTCTGTATAAGATTGAAAACACTACATTCACTATTTTATATAATGCGATAAATATAGAATAAAATTTACAGAAATATGGATGAACGTGCTAGATGAAAAAAAATACAAAATCTTTACTTTACATGAAAAAATATAATATCTCCTACAATGTCATTTTTCCTAAATAAAAACGTTGAAATATCTGAAAAACAGTTTTTACAGAAGTTACAGTATCTACTCTGATGGTGCGTTTGGATTTGTGGAATGAAATGGAACTGAATGTACTGCTATGGGATGGAATGAATGTGATTTCATTACTACGTTTGGCAATCAATGAAATGAAATGTATGAGATTATATAGTATGCGGCAATCGACACAGTGGGTGATGGTGGTGCGTGTTGATGAGTGTGGCAGGTAGCGGTGGGCTGTACAGAGATGGTGGTGGCGGTGATAATGTGATATTGTGAGGTGTGCAATGGTGGTGGCGGTGGCAGTGGTGGTTGTAGTGACGAGGGTGGTGTGGTGTCTGGTGATCGATGGGTAATTGTGAAGTGGGTGGTGGCAGACGAGTTAATATCGGTAGGGATGGAGTTGGTTGTGGAGGAGGATAGTGGCAAGGGGAAGGTTATGTGTGAAAATGGTGAAGATGGTGGTAAGGTGGGTGGTGGTAATGGGTAGTGGTGAAATGGTTAGTAACGGTATGCGGTGGTCCTGATCATATGATGAGTGGATGATGGCGGGTTAGGTCATGATGATGATGGTGGTTAGTTGTGACAATAGTGGTGATATATAGACATCGGTGATGATAAGTGGAAGGTGGCAGTGGTTGGTTCTCTCAAGTCACACCAAGCATCTACTTAAAATCGCTAATACTTTTGTATAATATGTGACCTAAATCATCATCACTCATTTGGCAAACGTCGTCATCATCAACCATACATAAATCACTCAAAATGTCTAGCATTTCAATCTTTTAATTTTTTTATTTTTTTTTTGGAATCTTTAGAAAAAACACATCATCATCAACCATACATAAATCACTCAAAATGTCTAGCATTACAATTGTTTAATTTTTTTTGGATTCTTTAGAAACATAATGGACGTTTGTAAAAATGCTATCTTATCGATGGTTCGTTGAAAAGTTTCTTGGCAACACTAGTTTTACCTATCCCACCCATTGCGACGATTGAAATAATGTTTAGTTATGCAGTTCTCTTTATCATCAAGCAATCAGAATTGTCAAAGCGTTGTTTAAGCTCTAGACGGCATCTAAGCTATTCCCCCGTTTTTTTTTATCTGTCAAATTTCAGAATTTACTTTTTTTATTTATCTGTCATTTTATATTTCTAATGCATAATTTATTATTTTTTCCTCCTTTACTAATAAAGTATTTACATTTCCAATAAAAAAATATATTTCCAATACTAAAAATCTATTTACCAACAAAGTATTTACCTTTCCAATAAAAAAAATACATTTCCAATGTTATATTTTAGACATATTAATTATTTTCGTAATTTGTGTGATTCTTCTCTCTGCGACATATATATAAAAACGGAGGGAGTATTAAAAAGGGTGTAAAACAGTTAGAAAGATTAAGCACCTCTTTTTGTAGAAGCGTAAAACGCCATTAAGCATTGTTTTTTTAATTTTCTAGAAAAAAAACTAGTTGGGTTAGGCCTCGCACCGCGAGGCCCCGTAAGGCCCTCGGTATAGAAATATTGTTTGAAATAGAAGATTTAAACACAAGACATAGTATAAAAATGTTTGAAACATAAGATTTAAACACGAGACTTAAGTTTGTTAAATACATTCTTGGAATAAATAAACTTATACACAAGATACTGAACTTATCATATCAACAGCCTCATTGTATATGGTTGAATCATGATGTACCAATGGTCGAAAAGAGAGCATAAGGCATAGTAACTTAATGGAACGAAAGTATGTGTGCAGTAAACATGATTTAGGCCTTGCAATGCAAGGCCCTCTGCATATAAATATTGTTTGAAATAGAACAATGCCTTCGGTATATAAATATTGTTTGAAATAGAACATTTGAGCCTAAGGCAAAAATATTGGTTCGGTAAATAAATACAATTTTGAAACAAACTTATACAAAAGACACTTATTCTAGCTGTGAAGTTCACAAACCAATTTCTTCAATCAATTTATTAGTATTAGGAGTAAAGAACTGTATTTCTCATGCAAGGTCCTTCTTGGTCAACTGCAAAGCTTGTATCAGCATTTTCCGGGTCACATGTATCATCTGTAAGAGTTTCTTCTAGTTTCTTTTCTTAAAGTTTGTTCTTTTCTTAAAGTGTGTAGGTCTTCAAGATAGGAAACCTCCTAACCATTTCACTATTAGTTTCTTTATCATAGTATGGATCAAGTATCTCTTCTTCCTTATGATGTTGATAGAGCCGCTTGGAATGTGGATAATGGGCCTGGGCCGACTGGATGGAAGATCGGATGCAAGACTGGATCACTGGGCAATCACTGGGCTTGTCATTCTTTATCATAGTATTATGTAAATCATATAACAATTCTCGTGTTCATCCCAATAGATATCTTATCTTGAACCGTCGCGCCCTATCATCACAAAAAGTTTCTTTTCAAACAAAAATAGAACATACCGTTGAAGAAGATTCAAAGATGCATTTTATTACTTTGAAATTAAAATATCTAATACAGAGGTATTTATTAATATGAAAAATATGTGACTATTGATATTTTAACAGTGGCAACCCAAATTAATGTTAACTGGTAATGTGCAACGTATCGTACAACTTCAAGAATGCTGCTCTTTCTACATACTACCCTCTCATGAATTTAAGGAGCTTCAAAAGGTTGAAATGAAAACCGGTTGCTCACCTATAAACTCTCGTGGAGTTGCATCCTTCCTACTCCCAAACGACAAATGGTCATAATTTATTTGTCGTATATTTAAATGTAAGATCCTCACATTCCGATTCGTTGCCTGAATAACAAATATATGTTAAATCAATTGGTTGGACATGCACATAAATAAATAAATAAAAAGACAATTATGCTGACAAAAAAAATATTGCTGATACGGAACTTATGTTTACTTTTTCAAACCCATATATACAATACATTTTATCTACCGTCGGAAGAATTAACAACATTGACCACAGCAGTAACAATCATAACAATTTTGGTGATAACATCAAGCACTTTATCAAAACCTTAAACATGGTTATCTCCGGTAGCTCTACATGAGTGTATGCTATATATGGAAGTTCAAAGCACTAACAATTTTAGTACCATGAATCAGCATGATATGATAATGGCAAGATTTTATTATATCTTAGACATAATTTCTTAAATTTGGAAGCATAATATATCACATGTGAGATGAATTCTAATCAGGGGAAAAGAAAATTTAGGAAGCTTGGAAGCGTACCTGACATGATTGTGGAATATGTTATGCTAAAAAAAGCAACAGAGATATCTCAATTCCAAATTAAAGTGTTTCAAAGTTCTCATTGTATACGCGAAAGGAATGATAACGACAAATACTAATCCTATTGATAATAAATATCCACGGAGTGTGCACAATACTATCTTTAGTCAACCGACGTACTTCATCCAACACCGAAATATCCCGTCTGTCGGGTTTTTTTTAGCTTCTTTCTTTCTTCTGTTGTCAAAAAAACTCCCAAATCGTGGGAGAAAATGCAAACATTATCCTTGAACAAACTACGGTGTTTTTGCATCCGGCCTCTTAGCAGGTACATTTACGCGTTCACGTGTTGCGTAAGATGAGTGAATTACATTAGTATTTTATTGCATTGTAACCATACAAGTAATGTTTAACAATCTACATAGCGAAACATCTAACCACCTCTTTGATGTGTAAAGAGTCTCGAACCAATAAGGATGGCCATCAAACATCGGCCAAGTCAAATTTTAGTAAACCCCTTCGATCGTCATATCAGGTGCATCAGGGTTTATTATACCCAACACGAAGCTCTAACCACTTACCCAAATCGATGGGCCGGAATGGATCATATCTGCTACTTTTATTCCTCGCAGCCGTTGACGGATCCACGAAATCTTGCAACTTACCCGGACGCTGAGTTGGCCTCCTACTACGAGGTCGGTCTGGCAATAGCGTTGATATGACCTTCCTCGGTGCTGGTACTGAAATGAATTATTTTTCCACATTGCTTATCTTATTGCCAATATATGTTAGACGTACAAAACATGTATGTATACTAGTCACTCACTCGTAGAATCACATGATGTTGAATCTGGTACCATTATTGGGTCACCGACACCATCGCCCATAGGCGTCTTCTGACATGAGGCATTTCTCACACACACGTCCAATACAAACTCATCTGACAGGGGTGTCACAATATCATGCATTGCCACTAGCGGATCGGGCCATAACTCGCGAGCCTCCAGAGGTAGCGATCTATATGCATCCCCCCAAAGTGCCTGGAAATACATGTATTATCCGGATGTGTCGTAAAAAAGAACCAAGGACTAAGGATATGCAATATAAAACAAAACAACCAAACCTACCCGTTCAATATACATGTCTCACCTTTCACAACATTGTTTATCAGATTACTGTCATAATTAATCCCAGGAGCTACCGGAGGCCGCGGCGTATATTGTCCCATCATTGGAACAACTCCTATATATTCCTATAAAACAACATGTCATTTCAATTGTCAGCGATAATGACTTAACTGTCGTACCTAAAAAATCATAAACTAAAAAGATCTGCATTAAAACAAAATGAACAGAATATAGGAAGAACTATAAATCATTGTCATAAACTTAATAAAACAGCAAGGAAAAGGGAGGATAATACTATAGAGAGCAAAATTTGTAGGAAAGTACTGAGCAAATGAATAGCAGCAGCACGAATAAGAATAGATCAAAACACCTTTTTGTTCGACATTGATGACCCATCATTCCTACCATCAATTCTGCGTTTAACAACATGCAATGACAATTCGTGTTTAGATAAAGTTTGAGGCCCAACTGGAGGGGGCGAGGATGAAACTGCCTATCCGGAGTAAATTTTGAAGCAGGCCGGATTTGTTCCTGATTCAATGTTTTGTTAGTATAATCAACAACACACTGTTTTTTGTTATGCGAAACAAGGGACAATCCATACCTTCTTATCAAAATTCATGCTGAACCCATGTTCTTGGTTTTGCTTGTCCCCAAGTTGATGATCTTCTCTTGTATGTTGATGGCATTGTTGACTAGGTACCTTCTGCTGATACTCTTTCGGTTCCGGCATCACTGGTGTAGACGGTTGTGGTGGACGAGTAAACTTTGAAGAAATTTAATTATTATTCAATACATGATAATCGACGATTTCATAATCACATGACTAAAAAAATACCTGATGTCGGTTGATGAAGCTCTCAATCGTAGACAAGGTGGAACGAATACCAAAATATTGATTGCGGGAATCATTTCTCATAGTCGTCAACTCCGCACGCATCAGGTTTCTGCCATATGTGATGTCATTTCTAACACCATCTATGTTTTCTCTCACGTCTTCATTAGCATCTTTCACGTCTTTCAATACTTCTTCAGGCGTTGACAATGCATATGACCTCAACCCCATAAGTTCTGTATGTAATTGTGTTATTCCGGGAACGGTAGCATGGCTTTTGGAAGGGGGGGCTGTGTCAAATGCACTCACACATTCAGAATGTGCTATGACACGGTGAGTATCATAGATGGGAGCAGGAAACGGACTAACACATCCACGTTGATGAGAGGCATCACGCGGGACTGTACACACAAGTGGTGGCATATTGATCTTGTCATATGTCAACCCAATGCCCTGTAACATCTGCACCTCTGCATCATTCGGCTTAAAATAAGGAGTGGTGCTACGGGCACATCCGTGTGCGACAACGGTGTGCCACAACAGTGATCTTCACACCGTTGTGGCACACCGTTGTGGCACACGGATGTGGCAGTAGCATTGCTGTAAAATAAGTAATCACACCCTGTACACATGGTAACATTATTTCAATTGTTAAAAAATGTATAAACAAATTTGTTTCACATAATTTATGTATTATAAATAATTTAAATATATATTACATGGTCTTGAGAATCGAGATTTTTTGACAAAAATTTGTGGTTTATTTTGCCCTCATTGGGATGCCACCTCAACATACACGGAATAGCCTTATTATTTGCATCGTATTTGGCGATTAGCAATCCAACCGACAGAATCGTCTCGTATGCCCACACAAATAATATGTAAACCAAACACGTTACATCTTTCATCACTTTGACCTTTCGACCTATATGACTCATCATTCCATCTCGCTTTTCCTTTAATTCTTTAGTGCGATGTCCCAAAAATATGGACCCCAAGAATAATGGAGAAAACGCGGTATATCTTCAACCAGATAGAATACGAAAGGAGATACTTTTGAAGCAGACGTCTTTCCATGCAATACCGCCTCAATCAAATATATCAAGCCAAGTTTATAGGCAATCTCATCAATTGTGGCAGCCATCAACGCCTTCTGTAGGAAACCAATCGTAATATGACATACCTCTAAACTGAATGGAGCCATCGTCATATCAACATCACCGATAACATGATTATCGCATTCAATCAAACTACTTCGATTCTTGATAGGAGTCAACTTTACGTGACTCCGGTGCATTGTTTACCCCCGTTTACCACATTTTCAGCACATTTTTGGGTGATTTAGACCGTTTTCGGGGTGTTATCGTGAGCTCATGGCACGGGGAGTGAATCCGTCACTTTGATGGATTATTGCCCCTTTTTGTTGATATTAACCTCATTCCCGAGCACTTTTACCCTCCGGAATTGTTTGGATGTTGTTGGTCATGTATGATGTTATAGGGTATCATTGTCTCGAGGACCCGGAAGGCGATGATTTATGGTAAAAAGCATAACCGAGGCAAGAGAAGAGATCAAAGGAGGAAAAAGTGAAGTTTTGGGGCAACAGGGGTTCAAACGCACGTTTGAACCCCCCAAACGTGCGTTTCAAGAGACACAAGTTGATACAGAGTTGAACCCCTCCAAACGCGCGTTTGAAACTATACTAAACGCGCGTTCCAAGTCTTTCAAACGCGCGTTTGAACCTCCTAAACGAGCGTTCCAGATGAAGAACAGTCAAGACCCTGCCCAGAAATGAAGCTAAACGCACGTTTGCACTAAGCCAAACGTGCGTTTGAAGATGTCAAACGCCAGTCTCAGCCTTCCAAACGTGCGTTTGAGGCCTTTTTCCTGCAGATTTTCTCCCACCTATAAATGTCCCCCTTAGACTTTTTCTTGGAGGATAACATTCTCTTAGCAAAACTCTACCCATTTCTTAGCTCGATTTTTGTAATAGCTTAGAATACTTTCTCTTAGCTTACATCAACACTATTTTAGCTTAATCTTTCCATTTCTTAGCTTAGATTTCCATTCCAAACACTAAGAGATCACCTTTTACTTATTTTTCTATTTTATACTTTTTGAATCTAATCTCGAATTTCTGCAAATTAATGGTTAATTTCTTCTTCCTTTTACTTGTTATGTCTTTAATTTACATTTTCCTATGTGTTTTAACTAGTATAATGAGTAGCTAATCCCTTTTCATAGTCGAATCATGTGAAATTTAGTGAAATCACCCTTTGGGTGATGAAATTGGAAGTGGGTAGTGCTTTTTATTGGTGTTTCTTGCATGTTTCACGTCTTAGAACTTGTTATAACGGATTTGGTCTAGATTGATCACCTAGGTCAAAATCACACACATCAATCTTGAGAGTTGTTCAGATAGAGGGATGTGGGAACAGGGGTTCTAAGATCAC
Organism: Gentiana straminea; assembly: GCA_036785695.1. Taxonomy (NCBI): domain Eukaryota; kingdom Viridiplantae; phylum Streptophyta; class Magnoliopsida; order Gentianales; family Gentianaceae; genus Gentiana; species Gentiana straminea. Next base: position 1,318,575 of record JAVUPR010000414.1, on the reverse strand, counting down.
GGCGTAGACTCGGCTTAGCTGTTAAGCCCGAGCCCAAAGTGAGGTTACTCGTTTAAACGTTTAAGCGGCTCTAGTGTATAACATGTCTTGTTAGTGAATCTTCTTTAGGGAAGGGTAGTTAACTTTGCATAAGGTGTTAAGAGAGAGTTGTTCAGACCTTAGCACCGGAATTAGGAGTTCACACCCGTGAGATTGAATGCAAGAGTTCGTTTGTTTAATGCACACTCCCGGTTTTGTCTATCCTTGGGGTTGAAACTAGCTAGATGGATCATGGTTCGGCTATGTCCCTTAACCTATCTTTGAATCTAGTAGTTTACTCTTCTTTCTTTCTTTCTTATCTTTAAACTCGTCGGTAGGAGTCACTTTAGTGTCGTTGTAGTAAACAAGCACTTTAAAAACATTGATCACCTAGACTAAGTAACACGTTCGCTTTGGTACTCACAAACACTTTTCCCTTGGGTTCGACCTCGTACTCCTGTAGCTATCCTAGCAATCGACCCGGTACATTGCCGGTTAGAGAGTTAGTTTGCCCACGGTTTCGAGTTTTTACAAATTGTTTTTGAAGGGTGAATTTAGCCTCGATCAAAATGGCGCCGTTGCCGGGGAATTGTGTGCTATTTGTGATATCTTGCAAGTGAACCGAAGGCTTGGGCCTAGGTTTTATTTTATTGTTTTCTTGTTGTTTGCTTTTTGTAATGCATGACCCGGAGATCTCAAACACCACTCGAACCATACATAGACGGGATTGAGACTTACGCAAGGCGTAGAAATAGTCAAAGAAGAAGCGGTCTTCAAGTAGAGGAATCGATTCCGGTCTTTGAAGAGAATAGTTTGGGTGAGTTGGAAAAGGATCCGGTATGGCACATAACGGTGAACAAGGCTTGGAAGGAAATTTGGTGAACAATAATGGAGTCCCAAATCAAAACCCGCCTCTTGTCAACAACAATGCACAAGGAGGTGGGAATGGACAAGGAAATAACTTTGTGAATACGAATGAGCCTATACCACAAAATGCTCAACCGGAGGCCCAAGGGAATCAAATGGACCCTATCGTTATGCAACAGTTCAATGCATGGATGTTGAATCAATTTCAACAAAACCAAAATCAAACTCACAATCAAGGTGCAAATGCGATGCCTAATTGGTTTAACGGTCAACAAGAGCAAAACCAAGGCGGATTGACTTGTAGAGACTTTGTGATGGCTCCCACGGCAACAGACATATTAACTAAGCGTGTGGACATACACACCCTTGAAAGGTTGCTCCGGGCCTTCCCTTTTAAGGACTTATACACACCACCAAATGCTGAGATACAAGGATGAGAAAAACAAGTGTTTGGCAAGCTTCACTTGGATTTATCCATATTCAGCTTGTGGGAGATGTTGAGATACAAGGATGAGAAGAACAAGTGTTTGGAGTTCATTGAGACTCACATCAAACACCTTGGTGCCAAGTTAGTTGGAAATGATGGTTGATGCGGTTACAACAGAATTAGAGCTGATTGCACTATATAAACCTGATCCCTAGTCGCAGTAAAAGAACTAGATGATTTAATTGTATTTTCCTTCTGCTAATTTCCATAAATCATAGTTTTCTAGTTTTCCGGCGAAACAGCATTTTCGAATTCATCAAGATTTGAATGTTCTTGTTTCTTTTCTGCAATAATTCGATCTTAGTTTCAGTTTTCTTTGTAATTGAATCAAAATTCAACATGGTATCAAGATGTGCTGCCTCTGTTTCTGCTAACTAGTTAAAATTTAAGTCAACCTCAAAAAAAAAATTAGGTCAGTTGCTCAACTTGTCCAAGTACTTTGTTGCTACTCATTGCTTGGCTGTTAGATTCAGCTCCTAGCTAGTATTCATGTTTGCAGCTTCAATCGAACTGAACCGCACATGCTGCAACATTCATGGGTTGCTGCTAAATTGCTTATTAAATCAAATAAGAAAATGAATGAAAATGGAAAGAACATAGATATCAGGCAGGAAAAGAGAGAAAATATATGATCGAGAAAAAAAAAAAAAGAGATCCAGCATTAACAATCTTCACACCTAGCCAGATGCGTCTCATTCTGATGCTAAGAACTTCAGTAAGGCTCCTCAAACCCTCTTACTTCCAGCCTTGGTCGTTATAGGGGTATTTCACTTGTTCATGCAAGCTTGAGCAGAAGTCTAGCTATTATCAAAGGGTTATTGACAGTGTCCGGAGAAACAAAACAGCTTCTTGAAAGATTAAGTGTCATTCCAAGACAAGGTTAGGTTTCATATCCAGACGGTTCCTAGTATCACACCTAACTACTCAAAGCAAGTCAATAAGCTTCCTTTGAACTATTTTTCAGATGTTGAGAAGTTAGAAAGAGACTTTTTATGAGGAAATTGTAGGTTGCATACTAAAGGATGAACTGATTTTTGTACTTCTAAAGAGTCTGGGGCTTAGGTTTTAAGCGTTTAAAGGACATGATTGCCACCTTCCTAGCTAAGTTGAGGTGGCAAATGCTGACATATATAACCGCACATGTTATGGAGTGAAAGAGAAAGAGAAAGCTCGAACACTTGCAACCAAAATGAAACTCCTCCGAGCAACCTTTCCAATACATACTTCAGTAAAAGGGTTATTAGAGTTAAAACGCATTACTTCGGTATGTGAAGAGAGGCTCAATTGGCCATAAATGATGTCTGGGGGTTCATATAGGCCCTGAATCATCACTAACTAATGGTCAAGACATGCACATCAAAGTGACCATGATTAAGACAACAGCCACAGCAATGTTTATACCAAGAGCTAAATGCTGATGATGGCTGCTGGCTAGGATGGGGTAAATGAATGGTGGCGATAATCCGGACACTGTAATAGCAATAGCAAAGCCAAGGACAAAAGCCAATTTCGCTTTCTTTTTCGGACCAATTTTTTCTGCTTCAATTAGTTGCTAAATTGTACGCTAGCCGTAAAATTTGAAAATTCAAACACCAAATCTTACTAGAGTAACATAAAATTAATACTAAAGCTGGATGATATTAAGATATTTGTTGTGAAAGGAGTTCAAATAAAAACAATAATAATACATACATATATTTCGGTTCGAGTAAGATCCTTCACCAGGGTCATTTCCATAGTTTTCAAGAGATATTCATATTTTTCTGACACGGATATATCAAAACCTGCATCATAATTAAATAGTTGAAAGTGAATATATCTTGCACAATCAGCCTCAGAGGCAATTGTTCCTCCTTATCTTCCACTCTTGCACTCGCATATTTCCACAATAGAAGTAACAAGAGAACTCAAATTGATATGTAGATTTTCATGACAGTCCCATTGTGGAAAGCACAATAAGAACATCCTAAGAAATCTATAAAAAATGAGGACTTGTCAACCGGCTATTGGCGGAGTTTTAGAGCAACACATTCATATTTGATAAGGCATTTGTCCTTAATTTTGTTTACAGAAGAGTTTGCAATTCATTTATCTTGCTTTCATATGCGAATTTTTTTAGGCTGAATTTTCTTTCTGAGCATTTATTTGGAATTGTCTATGAGGATCAGTCTGTGTTTTTGGATGCTTTGATAATTATTTTTGGATGCTGTGATAGTTGTTCGTTGTGGACTCTACTTGTTTTCTTCCAGCAACTTGCTGGCTTTGATTTCTAATATAATTGCTGTTGAGTCTCTTTCACATGAAGGCAATCTAGTATTTTCTCATGTTACTTACATTTTTCATTTGTAAATCTTTGTTTGGGAGATTACGGGTTTCACATTTCACCTATCTTGAAGACAAGATGAGGAGCAATTTGGCAAGCTGGAAAGCCAGAACTCTCTCAAAAGCAGGTAAATGCATACTCCTTCAGAGTTCTTTATCACCCAGGCGTATTATAGTATGCAAACTATTATGCTTCCCATCTCGGTAGTGAATAATTTGGAAAAAATTTGCCGCAATTTCTTTTGGGGTGATACCGACGAGGGATGAAAAATGCACGCGGTTGCCTGACCCACACTGTGTAAACTGAAAAATGTCGGGGGATTGGGATTCCGGAAATTACATGATATGAATATTGCTCTTTTGGGAAAACTAGTGTGGGATTTGATTGCAAAGAAGGATACGATTTAGGTTACGGCCCTTGCTTATAAATATAAAGAACTGTCGACTAAAGCCAAGCCAGGAAGTTCACCAGTTTGGAGGAGTATTTGTAGAGCCTATTCCAGCCTCCATGCGGGATTTGAAGCACAACAGCAAAGTTATTCTTGGAAACTAGATGCGAAGGGGAAGTACTCAGTGGCGTCGGGGTATGCTATGCAAAACCCCACCCACCTCGTAGATGAAGCAGACAGCTTGTGGGAGGCGATTTGGAAGCTGAGAGGTCCAACTAGAAATCATTATTTGCTTTGGACTATTGAACACACAAAGCGCTTTTGGTGGATGGTGTTTTATACGATCGGCACGTGACTGATGATCCTTCATGCAAAATATGTGACGCAAGTGAGGAATCAATTCTGCACGCCCTACGAGATTGCAAATGAACTAGAGATGTCTGGAATTTATGCGTGCCAACAGAATGTGTGGAGCAATTTTTTCAATCCCAAACACCGGAAGAATGGCTGCAGTTGAACTTGAAGTCAAATACGAGGTCACTCTTTGGTACTACGAGATGGAAATATATTTGGAAAGAAGCAGTATATGGTATTTGGATGTGGCGTAATCGTCTCAAGCATGGTCATGAAGCGGAAAGGTCTCCGGCGTATGTTTGTGGTTGAGAGAGCTAGAAATCTCAGATTGGCTTGGTACCTAGAGTAAAAACTTGCAATATGTTTTTAATGATTTACACAACAAAGACCCATGTAAATTTTCGTTCGCCCTCTCGAAGAGGCCATTCTAATAAAGCGATCGTTCTCAAAAAAAAAAAAAAAAAAAAAAAAAAAAAAACAACAACAACAACAACAACACTCCTGCTTGACGATTTATAGTTGGCGAAAATACATACCTGTGAGTAAAGAAGAAATGGTCGTTGCACTTGCAGCCGCCGCTTCCACAAGCAGTCTCCTTTCTTCATTTTTGTGGGCTTCAAATTGTAAAAGAAGCTTATTTTACCATAGAACATTAGTGCGCAAGTTTACTTCCAGTCTACATGCTTCCTTCAAGAGCCACCATCAAGACTTGAGCTTTTGGAACTGGAATCTGCAGAGCAGAAGATGCATTCGTTGTCATTCTACTGTTTCTTCACAGTTGGATTCATTTCCTTATGCTTCTCTATCAAATGGGTAGCCTTTAGATATCCTCTTTTTTTTTTCTTTTCCCTATCTGCTTTGATTATATTCAAATTTTTGGTTTTAGCAAATTTATGTTATCGCAAATATGGATTTCCACCTGCTTTATACAATTACAAACACATTCACATTAAAACAAACAATAAGTGAACGATTCCTCTTTTTATTTTACCTGATTCGTTCAGAAATCGTTAATTGAGAATTTGTACTCTCAAATTTGTTCATAAGTTTTTCTTATCGACGCCTTTGGGTCTAAAAAACACATTTCATGTTGTGATTAACTCGGGAAATTTGAAATCTTGGAGATCAGTGCTGGAGAATATTCAAAGTATATTGGGACTATTACCGGACGTGTGTTAGTACTTGCATCACTGTTGACAAATGAGTGATTAGTAAATTGGTTTTGCTTATCTGCTTGCTGAACCTCTTTTAGGTTCTCCTTTTTCTTTACATCTTGCCTTTTTCGGGTCAAGTTTACTTTGTTTCATGTACTCTTCTAACACACATAATTTGTTCTAACTTATAAACAATTCAGATTTCAGAAGAAAAATATAATCAATGAACATGCTTGATTTGTTTTATGCTCATAATGTGGTTTGTGTTTCTTCTTGTACTTTATCCTCAGTTCCATTGTCCCAAAAGCATCTTGCTTGGCCTGACCTGAGAGCACTGCATTTGTGCTTCATATTGTTGATATATCCATTATCATACTCCCCAAGTTATCTGCAACAAGTGTATAAACTATACATTGACTTAATATTCACCTCCAAACAGAACACGCTTTGTTTATTTAATTGGAGATCGTTCTGTTGCAGTTACCAGCAGTACACCCGCTTACTTCCATGCCCATTACAAAATGGCCCACCAAGAGTGGAACATTTAGTTGTGAAGGAAGGTGGACCTGTGCTCGACTATATTTGTAATCATTTGGATCTTCCTCCTTCGTGAGTAGTTTGTCTATCTCTTTGTTTCTGTTTGCACTGCTTTGTTTTAGGCCAATTTTGATATGTCTATGAAAGCACTAATCGGCGCATTGAGTTTTTCATACTCTGTTCTGAAAGGTATGTTGCAGATCTTATTCAATTTGGGGCTGTGTATTATGCTCTGGTATGTCCAAAGCCTCCTCCTACAGCCACCCCTGAACAAATTCAAATATATGAAGAGGTAACATCACCAGAAGTTCTGAAAAAAAGATCTTCCATCAAAGGTAAAACAGTAAGAGAGGCACAAAAGACTTATCGAATAACTCATAGCGGCGAGTTTTTAGAAGCTGGAACTTACATACGGGTGCATGTACACCCCAAACGTTTTCCTAGGTAATTGCTGAAAACATAAGTGTTGGCCCCCTCCTTTTTCTAGACAGGATGTTATTAATGTTGATTCTACTTTGACCAGGTGCTATGAGATTGACTGGAAATCAAGAATTCTTGCGGTAACTGACAACTATGTGGTTTTGGACAAACCTGCGGGTACATCGGTATGTGCATATTGTTGACTTGCAATTATTCCATTATTGCAATGAACTGGCTGTCTGATTGGAAAACCGTTTGTCAGATCCATTTTCCTTGTCTGTTTCAGAACATTCATGATTTTCTATTTTTTTCTGATTTCAAGCTGAATTTAAAGTTTGTCACCTTTCTGTTCCAACCATGCATAATCTTATTTACCTGGCAGAAGCTTGAGGGGTTATGTTCAAATTTTCTCGTTACATATTTTTCCAGTTCCAATGTCTTCTAAAATTACTGGTTACTAGGAGTGGTGCCTCAAAATTTGTTTTCTGGCGCCAGTTGCAAATAGTCTCTTCCTCTATGATTTCCTCAATATTTGTGTTCTGATGACCCGACTTTCTGTTAGTTACCTGAAAGTATTTCATCAAATTCTCCACTTGTTTTTTTATTTTATTTTATAATTATGTGCCACTTGCTTTTGGTACAATTGATGAAGACTTACTATGTCTCTGTGGACAAATCCTAAGAGACGAACTCACAATTTTGTTCTCTCTGCTGCAACACCATAAAGATGGTTTGAATGGTTTATGTTGAACACTGTTAAGATGAATAGCATTGTAAAATAATTAACAATAAAAGAAAAATGCACCGCTAGATATACTAAAGGGAGTCTGTTATTGTTAAAGTGTTTTGTGTTATACGATTCATTTACTCACCTCTCCATCATGTTACGTTTATGGGAGAAATGGCAATACAATGTGGTATCATAACATGAGGTAATGTGTTCAAAATCTCTTTGCTTCCACTTCCACACCATTTGTGCTGTCCAAAAGTCGGACCTCATTATTGGTCTTTGTATGCCCTTTATTGGCTCAGACTCTTTGTATTAGATCTACCTTGAGCATGTTGAAGTGTATTGTGTCTAAATGTCTCTATTACTCACCCCCATCAGATTATGCTTTCGGAAGAGATGGTAATTCAACAATCATATAAGGCTTAATCATCTTTCTCTTTCAAATATATCACCAAAATTAAAGCAATGTGTATCATTGTCTTGATATGGAGTTGTATTAAGTCAAACTTTTTGTGTATTTAGGAAGAAAGATAATGAAGTCATCTTTGTTCCTTTGATTTTTTGTAGAAACTGTAATTACCTTTGGAAAAGAATTTTGTTTGAATATATGGTTGTTTTTTATGTCTCTATGAGGTCACGAGTTAGAACCATAAAACAACTTCCTATAGAAATATAGGACAAATTTGTGTACGATAGGCGGTATGCTTTTTCATACAGCAACGCGCCTAGCTACACTGCCTTCATTGATAAAGAAGGAATGTTGTAATTGACAGTTTGAATCACAAAAAGGATCTGAATGTATTCTTGTTGCTAATTTGCACCATCAGGTTGGGGGAACTACAGACAACATTGAAGAAAGTTGTGCGACATTTGCTACTCATGCATTGGAACTCTCAAGTCCATTAATGACTACCCATCAGATTGACAATTGTGCCGAAGGCTGGTATTAAATCAACTTGGGTGCTAATTATATTATAGAAATATGAGAAAATTAATACTATTAAAATTTATCGGCAGCATCATTTTAGCAAGAACCAAGGACTATTGCTCGGTTTTCCACAGAAAAATCAGGGTAAGTGAAAAAGTTACACAACAGGTAGCGATTGTCTGACGTTTGTTATTCATATTTCACTGAATTGTGCTCTGTTTTGATACCAGGAAAAGAAGGTGAAAAAGCTTTATCTTGCTCTTGTCTCTGCTGCTGTGCCAGTTGGAGTTATTACACACTACATGCGTCCCATTAATATGGCACCCAGACTTGTTTCCAAAGGTACATAATTGCATCTTTACTTCTTTAGAATCAGGGGTAAGTTTTTTTCACTTCCTCGAGACCGACCTTTTTACATATCTTGAGGAGGATGTTCCCATGTGTTCTCAAAAGAAATAGAACCCTGTAAGAATCTTATGATGCCATACAGTTAGCCATGATATGGATAAGTAGGTGGATATCATATTCACGTAGTGAAATTTCACTGCTAATGCCGATAAAATATCTACTTCTTTTGGTGACAGATTATGGAGGATGCAATTGAAGTCCATTTGTATTTTCTTTTACATGTATTGTTGAAGCCTGCATTCTGCTACCGTTTCTGTCCCTAGATAATAGTCCGTTTAACTGGTTTCCACACAGATTAAGAATATTAGTTTAATTTGTCTTATAGTCCCTTTGTCATTCATTAATGCATCGTTTTAATATTGTAAAAGACTAAAAGTTGTTGGATGGATAAGAAATTGAGGGTAGGACGAGGAAAAAAACATAATAGAAAATATATTTGTATTGTAAAATGGCTCTTACTTAGGGATGAATGTTTGGAGGTAAAACGACTTTTATTTATGGACCGAGGTAGTAATTTTCCTTTGGAAATATGTATAAGCTCTTTAAGTTGGTTGGGGGCGGCTGCACCCTTTGTCAAGGGGGTGCGGCCGACCCCCTAAAATAAAACTTTTTTGTACAAATAGTAGAGTTTTTTTTTTATAAACACACACACACACACACACACACACACACATATATATATATATATATATATATATATATATATATATGTGTGTGTGTGTGTGAAATTGACCCTTTTACTTTGTGCATTGTTTTTTTTTGTTTTGTGAAATTGACCCTTTTACTTTTGTGCATTGACACACATATGTTCACACATATTTCTTATGTGTGCGTGTGTATCATGCATATGTAGACATGCCGTACATATACATACATACAGTGGCAGATCTAGAAAAAAATTGTCACCAGGGCTGGGTCAATCTATTTTTCATACATCCAAACTTAATACTAGATATGCTTTGTAAAAGAAATCACCAAGTGCAGATTCTTTTATCCTTTTATTTTTCCTTCACCCAAACTTAATATCGGATATATCTACATAAGAAGAAAAAAATCACAGGGAGCAGACTCCCCTGGTCCGCAAGAGGTGAACATTTTTGTAACTATATATATCTGACATTGAGTTTGGGTGAAGGATAAATAAACGGATAAAAGAGTTTGCCCCGTGTGAATTTTATTACTAGGTATGTGTGATATCAAGTATTTATGTATATATGTGTGTGTGTGTGTGTGTGTCGATGTATGTATGCATTCTTGTATATACACAGATTTTGATTTATATGTATGTATGTATTATGCAGATTCAGTGGATAGATGGTACAAGTGCCAGCTTGAGGTCATAGAATGCAAGAAAGTTCCATGGCCTAGTGCTGAAATACGGGAGAAATATTGCATCGACGACTCCTGTTGGCCTTGTCAGCATTTCGCATTTGAATGTAAAATCAACTTGTTGACAGGCCGGACACATCAGGTATAAATTTATTTTTTCTTCGCGCTGTACGTGTGAGCTTGTGAAGTAATAAAGTTTACCATCCTCTTGATTCCTCCTCCCCTCTATATTGCCATTAAAGAGTATCACCTCTACTTTCCTGTTCCCCATTCTTTGCTGAATCTCCACCCTCTTTAGATTTGAAACGCGGGAATGAAATTGTAGTTTATAAAATAATATAGGTTTAATGTTGTCCTGAATCCCGATGTTGTCTGGACTTATGGTTAGACCATGCATTCGGAGCAAAAGCTCGCATATATCCTGATTGTATAGTAAAATATGTGTATTCAGATCCGAGCGCAGTTGGCAGCGTGTGGGGCCCCGATAGTTGGTGACACGATGTATATGGCAGCTGCATTTGCAGAGATGACCAATCCAAAGCTTAACCCATTCAGAAAGTGCAATACTGAGAGTGTAGTTCATACACAGCCACAGGACGTGGAACGGTGGATAGCACAATATGGGAAGGAACCGGCTTTTGCTATTGGTCTGCAAGCGTGCCAGATTTCTTGGGAAGAAGAAGACGACGACGACAGACACCACTTTTATGAGGCCGGATCTCCTTGGTGGAGGAGATGATGATGCTTAGAGTTGCAGACAGATATTGTGCAGCATTTGTTAAAAGATGACATAATTTTTTGTAGCATATCGAGATGTCTGTCTGTCTGTCCCGGGATTCATGTAGCATTTGTTTGTTAGCATGGTTGCTTTATTTGATTGTGGTTCGTTAACTGTTGTGTTTTGTCAAATGCCATTGTACACAAGAATTTCACCAAACATTCTCTAATCGAAGGTATTGTTTGGGTGTTAGGGCCCGGGTTCCATAAATTGATCTGCGTGCCACTAAAGTGTGTTTTTTTGTTGGATACTCACGGAACCCCGGGAAGGGCTATAAGTGTTGTAATCCAAGTCAACTCAAGTGTTTTTTGTCTCGGCAGACGAGTCATTTAATGAAAATACATCATACTTTTCTGACCCTCTACAAAGAGACTGAATTCCCTGAACCATCTCAAAGTGATGAGACGTTTTTCTCTAGTTGCCAAAATGCCCTCCATTCGAATCCTTATCTCTATGGTTGTGAATAAGGGTTGGCCACTTTATCAATTGGATGTTAAAAATGCATTCTTGCATGAGGGGATTTACAGGTGGATGTTTATATGGAGCAACCCAACCAACCCTAAGGGTTTGTGGCTCAGGGGGGACATGGTTTGGTGTGTAAATTAAAGAAACCATTATGTGGGATGACCGCAAGCGTCAAATGATAAATTTTCAGAAGTAGTTAAAATGTTTGGTTTAAAACGGTGTCAAACGGACCATTCAGTATTTCACATGCAATCTAAAGACGGATATGTATTTCTCATAGTCTATGTAGACGATATTGTGATTACACAGGGAATTGGCAGGCTCAATGCTTTTCTCAGCAACAAATTTCATACCAAAAGATGTTGGCAAATTTTGTTGCTTTCCTGGAATCGAAGTTGCTAGATCTAACGAGGGTATTGTCTTGTGCCAAAGAAAATATGTTTTGGACTTACTGCATGAAACCGGTTATCTAGGAGGGTGTCTTGCTGAGACGCCATTGGAAAGTTAAACTATTTGACAATCGCTATCCGAATATATCGTACAATCGCAAGTGTTGCGAGTCAATTCTTAGAGGCACAACGCGAGTCCCGCATGGGATGCAATTGTACGCATCCTCAGATATTTGAAGCAAGCTCTGAGATAGATTAGGGATCATTTATATTTTATAGAGCTAACGGCCACCTTAAGGCATCAGCTATGCTGATGTTGATTGGACGCTCTCCCCTTCCAAATAGGAAGTCAACCACCGGATATTGTACATATCTAGGTGGAAACTTGATTTTGTGGAAGAAAAAACAGACAGTTGTAGCTCCCGAATATCAACAAAAAAAAAAGCCGGTTCCTTCCCATATTGTGCTATCCACCGTATTGTGGGAAGCCGCATATCAACAAAAAAAAAAAAAATTCCCATATTGTGCTATCCACCGTGGGAAGCCGGCTTTTTTTCTTCCACAAAATCAAGTGGGAAGCCCATGTGGGAAGCCGCATATCAACAAAAAAAAAAAAAAAAATGGTAAACCCTACCATTAAGGGTCCCCTTACCCCCGATCCCACAGAAAGTGAGGAGAGGTTAATCGATAACCTACAGTAGCTCCAACACGGGTACCGCCTTTGAAACCTCTCGCACCGAAGGGTGTTATCAATCGGAAATCAACCCCATTACGGGAATCGAACTGCTGACCTCCAGCTTAGGTTAGAGGCTGCACTACGCACCCATGCCTTCACCACTAGGCCATATTCAGGGGATAGAAGCCGCATATCAAGCTATGACTCTAACAGGCGAATATTAACGTGCTCAGAAGAAATTGGATTTCGTATAAAGACTCCAACTCCATTGAAGTGTGATAATCAAGCAACAATATACATTGCCTGAAATCCGGTGTTTCATGAGAGGACTAAGTACATCAAAAATGGATTGTCATTACATTAGAGAGAGATGATCGTGGCTAAGGTGATTTGCACACCTTTTGTGAGAACAAAGGAACAACTAGCAGATCTGCTCACTAAAGCTTTATTTGGAAATCGTTTGAAGTATATTCACCCTCCGGCAACAAAATAACAAGATGAATGTGAAGTTATCGATCACAGGGGTGGTTGATGCAAGTCATTAGGCTAATTAAAATGGATCCGGTAACTTTCACCTGTCTTTTAAATGGAAGCTTTTAGGTAGTATCTATTATCGCCATATGAAAGGAACAGCAAAAATTGCACCAAACCTTGTAGAAAGGAAGGTAGGAGAAAAAAATCAACTACTACTAAATTCAGTTAAATAGATGTAGTAAATGTTAGTGCCGCACAAAAGATTGCAGCACACCTTTGTTTTCTTTTTTACATTAACCACAAACCTAAAGTAGAGATAGATATTCCAATCGGTGTACCTTCCATTTTTAACTATCATCTGTTCTAAACCCCCCAAACACCTTTCCTTTCCTTTCCCTTCTCTTCCCTTCCCGCCAACTACTATTCTGCCTATAAAAATTCTCAAATCGGCACACCCACCCACCCACCCACACCCACCCACCCACCCACCCACACCCACCCACCCACCCACACCCCAACCCACTGTTGTATTCTAAATCAGAGCAACACCCACCCTCTATTTCTACACCAACCGATACAATACCATCATCATCCCAAAGCCTCCAAATAAAAACCTCGAAAACACTGTTTTAAACAACAAAATAATAAGAAAAAAACAGAATCCAAAAGTGCGTCTCTGCACTGCACTGCACTCCTCCACCTCCGATAACATACACCGCCAAAGTCAACCCACGATGTCAGAAGCCACAAACCGACGAAAATATCAGTCTTATGAGTCAACCATCTCATCTTGTATCTCATTAGGAGCAATCAGTCCAGGAATGGAAAGCATTCGTTGCCGCTCTCTCTCCCTCTGTTGAGCAGCTTCCTCTGCATACAAATCCTTATTGTCCTGCACACACACACAGTATGGATTTTTTTTTCGTATGAATCAAAACACCTTCAAGCCCAATTGACAAGTGGAGAGAACAGGTAATGACACTACCACAACATTATGTCACCCACATTTGTATGTCTCTATATTAATAATAGGATGACTTATTGATCAACGGGTTTATAAAAAGGAATAATGTTAGCATACCTGAGCTGAAAATTCTTTAGATTGCACTAGGAAGTCTCTGATATGGTTCTTGAAAGTAGGGAGGTCAGCAAGCGACTCAAAAAGCCCATTCACAAATTGAGTTACCTAACAGATTCGACTCGAATATTAGAACCATGTAATACAGTACGCAGTAAAAGCATGTCATGTATTTATTATTATCATTCTACTACTTACCTCTGCAGAAGTCATGTTAGGAAATGATGTACTTAAAAGATTAATGGTGTACTCACGAACAAACATCCCGTTATTTGGATATTTGTAAGGAACTGTTGTAGCCACATCCCACAAAGGTTCCGTCAATAAACCTGACTCCACCTGAAATTGGGTAACTACAGCTGTCATCAAAAAGTATATGAAAAATCTGAGTGTTCTTTGCTATATTAAAGAAAAGAAAACTTTACCAGGCAAAACAATTGCTGCAACACCAATACATGTAATTTGAACCCTGGTTTGTGAAACGTGTCCATCAAAACAGCAAATATCTCTTGTTCAATCACCAAAAAGTATGTCCGGTAGAATTGATTACAGAACTCAGAAACCTGCAAATACGCAACACGCTAAAGATAATGCTTGCAAACATTATATCATGTATAACCTGAATTTGCTTTCAAAAATCTGACCTGGAAGTTCTTCAACATCTCTAATAACAGGTTAAGCCCAGTTTCAGCAATATTTCTTTCAGTATGTCGGAAAGCCCAGATGATTGAATCCATTACAAGCTTTAGTTGCTGGTGCAAAAGGGCAACCAATTATACAAAGATAACAGCAAGAGTCACAATGAAAGAGCAATTAAACACCACCAACAAAAGATAAGACTAAGAACATTCATCGAGTAAATAAAAAACCGTCTTTCCATATACCTCACTTGACAACCGTATCAAAGCGGGAAAGCAGTGAGTAGCAATGGCACGAAGCAAAGAAAAGAACTTCAGGCGATGCTCTGGGTAGTCTTCAAAATTTTGTGTGATCATCTGCATTATGACAATAAAGCTGAGAATAAGATAGCCAATTTAATGATGTTTCATAATCTTATGTGAAAGCTTTACGAAGGAACCCAGATAGCAAACCCAAACAAGTATATTATATTATCACAGTATTGATTGTACTAAAAAGTTCTTAAATCCAAGTTGAATGCAAAATCAACCAACATATGTCAGCAAAAATATTCAATGCTTTTGCACTTGTTTCCCACAATTAGTCTAACAAGATTATAGGCAGTCTCAGGCATGAAAGGATCTCCCCATACACGGTCTAGGAAGTAGGAAGGGCCAGGTAATTTAGACCAACTCTCTGAGGTGTTACCTTATAATCTACTACCTATGTCCCAAAATATAGGTCTTCGTAGGGGTTTTCACACAGATTACGAAAGTAGGTTGATGTCAAAAAATCTAAGCAAAAGGTCTAAAATACTCTTTGACTATCATTGATGCAATAGTTGTAAAGCAGTGAAAACTGGTTCAATTGATCATAAATTAAGAGTAATGTGAAGGAATAATGGAATAAATGTTCTATTGGTATTCTCAAAAGACTTGTATTATGGGAAAAAAGCAAGAGGCAAAAAGACCTATATTACAGGACGAAGGTAGTAATAAAAGACTTCCCACTGCTTGAACATGCAAACTCTGGTTGCCAAAGCTCCCTTTCTAAATCTGATATGATTATTTACAGAAAAGTACATGCAATGCCAAAGCATGAATTTGAATATAAATTAATTGTTAACAATAGAATAGTATGTTTTGGTCGAAGCTACATTGGGAATAATTTGGAGTAAATTAGCCAGTGACTGCGAGCAAGAGAAATGAGTGCTGCATTTGGAAAATATCCCTTTTCATGTACCATAAGCAAAGAAGCATGTTCCTACCATGAATTTTTAAGCTATTAATACAAAAATAAATGAGACATTTACACTCCCAACAGCATACATTAATTTCGGAACAAAATCATGTGCAGGTGAAGTACACTCAAATAAGCAACAACCCTCTTGAATTCAGCAACAAAAAAAAGATCCAGATTCACTGACCTCCATAGTACATTGGAAAACAGCTTCAAATATGCGAGGAACATCTTCCATCACCGCACCCTTGTACCTATCCAAAAGCAAGGCGCAGTCAGACACAGCATTTTATGAAAGGCAATCAAACACTAATCAAACTTAACTGAACATTCAGAGTTCAGAAACTCCCAGTCATATTCGCCGCATTACAAATAATGTTTCAAAGTTAATTCAGTACTAACATCAGCATAGGAGGTACACTTCCACAATAATCAAAGGAAACCAACAACGTACTTATTGATTATGGTGGCAAAAAGAGAAAGAACTTCTGATTCTCTGGCATCAGGCAAATTCCGGGCATAATCGCCAAGAACATGATCCATCATTGGCGGCACAAATTGAGTTCCTATCTGTGGTTGATCTTCTGCCTTGTCCAAAAAGGTTTCAATGAGTTTAAGAGTTTCCCTCTTCACTGAGCTGTTGAGCAAAAAAAAGACATTCAAAATGAGAAGAGTGCATAATGAACTGAACAGAGACAGCAAAGCTGAACCTACCGCAAAAGTTTGACAATTGATGTTTTAGAAGCATATCGTCCTCCTTGCGCAATGGTAGTTGATATAAGTTCACTGTACATTCTGTTACATGCATCGTATTTCGAAAGTTAATATAAACCACACAAAAAAAGAGCGGATAGGGGAATGCAGATGCAAGTTGAGAATACATCAGATAGATAAAATGCGCCGAATTGTAAATTGTACCTATACACATTCAGCATGTCCAGAAAGATGACCGATATCTGTGACAAAAAATATGTTCCAAGTGCAGTGGCTACACTAGTATTCGTCTGGAAGAGACAAAAAATGTCATCAAGAACAGTATTGTTGTTTAGCAAAGATTGAACAAGAGAGCCAAATCAAATAAGTTAGATTTCATGTACAAAGGTTACAAGTTATAACTGTTGCCTTGTAATCCAGGTTAATATATCAAAGAAACACTACGGTTGTGACACGGATACCTCTGACTGATCTCACACTAAGTTTCCTCAAATTCAGAGGACTTAACATTCAATAATTCAAAATTGACAGATCTAGTTGTCGGAGTATTCGCTGATTATATTGAACATACAAACTAACAGGAGATCATCCCCAGCGTATTCCATGTTTTTCCTACAGAAGCATATGCTCTCTAAAAACAAGCCTTGTTCCCACTAGCTGGGCAAGGCTTGTATGAAAACATCTATGTCCATCGCACTCTGTCAATGTGCTTTCATATACAACAAAGCCAAAATATCAAATGAGCCAAGATAGTGCATTCAAGCACAGAACTTTCTTAAGATCATCTGTTCAATTACATAAAGAATGGATCCAGTTTTGGATTAAGAAAAATCACCATGGCTCCAAAAAAAATAGGAGGGCAAATACATATTTGTTTATCTAATTCCTGCAACTGTTTTAATTACCATGATTCCAGAGCTTCAAATAACCACCAACAACCATATTATAAAATTACGTTGAGTCATAGTTGTTAAGGTATTGAGTCATAGTTGTTAAGGTGACACCTAGGTGACAGTTGATCTTGTATCGTCGGGAGTTGGATCGAGGCTATGAAAAATGGGGGGGGGGGGGGGGGGGGGGGGGGGGTAGTTCTTCAGTGAAATGAGATTGTGAACTGTATAAACATTGTTAAAATTTAGAAACTATGCAGACGGAAAGATGGAAGGGGATGCCGCTTTCCGCATCTCTTTCCACCATGGTAAGTGCTGGGGGTGCCCAGAGGTGCTAAGTTAGTTCAATTGATGACTCAAATTATTCAAATTCAAGCCTGTTTAAGATGGGAGTCAAGATAGTGTATCTACTGCAGGGGATAGTAAACATGAGAGTGGTACATTCTATCCCACTATTTACACAGCTATTACATGGGATCAATATCCAGAACTGTGGGAGAGGTATCCGGCATGGCCAAGCATCGCTTAGGAGACCCCTCTTCGCATTGGCATCGCCGAATGCTTTAACAACTATGTGTCGCACATAAATAAGTCCAAGGGCTAAAAAGATAACTTGATCATAGATCAAGAGACCAACAGAAAGAAAGATTGGTGGAGATACAACAAAGTAATGCTGCCAAAAATGAGCTTAATTTAGAAAATCACACTGCCTTACAAGTAGTAAAAAATTAATGGAAAAAAACAACAATATAACAAGAACAATAAAACCACAAATCAAGTAGGCAAACCTTTGATTTGATGAGAGATTCACTGTGCACAAGTTCAATGTGTTTATTTAAAATTGCAAGTCAAAAAGAAGATAATACTTGGATTAAAAAACAAACCTGTAAAATATTGAGCACTGCCCTTATAACATCTTGATCTTTCAAATAATCGACACTTTGACGAGCCTGTCCAATAATCTCATTCCATCTCTGCACGTGATACAACAGCCAATCATTAGACGCCTTGGAAACAGATTGCCAGACTATGTTTGAGCACAAAAAACAAGATAAATAAACTTGCCTGATTAGGAAGTACCATCAGCCGCTGCAAATACTCATCTCTCTTCTGAGGATCCGATTCAGCTTGGATCATGTGAGCAACCTAAATCGATGAAGGGTTTTAAAAACTACACACAGCTCCAAGTAACTTGCAACTACGAAAGGGAATCTACTGCCCAAAATCAGAAGGCTTACAGATTCATAAAAAGTGTGAATTTGATGTGGATCAAGATCAGTAATCGTTACTGGAAGAGTTGTGAGAAGTTCTGAGAGAAAGGGTTCATTCTCTCCAAGCTGAAACCAAATGATATAAAATGAAGAATGATAAGTATCCGTATACTGTGCCATCTTGAAACATCAAAATCTCTTACACAGCCCCACCACCCAAAGAAATCAATATATGCATTCACAAATGTGTATTTTGACAAGGGATCAGACCATCTATGGGCAAGAGTAATACCTGAACAACAACAAATTTACGCTTACACTTCTGGACAATCTTTAAGAAAGTGTCGCATGCCATGTCCTGTAAAAACAATAAACCCTAAGTTAAAGACCAGTAAAATGTCACGGGGATCACTATTCTCAAGAATACACTATGACAAACCAGAAGTGATGGCATTTTCCGTAAAAACATTGACTGAGCATAATAGCAGTTTAAAGAGACATAATGTTCTAAGGTTTTCATTTGAAAGTAGCTTTTATTTATAAATTAAGGTAATAATTTCAGATACCTATTTTCTAAAAAAATTAACATATAACTCACAACCTTCGCCCCTCAATTCGTGTCCCATTTCGGATTTTCACACAGAAAGAAAGTGGGTAAAGCCATTAATTTAAGCTTATAAAGTCTAAAAAAACCCTTTACTCTCATTAATGAAATGTCGGTAAAGTTTGAAAGCCATTTGATAGATGATAAAATAGGGGTAAGATGAGGGACAACATAATAAAAGCTACTAGATACAAAACCACCGACCTCTGAATCATATTTAGGCATTTTTGACAACCTAATTATGTTATTCGAAAGAAAAAGAATCATTCTATTCAAAGGTTTCCTAGCGCAAAATAGAAAACTGCAAACACACACACGCACGCCCACAGAGAGAACAAAACACAACGCTTGTCCAAATAGAAGATAAAAAATACAATTCGTCAATAACAGCATAACCTGAACTCCAGGATGCGTCTCATGCATGAACTCAAACAACTTGTTAACAACAGTTTTCAAGAACTTCCAGTGAGCCCTCAAGAATCTTGGATACTGGCCCACGACATACCTGTAAATTCAAAAATTGATTAAAACAAATCATATCATTAAATTGTATTAAACGAAAATTTATTATGCTAGTAAAATATTTTAAAATGAAAAGGACATGAGACAAATTTTAGGCAATTTGATACATAAGAAAGGTAAATTCAGGATGAAAATTACAGTAAATCGACATGAAATTAAAATGATTGTGAAGCCTCACATTATATTACTAGCAATAACCGCTTTATTATCTTTGCCCTTTGTTATTTCACAAAGGTTCAACAAATCACGAATCACCATCACAAGAAACCGGTTTTCCTGCAGCAAAACAATTTACCATGAGAAATGCAACTAACTTGAAAAACAGAGCAAGTGAAAGTGTAAAACAAGGCTCCACTAGCACTACAGAATTACAAAGACACTACGTGAAAACAGTTAATTCAAATAACAGACAACAATATTTAGTAAATAGGGTTTGTCAGAGAAAAGATGCTGCCACTAAAAGACATTTAAACAACTTTAGACTTTAGTACAATCATCTCACCTTAAAATTTTAGAAAAAAGAAAGCAGAGGGGGTGAGAGGGGAGATCCTGGTGCACTATAGAATTCAAGACATTGGGTTGGTGGAAGGCCAAGATAACGAACATATACCGGTAATTAACCCAGACAGAAGAAAACCAATAATCAATATAACATAAAGTTCAATAAGGTTTTTACAGACCAAATTACATCTTATGTACAACTGATAAGGCTCAAAACACTTGTGCTTATGTGTACAAAAATCAATCGATGACTCATGTTAACGAGCTAATTCCGCATCAAACAATATAATAACCGTAAACAACCAGGGAAAAGTAGCTTAGATTGATAAGATGGGCATCGACACACCACTAAGTTTTAGCATATTCGCAAACCAAAGTAAACAACATGAAAGAGACAGCAATAAAATGCTTGATCTTACATGAAAGAGAATAAGCATTTACTTAGTGATAGTGCAAAAGATCAAGATGCTTCTTCTGCACTAAAAGGAAGAAAAAATAAAAAATTAACCTGTTCCTCCATCATTGACCCAGAAATAGAACCTATAGCCCAGCATAAAGTATTGAGGTTGTTCCAAGTCCAGTCCTCACCGTTCAGTTGTTTATTTAATTTCCTCAACATCTGAATTAGGAAGAATATGTGTTAATGTGCGGAAGGTTGTAAAAGAGAATCACGAATTACGTACTAAGAAAAAACAAAACACATCACAG
This sequence comes from Gentiana straminea, assembly GCA_036785695.1. Classification (NCBI taxonomy): domain Eukaryota; kingdom Viridiplantae; phylum Streptophyta; class Magnoliopsida; order Gentianales; family Gentianaceae; genus Gentiana; species Gentiana straminea. Next base: position 1,297,765 of record JAVUPR010000414.1, on the reverse strand, counting down.
CAGCATCATAGAAAATTACACAAAAAAAGGAAGAAAATGAAAACAGTTTATACGCAAATCCCACAACAGAATCTTCTATACGCAAATCACAAACATGCACAGTTTATTCATTCCAATCTGGATTAGCTCAATCTTTACTTGAAATACCAGCTGGCATTAATGTGCAAAATGAATTTTGAAATTACATTGACTTAATTCACCATGCTCTATAAATGAGGTTTGCCACATTAAACCTCTCTTCCAATTGCTTTGACATCTATTTCCTTTCTATTCAAAACATGCAATAATAGACCTGAGGGGCAACTTATGAAGCAAAAAAAAATATAGGCTATACCTGCTTCTCAGTATCGTCGTGATCCAAATGAGACAAATAGATCAGTGTTTCTCGCATGAGCTGCAATGAAGTACCACGTTAACGTTAACTGTGACAGATATAGAAGACATATTTCCATATGCAATCCAAGTAAGCCTTTGTTAACACACGTTAAAAGCTCACAAAACTACTGATATCCCCCAAAAGAAAGTATTAGCAGTCATCAAAAGAGAGCGGGAATACAGAGATTCTAACTCAGACTGAACAGAGCCCACAACCCAAGGGATGTGTATCATACAAGAATGGAATAATTAGGCTAGAACGCCACCTTATACTGAGCAAGAACATCATTATCCTTCATAGTCTCTCGAACAATATTTCCGTTTTCATCTTCAACAATCAGAACTTCCTCGGGCTTTGCCATTCGTGAAATCATAAGTAATCTCAATTTTGACATTGGCTCAGCATAAAGTTGGCGTCTTTGCATTAATTGTGATCCAAGGCCATCAATCACACCTGGCACCATTGGGATCTGCTTAATTGACAAAAGAAACAACAGTAGGATTTAGTATACAACTCTTTGCAGATTCAGCAATTGATAAGTCACGTCCATGTGAAGACTAAAAATGCCTTAATGCATGGGTTAGAACTCAAAAACATCCACCAACCTGTAAACCCATCAAGCTTGCTGCAGCAACAGGATTATCCAAACTATGGTGTGCCTCAAACAGCTCCAAGACTATGGAGTTCCAGTAGTCCAAACAAACCTATCAAAACCATGGTTCGTTAGACAACATCAACTTCTCAACAGCTAAGCTGGCTGCATAGTCATAGCACTCTAGATGCACAAATAAAGCATACCTTGAAAACTTCAGTGTCATCCACATACGATATATTTATGAGATACTCTAGACCCATCAAGAGAGCACTGATGCTCTCTTGGGTAGACTCCAGCACACGAATGTGAGACTGTCAAAAATACATCTATTAGGAAAGCAAAACTAGAACAAAATGAAGTAGTGAAATTTCTCAAGCCTGGCAACCAATCGACACTGGAATTCAAGTTAAGATGATTTCAAGGGTTAACTTAAGGACACAAGAAATCATCTATGGCATACAAAACGGGGAGCACATATGCTTCAAATTTTTGGATTTGTGCCCCCGACAGTTTACTACAGCGGGTACTTAAGAGTAAATTATTTACCCATCACACCTTCTTGTTCCCTGTTTTTTTCCCTCTCCATTTTTGGATAGGACAATATTAAAGAACTTCTCAAAGTTAATATGGGAAGCCTGAATCTGTTATCTGCCATGTAGTGTTTCTTTTCTTGTTATGAATTAAAAGGTATAAATCTGGTCAAAGAGAAACTATGAATGACATCAAACTCTTCCAATACATACATCTGCACGGAAAAAAAAATGAAACCTTGACTTATATAGCGACTATTCTTTTTTTTAGATCTAACAAACATAACCAACTGTACCCTTGATGGTTGAGTGACCCAGTTTTTTTGCAAAATCACCAATAAGGCCTTTCTTTCCTCGGATGAAAGCCTCAAAGGCAGTCGAGAGGAAGAAATGTCATTTAGGTGCTGCACTAAACACCCAGGCTACATCTCTAGATGAGATTAGAAAACTTTAGTCCTCTTACCCCTACAGTTTAGGGTCTGTTAGAATGTTTCTGCTTTCACGACTGAACAATTCAATCTAAGTTCTCCAAAATCAGTTCCCACAATTAATCACTGATCCTGAAGCTATCGATTTCCAACAGCGACTTCTACTTATGCAAAAGAATTCTCCAGAGATGCCACACCCAAATTAGTCAAGAACAATGAACCTAATCAGAATATGAAGGGACAGACATTCAAATAGAACTATGTGCAGTAAACATGGAGATGATGATGATGATGATGATGATGATGATGATGATGATAATAATAATAGAACAGAGAACAAATCAAAATTAAATGCTCTGGATTTTTTTTCCTCTTTTAAGAGGAGAGAGGGAGAGTAGCGCAGGAAAAAGGAAGTTCTTAAGCTTTCCCAACAATTCTTTGAAACGAACTCATTTATATACACTTGCCTTAAAAAATGAAGTGAAAAACAAAGCCAGGTTCTGGATGAATGCCTGAAAGAAAAGGCAAATTCATTATATGCAGGTTAACAAGGCATCGAAGTCAACAACACAGACAGTAAATCAGAAAAAAAGAATACCTGCTCTTCGCTATTACCAGAGGCATAGGCTTCGGGTATATTTGTGCTAAGAGGGAGGATACCCTGAAAGACAAAATAATTCCATTAGCTCAGCAAAGGCATAATAGCAACAGGCTAGCAGACCTCCTCACATTCTAAATTAGGAAATATGCACCACTATGATTTTAATGGCTTAAAGGACAATTCCAGCAGTTTAAACAAACAGCCATGGACATAGAATTCTAAACAAACAGACACAGACAAAGAATTCTAAACAAACAGCCATGGTCAAAGAATTTTAAGCAAACAGCTACAGACCTGCAACTGCATCATGAATATGCTGTACATCTTCACGTATTGCAGATTATAGAATTCACCAAAATTAAGGGACGCAACCTGCAACACACAAGTCCCAACTAGTAAACCATTTAATAATTAATAGCATCGATCCAAAACTATAAATCTTATCATGGCACGAGTAATTCTACCTCTGTTAAACATTGAAGGGTGAGATTTCGATATGCCGGAACTGGGAAGAACTTAAGAAGCGTTTCCAGCTGGAAGACAGAGGGGAAAACATCATTGCAGTGAAACCATAGCATAAGAACAAGGAGGTCCATCCAACTTCTATGGTACAAGGCAAGCACAATAAACCAGAGGCATACTGCGTCGAGTAGCATAATAGTCGAAAACCCTCCTCCTAAACTAGAAGTAAATTATGATACAAACCAATGGTGACTCAAAAATGTATCCGAGAGGAATCCAAGAAAGAAAAGCATGCAGCGTGGCAAGTGTAGCCCTTATGAGATCGGTTCTTTGAGATGCCGATAACACATATAAGCATAACTCATGAATGAGTTGAAATTCACTGGAACAAAAAGAAGAAAAAAAAAGTGAGAACATATCGCAACTATTGGCAAGTGAACACATATTCCAAAAGGATAATTGATGAATATATGGAGGAAATATGCAAAATACATAATGAAGAACTAGCTTCAAAGAAGAGGAGAAATAAATCACAATAGTCAGGCTTCGGAAGACTAACTTATGACATAAGAAGGGTCAACCTTCGCAGCATGCTAGACTTAAAGTGTTTATTCTATCATCAGGGTAATGATCCATCAATCTGTTGGTTCATATTATGAAGCACAAGCATCCACAGGAATTTTAGCGTATCGACTCAGGAATGCACACAGGAGATTGAGACATCCCTAGGGCTGAGGCTCACCATCCTTAACTTGCTAACCTTGTTTAAAGAGTGGACCTCCCAGTTTTTGTTTACAAGAAAAAGGAGTTGTGAAAAGGACCGGTTGTTAATGCATTTCAAAGATCATATGAAGACATTAACTTGATGTAGTTAAAATGAGTGACAGGTTACTTGCCACAAGTATAACTACATCTCAAGACTGAGAAACTACCATAAGAGTTGACAAACAGCAATATGAATGCCACAAACAAAAGAAAAAATCAGATCCAGCATAAAGCACCTGTTCAGTGATTGTTTAAGCTCTTTAATCTTTAGCTGCGTCATTTCACCTCTTGAGAAGTCAAAGACCTCTTCACTTAAAAGCTGGGAAAATAAGTCACAGTTAATCCATGAACTTATAACGGTCCACCAGAAAGGAGAACCAGAAGGTCAGACTTACTTTCAATATAGCCATGCAGTTCTCACAAATTGTTTCACTAGTTTTTGCAGCAGCAACTAAATCAGGAATGAAACTTCGCCACCTAGCTGGCCACTCATGCTTTAAAATCTGCCGATAACAGGAAATCAAAATCCAATATCATCTGACTCAATTATAAATTATGGACATTATCGCTTTATGCATATATAACTCAAAGGTTTGAGAAACAAAGCTAGGGAACCTTAAACAGATTCAAAAACGCGAAGACATAAAACGAAAAGTACCATGTACCTGAACTAAGATAATGTTGAGTTTGTTGACATAAAGGCGTTCATTACGAAACGATGTTTCATCACTAGAAAGCTGAAATACAGAAAACAAAAAATAGATTAAATACAATCAAGAAGATGGAGAAGGATAAAACTAGTAAAGAAGAAGGTAAGAACATCATAGGCACAAACTTATAGGGCAGGGGAAGTTCATTTGTGTATCACCTTTACAATAACTCAGAAATAAAGATTAAGAATTGAAGTTGTCAAAAAAAGGGGAGAAAGCAGCATACTTGGTTGCTTACATTACCTTCACTATAACTTCAGAAATATAGTTTTTCATTCCATCTCGTTGCTCAACAGGCAGTGCATTCCATCTATATTTAATTACACCTTCTAGAACCTGTTGGCAGGATACACACAATTAGAAAATGATAGCAACAGAACCATGCAAGAACAGGTCCTAAGACACATTCCAAATGGTGGATAAAAGCATAAAAGGCGACACAGTAATTTACAAACTCTAAACTACGCAATACTGACCTGCAATGAAAAGAATTTAGTGTTTAACTGTTGGGTACTTGATAGAATATGGACCACTTGAAGCCACATGTCTGGATTATTTTGCAAATCCCGTAGAATAAGATCAGCAGCAGCCCTCTGTAACAAGCAGTACGCGAAAAAAGTAATATTACATCATTTTTGCATCGACTTTGAGTACAAAAAATATAAAATGAAATGTGAGAAATGAATCCACATGCAACTTGGTAGTAGAGCAATGGAAAAATCTCAATTGTACAAACTATAAAATAAAGCTTGCAAGTTGTTAAAAAGGAGCAATTCTGGCCAGCACGTAAATGAACTAAAATAATGAGATACAGGAACAAGGATTGTTAACACATTCACAAATACTTAAAAAAATGATAATCAATGGGATGGGGGAAAGATTAACACCAATTTAGACAGTATATTCCAAGAAGAAGAATAGAAACTAATTGCCCTTAAATGGCAGCAATTATTATTATTTAGTTAAGTGACAAACAATGAACTTTTCTTCTTGTGTTCATTTCCCAAGAGGGAACATTATTTTAAAAGCATTTTGGTAGGAACAAAAGATCACCAGTGTGATTGTGTTCCTCAGTGGGTTCTAGATGATTAATCTTCACAGTTGATTTCACATAAGGTTAGTCAAGCTGGGACTGGTTGTAGCAGTGTATGATATGTGATCAGAATGAAATCAGAGTCTATGGCAAAGGTGACTAGCCTACAGATACTTGATTACTTGGGCTAATTATCATCACCAACATAAGGATAATTTTGGGGTCACAAAGAAGAGTGAGAACATGCAAACCAGTGAAACCACAATTGGATGCTATCTAAAAGTTTACAAATAGATCAGCATGTCTTATACGAAATGTAGTAGACTACTTATATAATGACAAGCGCTATCAAGTATGCCCACTTGCTGAACATTCTTAAACAACCTCTGCAATCATTTAACTCCCTCCCTCCCGACCCAAAAAGAGAGAGAAGAGTGAGAAAATGGAAGTCATGTTACGATGCACTACAGGAGTCAAGGATACAATCCCAATTGGACGGATTACTCTTTGTACTGAATGCCACTAGGAACTGCATAACTTTTCAAAATGAGATCATGTTTTCTGCAATTTTCACTGTAATAGACCAAGACAATCCAATTTTTATTAACAAGTCAAAAATCATAATGGTCAGAAAAATATAGATGAATGGCAGTAGAGAATATTACACTAGTTGTGTATCTGGTATTTCCATTGGTATTGCTACATTGATGGCAGGCACATGAGCAATGGCAAATTATCAGCTAACATATGGGGCAGCACTACACCTTTTCCTCTTTACTTTTTTCCTATATTGACACAGCACGTAACAAGAATATGCACAATTCGCAAGACGGTCTATTATTGACAAGGCTGTGTAGTAATTGATCTAGGGTCGGCAAGGAAAAACAAGGAAGCTGCATAAATGATCTAACTGTCTGAATTGTGTAACTTTGGAGCAGGAGAAGGAGCAGGAGCAGGCACAGCTATCGTTTGGTGTGCGGGTGTGGTAGTGATGATCATTCTGCTTTGGCTATTTACTAGTAGTTCATTGTAATGTCCCTTCTGTTTTGGATATTAGTGGATCTGCCATTAGTGTGGAACTTCATTTTACAGTTTAGGGCTTAGGGATCTTCACCATTCATGTCTGCTGGACCTTTTGGGCATGTGCTTTTTGCTTTTAACAACTATGAATTAAAGAAAACCCCCCAAATTCCATCATCTTACCATCATCCATGGGAGATGCCAATCACCCCTAAAATAAGGGCAGAGGGTAAAGCACAAGATTTACCAGTTGTACTAACCTTAGACATCTGCACCTTGGGACTCAGAGAGGGACCAATCGATAGAAGGCCACTAACTGCGCAGTGCCGACAACAGCAGAAGCAGAAAATAAAAGACATCCAATTGCACTAAAACCCCCGGTAAATGTAGGTTTTGGGAATGGTGGGTCAGACAAACGATTGAAAAAGCCCTGCCTACTTGATTTGGCTGAAGATGTAGAAAAGGATGAAAACCATAGAAAATGAGGGAATAAACCCCTCAGGCTAACAAAATTTGCCTTATCATACTTCGTGAAGTATCTAAGCATTGGAAGGAGATTCGCTGCATAAAAACTGAAAGTTCTAAAAATCCGTGTACCTATTCAATAATGCCAATCCAACTTAAACTGAATGAAATGGCAAAAAGGCACAATAAATTCGGAAAGTAATAAAAAAAAACAAAACAGCATAAAGACAGCACCGCGTACAACCGGCGGTGAACGGTATAAAAAAATTAAGCAGAAAGCACAAACAGACCTCTTCTTTAGATCCAGTGCCGTAGAAAGCGGCCACAGTGGCATCAAGTAAAGCAACATCAATAGGCTGACTCAAATCACGAAGCTTCTCAGCAGCCATGGATAGTGATTACGGAAGGGGAATCAATCAAAGCAGTAAAATAACCCTAAGAATCGGTGGTATGAAGAGTCAGTTGCAAAAACCCTAGTCCCAGTACAAATGACCAGAGGCGAAAACCCTAGTTCACAGTGAAAGAAGAGTGAGGACAGAAAGGCGCGCATGAAACAAAGGGGTGAGGCGTTAGATGTGTGTGCAATTTTTCAGAAGAAAGCCATATATGTACTTTTGTAATAAACAAGGTATGGAACCAAATAGAAGGAAAAAAAAAATAATATTCAAAAATATATATGGTATATCAATTTATATCAAATAAAATAGTTTTATTTTATTTATCCATAATAATAAGATAATATTTTGTTCTTATTTTTATTTATAATAAAAATGCATTTGTATGTATGTACTGCTGATAATAATAATTTATTTGTATTTTACCTCGGAAAAAAATTATTTCTATTTTTATAAATGAACAGTAAAGGCGTTGTTGGGGAAATAAGGAAATTTCTTTTTAAAAAAGACAGCTTACATTTGAAGCAGAGTCGACACTACACGATACGGACTTTGAAATTTGCCACCCCTCCCTTTCTTCCCTCCTCTTCTTTTTATATTTAGTTTTTCTTTTTCTTTTTTTCTTTTTTCTTATTTCTTTTTTCTTTCTCATATCGTATCCTTCCGTCCTTCTTTTTCGTCCATTCTTTTTATAGTTTATTGGTCATTGTTTAGAGCACTTACGGTAGATATCGTAAATCTTTTAAAACTGTATTTTAAAGATTTTAATATTCATATATTTATAAAAAATAGCACTGCAGTAGATATTCTATTTTTAACTGCAAACTACAGATTTTGTAAAATTTCATTTACATCTACCGTATTTATCTAGATTCTGTATATTTTCCCTTATATCTAACTCATTATGTAAAATAGATAATCTGATGCATTTCATCTTAGATAGAAATTCTGTATACTATAAATGTGTGTATTTAAAACTGTAAAATTGAGTATTATTTTAGAGCATCTGATGCAGGTGCTCTAAACGGGATATAATTACAATTTTATGTGATCATTTCATTCAAGTATATCCATTTTATTACATTACATTCTATCCATCCAAACGAGTCATAAAAAGAAAATAAAATAGTAACTTAATACTTATTCAATTTTCACCAACCGATCCAAGTCCGGGAGTACTTTTCATCAATGAAATACTACAAAAGAACTACTACCACGGATGTCAAAATTAAAAGTCAAAATATTTTCAACCACTTCCGACCTTCTCAATTGTTCGCCTCAAACGTCGTCAACCACCGTAACTGACTTTAACTGTTGTAATTAACATCCTTGGTTGATGTCGATAACGCCGACAACTACAACCACTTGTTGTTGGAGTGTTTCAATGGATTTTGAATGAGAAATACTTGTGTGGTGTCTCCACACGTAGACACTGTGTGGTTCAATATAAGCTACACGATTTCATTTTGTATTTAAACTATGTGGTTCCGAATCATTCTACCCGTCACTTCACTTCGAAATTCCTCTTCACACAAGTATTTCCCATTTTGAATACTTCTTTTTTTTCGCTAGAAAATGTGTTAGCCGATGACAAGAGGTAGGGTTTGGATGCCTTAGGTTCGATTGACTTTTACGAGGATAATTTACAGGTGTTTATTTCCTCGTTCACAAAAGAATTTTGGTAGACCGAAATGTATAATAGCGTTAGAATATGATGTTTGCCGGTGAAAATGATTGGAAAGAAGGATTGTTTTCTTTTATTGTAAGCCGTTTTGATATGTCTTGAATGATAGTATTAAATTTAATAGTTCGATATAAGTTTAATAAATTTACCTCATTTTACAAACTCCACGACAAATGCTCTTAATTAATGAATACCGCAGTTGGAAGCCAAACACATCATTTTGGTCCTACTTTTCCAATCTTGACAAAAAAAAAACTTGTTTTTCCTCTTACTATTCAACATCGGAAATAATACTGCTGAGAATTTTGCTGTGGTACTTCAGAACCTTATAAACGATGAACATAAAGAAGTCGCTCATATTCAATAATTACATGTTTCTTACGCAGGAATAAAATCATATGGATGGAATAAACTCATTCCATTACTGCGTTCGAAACGTAAAATAATGGAATAAAACAGATCATATAGAAGGTGTCACATTGTGCGATTAACAGGGCATGGTAGTGGATTAAGGTTGGATGTGATGGGTAGGGAAGATATGGTGCATAAGTCATGATAGGTTGGAAGGTGTAAGGTTTGGTAAGGTGGGATTGGGTGGAGTAGCCCTGTCCCTACCACCCACTTTATCCTACCACACCATTCTACAATACTATACCCACATTTCATTACATACCACTCACCTTACCAATCACACCAGCGCATCATACCACATTACCCACCCTACCCCAACCTATTATACCACTTGCCTACCTAACCGTACCTCACCCTACCCTACAACACCTTACCCTGACTCATCCTACTTTACCACACTGCCTACATTCATACATTACTTAACCTAACCAAACCCTACATAACCTACGCCACCTCACCCCATATTACCCTACCCTGCCACACCTCGCCTCACCCTACATTACCACACCCCGCACCCTACCTCTCTCCCCACCCCGACCTACCTTACCTTATTACCTCAACCTACCTCTTCACTCTCCTACCTAACCTTATCACACCCCACCTTATCTCACAGCATCCTGCCATACCCATCACTCCATATTACCCTACCTTACCCACCACCTAATCCTAGCATACTCTACCACACTATATCTTATCTTACCCCCACCCAACCCAACCCACATTATCCATGCCCATACCTACCCTACCCTACCCACCATACCTCACCCCTCCCTATCATACCCCACCACTTACCCAACTTCACCCACCCCACCTCACCACCCACCCAATCTCACCTTCCTTTTACCCACCACGTACGTGTTTTGTCGATTTTTATTTCATTCCTTCCCATCCCAGAGGGAATGAAAATGGTTATTTTTCACTCCATTGGAATTAAATTTCATTTCCTTATTAACACCCATAAACATTGTAATGGAATGAAAAACCATCAATTACATTTCATTCATGCGTTTTAAATATGCCACAAGGGAAATGATTATTGATAATGCGTTGTTTAAATTGTTTAGTCAAGTAAATTTCTGAATTATGTGTTATGTAATGATAAATTATTGTTTTGTTGAACTTATGCATTTCATACCGTGAAAGAGAAACTAATACTATGTTATAATCATAGTAAGCGACTTAGTTTTCTTTGGTGATGATTTTATTAGTGGTTTTAAAGCACACCCCTTACTTTAATCCGAATAAGCTGCAGGGATTTGTTTGATCAAAATGATATTAACCGGTAAGACAATATAGTTGATGCCCACTCTAATGATTGCATCGTTGACGATGATTTTCGATGGAAACTATGAGTTGACTTTAATGATTTGTGATGTAACTTATGTATAATGGTTGTTAGTGTAGATGTTATAAAATGCAGTACGAGATTTATAGACTTATAGTTATACTTTGTTGGTTCATAGAAGACGCGTACCTAATACACAAGTACGTAACGTAGAATTATGTGTTGGAATTTGGAATCAGTAACAACCAAGTCTATTGGTTTTCTTTAGCTTCTGCATTAAATTATGAACCCAAGCGCATATAAGATTTCGTGATTCAAAATTTGAAGAACTTGGGATAATGGCAGAACGGTCCAATTCTGAAATCTTATTTGAGTTTTCAAGTCGGGTCCATACACTCAAAATGATATTGGTGATGCTTATGAAAATTGAAGTTTTAAATACATCGCATATCTTGTGGCATGAGTTATTATATAGAGGCAAAAGGAATATGTCCATATAGACTTGACCCTTTACAAAGGGAAGTGGTAATGCAATCTAGTACATCTTTTAAACTGAAGCCCAAACGATGCACTTTGAAAAGAAACTAAATGAATATACCTCTCTTTGAATGGAAGCAAAAACAGACCGATACTGCACACACAATCTCTGTCATGTCTATATTTTCCACAATTTACAGAGGAGGATGATCTATAACCTCCTACACGTAGATAATCCAGGAATTATTACTACTTTTTCAAACACTATGAATCGGTTTGTTCAGAAGATGACGATGCAACTGCATCTTTTGCTAACCCTTGCTTTGCTTACTGTTTGTCGAAATTCTTGAGCTGATTCTGTAAAACCTGTTAAAAATGGAACAGTCAGTAAAATATAAGGTACTCAAAGGCGTTGCTATCCAGATTGGCAATAAGGCCACTGATGTTCTTTCTACATGCCTCTAGGGGATTTTTTTTCTGTGGTGTAACTGCATGCGTATACAACAGTGATTTGTGTAAACATTCATTATCTCCACCTTTCCCCCCTTTTTTTTCAACATCAGTACAGAATGATCAAGAATTAAGCATAAAGCAGCTACGTGAATTCCGAATATCCCAATATCTCTTTTCAAAGAAGTTAGCATATGCACTGAACTAGATGCAAAAGCTAGCAAAAATCAACTACAGCAAAATTATTAGAGGCAAACCGCAAACTCCATAAGCAAGCCTATCATAAAGTCGGTTAGACACGGAAAATGGAGGGGCATCCAACAAGCCTAAAAGATGCACACCAAATATCAATGATGCCATAAAAAATCCATATTAGTTATTTTGAGAAATCAAAGCTGATAAAAACTTTAAAATAAACACAGTTGATTCAAGTGATACCAGATAAGCAGCAAAGCTTTTATACCTCGATCTTACGCTCCAAAATTTTCTTTTGATCCTGCAATTGCAGAAATGCCATTGAAATATTGCTCACGCCGATCCCTCACTAGAAGGAATGGTGCCACCGGTCACTTGTTTGGAAACATGGGTGAACTGTGGGGAAAAGGGCATATTGGGAAATTGATTCTGTTGTGTATGTCCAGCAGCAAAAGATTGTTCACCGTTTGAACCCGAACTAGCACTACTGGAAGGTCTACAAGCTTGAGGGTTTGAAAAATTCACAACACAACTGCAAAGTAAATAGAATTTATCACACTTTCTTTTTCTTGATTTACTTTTGGCTCTAGGCGACCATCTGTACAATAAAAATGCACAATATTCCGTAACACCCTCAATCCAATTCGTACTGGAAACCCTGTCGGTTACATTTACGTCTTCAAATCCTTCACAAGTAGAAAAATTTAGCAAATACTGGAGTTGCTTGCCACACCATTTTAGTTCTACGATGGTAAATAAAAACCGGTTTCTTAATATTTCATATACTCGCCTTTTCTTTTTCTTTTAGATCCTTTTTCTGCTTATCAAGAGACAAAAAGAGAGGTTCAGGGGGATATGATGACAACGATGATTACCCGTGTGAATAATTCACAGAGGGATAAACGAAAGATTTCTCGTATATTGAGGTAGCAGCAGCTACTGCCTGTAATCTTGCTTGATGGAGGCTAATATTACCATCAACTGGATCATCTCGACCGGAACCATGAGAAGATGAACCAGCATTGTTTGTTCCTGCTTTGTCAGCAAAAAAAAGGAGAAACAATTTAGTTAATTTTCATCAACCGAACAAATTCCCATACCACGGGAAATAATAAAGTACACTACTCACAGAACACAAGATAATTATCTGTCAGACCAGTCTTAACTGAAAAGCCTGGTGTAATATATGGCTTATGTCTTTTAGAATTAACCGAGACAAAGACAACATCCAAATCTGAGAATTTGTCACCTTGTTGATTAATATCACCCCGTGATCCAGCCATAGTGCTGCCATTACCGGTTGACATGATAAGGGCTCTGCAAGTAGGGCATGTATGTTGCCTTTCCAACCATGATCGCAGGCAATGCACATGAAAAATATGCCCACAGAGAAGCTTCTTTGCTGTGGTCATCTCCTCACGACAAATGATGCAGGTGGCGTCACTCCTGGATATGCAAAGATAATTTAAAATTATCACAGAGAGTACCAGTCGAGTCCACGCCTGAAATACTTGAATTCAGACAATAACTTACGAGCTGAGCTCTTCAGGAGTTGCATCTGGGAAACGGTCATTCATATTTGAAGTGATCCTCCGAAACCGAAGATAATCTGCAACTCTTGCCTTAAAGTTACGGAATGTCTCATAAAGCTCTCGAATCAAGTGCAGGGGCACGCCATAGTTCCTAGGAATACAAAGATAACTTTAGATCCAAGGTGACAGCAAATTACCACATTTACTACAGAAGAATGACCTAAGTGCACAACTTTGTTTGCCAACTAGTGTTGACCTAAAGAAAAGATCAGAATTCTCTTGCAAAAAGTAAACTTTGAGGAAAAATTTCACAATGGACTCTACCGTATTTAAAATGTAGTTCTAGGACTATAATATAGTTCTGGGTAATTGGAAATATTATCCATCTTAGTATTGGCCAAGTATGGGCTAATTGGACATACTATAGATGGATTTCATCCTATTGAGGGGTAGAGACAAACAAATTAATTCTAATTAATATAAAGAGTTACAAATATGGTACAGTATGAAATATGTCAACTTGGAATAGTTTCAAACATGTCAGAACCTGAACAGTTTTTCCCCTTGCCTAGTTCTAAGACCAAATCTAAAAAGGGATGTAGCCATCATTTGAAGTCCCTGTCTGTTGTGCTACTGCTAAGGTATGCAACCAACATGGTAGTCAAGCAAAATATGCCTCCATACGTTTGCAGCTAATCTTTAAAATACTTAGATGCATATGCAAGGAGCAGTAGGCTAAGATGTTCGACAGGTAGCTGACCCTGCTGAGTATAAGTCTACTGATGTTTCAGCAGGGTAACTGACCCTGCTGAATATTAGTCTGCTGATAATACTTCTACGTATTATTATTTTTAATGTGTACAAATGTAACTTTATTACTTTTGATAGGATACTTGAGTATAACCACTCTATTATGTTTGTAACCACCCTATAAAGGATATCTAGGTAGTTATTACTTACTTTTTAGTTTATCTAGGAAAGTTACTTTTTCACTTTATGCTTTATAAGCATGCTTTGTATTTCACCTATTTATACCAACCTTATTGGGTTGAGTTTAATATAAGAGTTAATCTTTTCTCTTAATCTTCTTCTTCTTCACTCTTTCTAAATTTCTTTATGGTAGCGAGCCCCGAACTTATTTCGTGCAATCGATCCGTGTTCTTAAGTTCTCGTTATCCCACAATGACGATATCGAATCTACTCCCTCATCTCTTTCCCTCTCATTCAATGGAGTTGATAATCCATCGCTCCAAATCACCTCTAAAAAATTGTCCGGACCAAATTATGTACCATGGTCTCAGTCTGTCTACACTTATGTCTTGGGCAGAGGAAAGAAAGGATACCTCACTGGATCCTCCATACCTCCCACTGACAAAAACTCAAAGGAGTTTGATACATGGGAAACTGAAGATGCCATTGTGAGATCTTGGCTTATGAATTCTATGATAGAAAAAATCAGTTCCAACTTTCTATATGCAAAATCAGCTCTCGCATTTGGAAGAAACTAGTAGTCCTTATACTCTAATGAAGGTAACTATGTTCAAGTTTATGGGTCGAAACTTAAGCTAAGGAATACCGTCCAAACCGGACAAATTTAATGAGTACTTCAATGCTCTAACCAATCTGTGGGAAGAATATGATCAACTTACAATCAAGGAATGGAAATGCACGAAGATGCGTACATTCATAACAAGGAGGTGGAAAGAGATAGGTTACTAGACTTCCCGGGAGGTCTAGACACTACTTATGAAGCGACAGAGAAAGAATTCTTGCCATATCCCCCTTCCCATCTATTAATGATGCTTTTAGTATTCCGAGAAAGCGAGGAGTGCGAAGAGGAGTAATGCCTATCCCCGGAGGTATACCGCCAACCTCCGTGAGGAGTAACATCGCTTTTAAAGCTTTCGAATCGATGTCGCTAATGCAAATTATAACAAATACAAGAGGAGTGAGAATTGGGCCAATCTCCTATGTGATCACCGTAAGAAGAAAGGTCATCTTAAGGAAAAATGCCGGGCCGCCGCACGGTAAACCACCCTATCTTCTCAAAAATCGGCAAGTAAAAAATCGGTGATAGAGGCATGAGTCGAATAAGGCTTATAGTGTTTCGAACGAGACAAGGGTTCTCGGAAGAACGATGAACACTCTCCGATGATGTTCAAGAAACTTCAACCACAAGATACCGCATCACCTGTTGGAGCAAGCGCATACATGAAGGTCACAAATGGATTGTTGACTCAGGTGCTACTAGCCATATGACAGGTGAATTTTCTGTTTTTGAAACTTTCACAAGTATTGATTCTCATCACCATGTTACTATAGCTGATGGTTCTTCAAAAAAGGTGTTAGGAAAAGGTAGAGTTAGACTTCAACCCAACATTACCCTAGAAAATGTCCTCTATGTTCCTAATCTCAATTGTAACCTTCTCTCTGTCAAACAAGCTTTGTAAAGATAGAAAATGCGCGCCTAACTTTCCGGATACCCATTGTGAGTTTCGGGATCCTGAGTCTATGATGAAGATTGGCGTGTGCTGTGGAGTACTAAGGGAGGTCTGTACCTGTTCCATAGCAAGCTCTTAGAGGAACCAAGAGGATTAGTGGCTAGTTTAGATTCTAAATGTAACAAAATTATTCATTTACATTTTAGACTAGGCCATCCTAATTTTGTGTACTTGAAAAAGTTGTATCCCTCCTTATTTTCTGGAGTTTGTATGGAAAATTTGAAATGTGAATTTTGCATTCTTGGTAAACAAACTAGAAATGTTTACAAATCTGTTCCCTATACACCTACTGCACCTTTTGTTCTTGTCCACACTGATGTTTGGGGTCCATCTAGGGTCTCAAACCTATCCAAAAACCATGGTTTGTCACATTTATTGATGACCATTCCGGGACTTCATGGGTATATCTAATGAGCCAAAAATCGATGTTGCGGCATATTCACAAACTTCTACAACTTTGTTGAAACTCGCTTAAAACCAAAATTCGCATCCTAAGATCGACAATGGGACTGAATACTTTAATTCTCAACTTTCTCCTTTCCTTACTGAAAAAGGAATTGTCCATCAATCCTCTTGTACAAACACACCCCAACAAAATGGGGTAGCTGAGAGGAAAAATCGACATCTCTTAGAGATTGCCGTAACCATGATCTTCACCTATAATGTTCCCGTTTTCTATTGGTGTCAAGTCATTCTAACCGCCACTTACTTGATCAATAGAATGCCTTCTAGGATGTTGAAATTCAGGACCCCTATTGATGTCCTAAAAGGTATCTACCCTTGCACAAAACTTCTATCTGATATCTCTCTAAAGATATTTGGATGTACTGCTTTTATCCACAATCATAATCCCAACAGAGGAAAGCTTGATCCTAGGTCTGTTAAAACCATATTCCTTGGTTATTCTCCTACAAAAAAAGGGGTATAAATGCTTTGACCCCAAAACACATAAAACCTACATCACCTTTGATGTTACCTTTATTGAGGATCAGCCTTTCTATTCCAAGTCTGAAACTAAACCCACTGAGCAAGACTTACTCACTGAAAATGTTATCACCCTGCCCATTATTGTTGATGCACCCATCATACCTAATGTCTCTCATATCCATCAACCTGAAAAGGAGGTTATTATTTACACCAGGAAAAATTGGAGACCTGTGCCTGCTGAAACCCCTAATGATTCTCATATCCAGCCCATCCAACGACCTAATTACTCATCTACTTTACCTACTTCCTCTGAATCACATACTGACCTTCCACCTCCCATTATTGAGCCTGAGCTGCCTATTGCCCTTAGAAAAGGTAGGAGAGAATGCACTCAACACCCTATTCAGAAATTTGTGGCCTATAGTAAAGTCTCACCTCCTTACCAAGCATTCTTGTCTAATATTGACTCTTACAAGTATCCCTAAATCCATTGAACATGCCTTGAGTCATCCTAATTGGAAACATGCCGTTTTTGAAGAACTCGTCGCTTTAGATAAAAATCATACTTGGGATTGTGTTCCTAAACCACAAGTGAGTGAGACCAAGCAGGGTGTAGATGGCTCTTTACCATCAAACACAACCCGGATGGTACCATTAACAGTACAAGGCAAGGCTAGTTGCAAGGGGTTTTACACAAACTCAAGGGATTGACTTTAATGAAACATTTGCTCCAAAGGGCAAAGCTAAACTCGTCGAATCTTGATTTCTATCTGTCGTCGTCCCCGAATTGGCCCCTCTATCAAATGGACATTAAAAATGCCTTCTTAAATGGGGATTTGAAAGAGGAGGTCTATATGCACTACCCCCCGGTTTCATGCTTAAACCCAACCATGTTCGAAGTTAAACAAAGCAATCTATGGATTAAAGCAATCTCCAAGGGCCTGGTTTGAAAGGTTTACCAAAGCTATGAAGGAAGCAACTTATCATCAAGGCATAGTGATCATACAATGTTCTACAAACATGATCGATCGGCGAAGTGGTCACTATCCTCATTGTATATGTTGATGATATCATCATCACAGAAATTCGAGGAAGAAATCGCTCCTTGAAGTACTTTCTCTCAAACAAAGAATTTGAGGTAAAGGATCTGGGAACACTAAAATACTTCCTTGGTATCAAGTTGCTAGGTCATCCAAGGGTATCCTACTCACTCAAAGGAAATATACTATGGACTTACTATCCGATTATGGCACATCCGTCGGGTGCAAACCCGTTAGTACACCCCTTGATAATACCGTGAACTTTGGAAAGGATGATACCGGTCCGTACATTGACGCCGAAAGGTATCGAAACTTATAGGCGATTAATCTACTTATCTCATACAAGGCCGTACATATCCTTTGTCGTTAGCACACTCACCAATTCATGCATTCACCAAAGGAAATACACTACAATGTCGCAAATGACTCTTAAGATTTTTGAAAGGGAATCCAGGAAAGGGTATACTATTCAAACAGAGAAGGAAATACCGAATTGAGGCTTATGTGGATGCCGATTGGGCAGTCCGCAATATTGATAAAATCAACCTCGTGATGGTGCATTTATGTCTTTGGAAATCTGGTTTCTTGGAGAAGCAAGAAACAAATCCCGTTGTAGCTAGAAGTTCTACCGAGGCCGAGTACAGGCAATTGCGTATGTATGTGTGAAATATTATGGGTACGTAAACTTATGAGGGAACTAAGACTTGTTATTTCTACTCCTACTTGCCTATACAAAGGATCAAATCTGCTATCGAGATCACTAAGAATCCCGTACAACATGACAGACAAAACATATTGAGATTGATAGACACTTTATCAAAGAGAAGATGATGAAGGGAGAGATTCTTCTATCTTATCTCAACTCCAAAAATCAAGTAGCCGATGTGTTCACCAAAAGTCCGCCTAAGCACCTCCCTACCGAAGTGTATTGACAAGCTTGGTCCGCGATATCTACATCCCGCCTTGAGGAGGAGTATTGGTGTATAATATGTTCGGCAGGGTAGCCGAATATGTTCAAAGCAGGTAGCCGACCCCGCCGAGTATAAGTCTATCGATGTTTCAAACAGGTAACCGACCCCGCCGAATATTAGTCCGTCGATAATACTTCTACGTATTATTATTTTTAATGTGTACAAATGTAACTTTATTACTTTTGATAGGATACTTGAGTATAACCACTCTATTATGTTTGTAACCACCCTATAAAGGATATCTAGGTAGTTATTACTTACTTTTTAGTTTATCTAGGAAAGTTACTTTTTCACTTTATGCTTTATAAGCATGCTTTGTATTTCACCTATTTATACCAACCTTATTGGGTTGAGTTTAATATAAGAGTTAATCTTTTCTCTTAATCTTCTTCTTCTTCACTCTTTCTAAATTTCTTTACTAAGGTAGACTAACATGAAAAGGAAGCCATAGCTACAAAGGTTATGCTCTGACGGTAATATACATTTGTATGCAAGAAAAGAAACAAGCCTTCAGAAATTATATCATATCATACGCTCAAACCATACACCCAGATATGCAAAAAAGCCATCCAGTAAAACATATCTGCATGTCAAGATGAGATAACAGACTGTGTACCAAGCACAATGCATTATACACACGGAATGACGGACAACAGTGGTGAGCTGATTTATAAAATCTGTACACAACAGCGACAACACGTTATACAAGGTACTTACACAAAAATCGCTAGAAAGAAGCATAGATACATAGACAAGTGCAGCAGGTCACGGATAAGCTCCAAGTAAAAGGTGTAGACAGCCTTTCTTTCCCATTGCCCTTCCATAAGCATGTCGCTGACATAAAATACGTACTTGATAAAAGTCGACACTGTTGTGGTTGCCAGAATCATATACCTGTGAACAAGTCATTTCAGTAAGTAGTCTCAGTAGAAATTTAGGTTGTTTACCATTATTGATACAAATTCATAAGAAACCAAAAAAAGAATCATAAGCACACTCGAGCTCAGCCATCCTTTAGTGGCTACATCCTGTTGTGTAAAATGTCGAATTTCTCATCTTCCAAACTGTTACACAAGAAAAGTGTGCTTTTCAACATATGATATTTGTTTCCTAATATTAAAGTCGTAGAAAAGAAATAACCCATGTTTACTTACTCGAAAGAAAAGAAGAGAGACACTGAGGCCTGCTTTGTTAGTACCAGATACTTTAAGTTGTTGTACAAGAAGGAACTATCAATGAGGAGGAGGAAGGCCATGAAAGACACAATGCGAACATGGGATCTAAGAGGCACAGTTGGAGTAGTTTCGATGTACTCAACCCGTTTTTGAGCTAACCAATGTAGAGACTTGATCAATAAAAGTGCAGTAACCATAGCAAGAAAACTAACAGAAAAATCCTGACGGAATATAGTAATAGCAAATAGTATTTCCATAACCTCACGCCACGTCTGCTCATTAAGCCTCTCTACTTCTGCTTCTCGAAGGGTACCAAGAAATATTTTCTTGGTTAGCTGCCATAGGATACACATATTGGCAAGACCCAAATTGAGGAGGAGAACCAAACTGATTTTGGAGGTAGACAAATAAACCATGGCTGGATAAAATTGTAATCTGCTGCTGAAGGCATGATATACAACAGCAAGAGTCGCCATTAAACTCAGTCCCGCATAAGTTTGCAGCTTTATCATTTTGTTCTTCCTTAACCTGCCACAAAAAAACACATGGCTACAATTGCAATTCTCAGCTCTCTCTCACTCACACACACACACACACACAAACTTGAAATCACAACAGGAAAATGCATAATTTCTGAAATGGAATTCTTAGATTATACTACCATGAAAGCGAAATGATGTAATTTCGGGAACTGTGTAACTACAAATGATAACTAGGGTTCTGCTGAAACTATGGAACAAACGCATGCTTGATGTTCAACGAATAATAAACGTAACAGCATACACAAGCAGAAAAAAAACATCAATACCTAAGTTTATTGATCAATCGACGTTGGTCTTTGGATGAATCGAGCTACTTTTTCCTTGTTCTTAATCTCCGATAACCTGAGAAAGAATATACATTCAAATTGTTATAAACACATAACAGAAAGCTTGGAGTTTAAGAAAAAAACAAACACACAAGCAATGCAAACGTAAAGAATTGCGGAATTGATAAACATAGAAACAAGAAGAACGCAGTGATTTAACGTGGTTTCCGGCGTTGCCGACTACTCCACGGCCAGAAAAGAGATATTTATTATGCACAGAATTACAAGGTTTTCACAAGTGTGTGAATAACAATGACACGCATTACATTGATTACAACTTCGGTATTTATAGACACAAGTTCTAAACCCTAACCACCATAGATCTTTGTCGAAACTACCATAAATACCTCATGTGTGGACCCCAGCTCCAGTTGTTATCCACCAGACTCAACTCAACTCAAAATTGACTTCCCAGACTTGTAATCAACTGCCCAAATGTAGAATTCTCAGCTATACTCAGTAAAACTCAGCAGGCCAAAACTAACTGCTGACTTCAGAAGAAACTCATTTGCAATTCATCAAACCGACTTTCACAGAACTGAATATACTTAACTGAAACTGACCATCATTCTCAGTCTTCAGTTTTCCCAGATTAGTTCCACCAGATCATTTATCAGTTTAGAGGTCAAGTCACCAAAACTGACAAATCTCCACCTTGACTTGAACTCTCATTCAACGTCACTAGATTGCATAATCAGACGTACTTGTACCAGATGCATTCGTCAATGCCATGATGTACAGTACCGGCTTCTCCTCATAATCCACTCAAGTTGATCTGCCCTCAACTGAGTATCCAGATTTCACAAGCTTTGAGTATTCAGCAAGTCCAGACACAACTGAAACTTGCTCTGCTGAACCGGTTTAGTGAACATATCCACAGGATTTTCTTTGGTGATGATCTTCTTCACTACAACCCTCTTCTCATTTCTCAGAAAATGATACCTCACATCAATATGCTTGGTTCTCTCATGATGAACCTGATCCTTAGCTAGACAAATTGCACTCAAACTGTCACAATAAATCTCAGCTTGATCCTGATGTATCCCCAAATTGCTGACTAGTCCCTTCAACCAGACACCTTCCTTGGCTGCTTCAACAAGAGCCATATACTCAGCTTCAGTAGTTGATAAAACCACTGTTGCCTGAAGAGTTGCTTTCCAGCTGACAACTGAATTTCCGAATGTGAAAACATAACCAGTCATAGATTTTCTATTGTCCACATCACCTCCATAATCAGCATCACAGTATACAGTGATCAGTTTCTGAGTATCACCTCCATAAATGAGACCAACATCAGCTGTACCTTTAAGGTACATGAACATTCTTTTCACAACTTTCCAGTGTTCCTTTCCAGGTTGAGCCATAAACCTGCTGACAACACTGACTGTCTGAGCCATCTTGGCCTAGTGCACACCATGGCATACATCATACTGTCAACTACACTAGCATAGAGAACTCTTGACACATACTCTTTCTCCTCTGTTGTCTGTGAAGCAAAAACTGACAAATGAACATTTGATGCCATAGGAGTATCTATTGGCTTAGCAGCTGACATGTCAAACTTTGACAAAATTTTCTGTATATAGCCCTGCTGAGATAAAAATAATTTCTTCTGATTTCTAATCCCCAAAATTTTCTTTGATGCACCCAAATCTTTCATTTCAAACTCAGCACTGAGAAGGTCTTTCATATACTGAACATCAGACTTCTTATTTGCAGCTATCAGCATGTCATCCACATATAACACAAGATAGATGTGTGATCCATCTTCCAAGTGACTGTTGTAAACACAACAATCATAAGGACTTCTGATGTAACCCAACTGGATCATATAACTGTCAAACCTTTTATACCACTGTCTAGGAGCTTGCTTCAGTCCATACAAGGACTTCTTCAACTTACACACAAGATCTTCCTTACCAGGTACTTAGAAACCCTCTGGCTGAGACATGTATATCTCTTTGTCTACCTCACCATGTAGAAAAGTTGTCTTCACATCTAACAGCTCAAGTTCTAAGTCTTGTTGTGCCACCATTGCTAGTAACACTCTGATTGAAGTATGTATGACTACTGGTGAGAATATCTCATCAAAGTCCACCCTTTCTTTCTCACTGAACCCTCTTGCAACCAAACGTGCCTTATACTTAACTCCTTCTGCCTCAGTTATCCCTTCATTCTTCTTGAAAATCCATTTGAAAGTAACAATTCTCCTATCAGCTGGATGTTTAACTAGATCCCAAGTCTGATTTTTCAGTAATGACTCCATTTCATCTCCCATGGTAGCAAGCCATTGAGATGCTTCAGAACATGTCACTGCTTCCCTGTAAGTAGAAGGTTCAAAACCATCAACTTCTTCTGCAACTTGAAGTGCGTACCCAACCATATCATCAAACCCATACCTTCTAGGAGGTATCCCAACATTGTATCTTCTAGCTCTGCTGACAACTATACTCTGCTGACCCACGTTCTCAGTTTGACGCTCAACTGACATTTGCTCGGTGATCGGCTTGGATTCGGCTACGGTTCGGCAAACCGGATCGGATGAAAACTGACTTGGATCGGTTGATTGTTGCATTCCAACCGACTCCACCTCGAAGCTCCACCTTCTTGTCGCTTTCTCGGTTTCTCAAGACTTGGTTTCGCCGCTTATCCTCCCCACTGATGAACTGAGTATGGAATTTTCATCGAAAACTGTATCTCTGCTGAGAATAACTCTGTTTTCTGCTGATGACCAAATTTTGTACCCCTTTACTCCATCACCATACCCCACAAACATTCCTTTCTTGGCCTTGGTTCCAGTTTCCTTTCACTGACATGATAGTAACCGTGCTTCCAAAAACCCTTAGAACTGAATAATCTGCATAGGTTTGCCATACCACATCTCAACGGTGTTTTGAGACTGATCCCTGTGTGAGGACTCCTGTTGATTAGGTAGCAAGCTGTGGTAACAGCCTCTGCCCAAAATCTCATTGATAAACCAGCATGAGAAAGCATACATCTTGCTCTCTCTAAAAGAGTTTGATTTCATTCTCTCAGCTACACCATTTTGCTGAGGAGTATTCATGAGTGTATGATGTCTGGCAATACCCTCGTTTCTGCACAACTCATCAAACTCGGTCCAGCAAAATTCCAGACCATTATCTGTACGAAGCCTCTTGATCTTCTTCCCCAACTGATTCTCAACTAGAGCCTTTCATTGCATGAAGCTCTTGAATGCCTCATTTTTGTGTTTCATCAGCACCACCCAAGTCATCCTTGAATAGTCATCAATAAAGGACACAAAATATATGTGACCACCCAATTACTCCACCTTTGATGGCCCCCAACAATCAGAATGAATGTAATCAAGTGATGGCTTTGTGTTGTGTACCCCTTTCGAGAACTTGCTCCTATGAAGCTTCCCAAACACGCAATGCTCACAAAAGTCCAGATTCTTGACCTTACATCCCCCAAGAAGATATTTCGAGAAAGAACCTTGGCATCCCTTTTTCACCCATGTGACCCGGTCTCATGTGCCACGTTTTGTAAGCTGTGACTAATGAATCTCAGCAGATGCCACAACAACAGAACCAGCAACAACTGACCATTGTAATATATACAGAGTCCCTCTCTTGATTCCTTTGAGAACCTCAATTGAGTTTTTATAGTCACTCGGCACACCACTTTCCCCCTTAAAACTGAATCCCCTGCTGTCCAAAGAACGAGAGATACCAAGTTTTTGGACATTTATGGAATATGTCTAACTTCACTCAATTTACAGAATATTCCATCCTCTGTCCTCAACTGAACTGAGCCAATCCCAACTACCTTGCAGACCTTGTTGTTTGCCATAGATATATGACCACCATCTATCTACTGATAACTTGAGAACCACTCTTTGTGAGGGCAAATATGAAATGATGCCCTAGAGTCCATAATCCACACATCAGTTTGATGTGCTGACTCTCCTGCCACTAGGACCATGTCCTCATCTGAATCATGCTCATCTGCTACAACAACTGTGCCAGAACTATTCTCCTGCTGTTTCTTCCTCTTTGGAAAATTGGACTTCCAATGTCCCTGCTCCTTACAATAATTGCAGACATCTGTGGATTTAGGGCCTTTGGACTTTGTCTTCTTGGAACTTTTCTTTATAGACTGACCATGCTCTTTTCCACTGCTGCTACTGGACTATCAGTCCTGCATCCTGACTGTCTGCTCCAGCTGCCTTATGTCTCAGCTCCCTGGCATGTAAAGCTGACCTTACATCCTCTAATTAAAGAAACTGTATCCTTCCCAACTATGAAGGATTGCACAAAGTTCTTATAGGAAGCTGGTAATGAAACCAGCAAAATCAAAGCAGCATCTTCATCCTCAATCTTAACATCAATATTCCTGAGATCAAGTACTATTGTGTTCAGCTGATCAAGATGATCTCTCAACTGAGCCCCCTCATGCATCCTCGGGTCCGAACGGCCTCGCTTCAAGAAGACTTGTTGGTCAATGACTTAGTCATATACAGACTTTCAAGCTTCAACCATAACTTGGCAGCAGTGTCTTTCTCAAAACTTCTATGATAACATTATCAGACAAGCACAACATGATGGTTGAATGTGCTTTCTCCTCCAGACTGGCATAATCTGCAGAACTAGCATCCTCTCTACCAGATAAAGGAGTCCACAATCCTTGTTGCTTTAAAAGGCCCGCATCTTGATTTGCCACAAACTGAAACTGTTCCTCCCTGTAAATTTATCAATCTTCACGTTCATTGCCGACATCCTTCTAATTAAAGAACAAACCTTTGATCATAAAATCCTAGCACCGGTCACCGGTCTTGGTGAAGATCAACTCTGTTCACCTGCAACTCCTGAATCTTGAACCTCGCTCTGATATCAGTTTGTTATTAACACGGACAGAAAGTTTGCAGTTTAAGAAACAAACAAACACAGAAGCAATGCAAACTTAACGAATGGCGGAATTGATAAACACAAAAACAAGAAGAACACAATGATTTAACGTGGTTTCCGGCGTTGTACCGACTACTCCACGGACAGAAATGAGATATTTATTATGCACAGGATTACAAGGTTTTCACAAGTGTGTGAATAACACTTTGAATGACACGCATTACATTGATTACAACTTCGGTATTTATAGACACAAGTCCCAAACCCTAACCGCCATAGATCTTTGTCGGAACTATCATAAATACCCTATATGTGGACCCCAGCTCCAGCTGTTATCCACCAGACGAAACTCAGCTCAAAACTGACTTCCCGTACTTGTAATCAACTGCCCAAATGTAGAACTCAGCTATACTCAGTAAAACTCAGCAGGCCAAAACGATCGCGACTTCGAAGAAACTCAGTTGCACTTCATCAAACTGACTTTCACAGAACTGAATATACTTAATTGAAACTGGCTATCATTCTCAGTCTTCAGTTTTCCCAGATTAGTTCCACCAGATCATTTATCAGTTTAGAGGTCAAGTCACCAAAACTGACACAAATGAATAGTTTTTTTTTTCTTTCAGAAAACTATAGAGAAGTATAGCTTCAGGTGCTTATGAGCTGGCCATTCAAAATTCCATCAAGGGGAAAAGAAAATGCAGGGAAATAAGAGAAAAATATTCAGCAATAAAATAATGTAAGAAGAAAAAAACTTTTCGGGTCATGGAAAACATATCTCACCAATAAATTGCATCCACGTGTCTTGACTTGCTAGTGTACCGTCCGGTTTCAATTACTTAAAGGTAAGATGGCATGTTGGAAGAGACGATAGTATTGATGTTTTCGACGATCAATGGTTACCTTCCGTGTCCTCTTTTCGAGCGCATCCAAATGAAAACTTGCTCTCTTCTCGTTTGAGGCTAAGGATGACAGACTTATCTGGCATCACTCGCATTCACTCATTTACAGACCTTCGCATTCACTCGTTTACAGACCGGTTCGCATAGATGCTTTATTTGAATGGTGAAGTGGAATTAGTTCATGTGATACATCTATTATGGGATATCTGGGAAATGCCTATCTCTTTCAGGAAGAAGATGTGGTCATTGAATCAGTTTTGATACGTGCTGGGGTGGAGCTGCCGCGGAGGCAGAAGAATATTACCTTGCCAAAAAATGACAACAATTGGTTACCAAGAGCCCTCATTTGGCTCTTAAATGGTCACCTCCGTCAAGAGACTCTCTCAAGTTCAATGTGTTGAAATAGTGTCCTAAACCCAATCGGGTTGGACCGGATCCGACCGGGTCGGATCATTTCTACTATTTCTTTATGTTTATACATATATAAAATGGCTTTTATGTTGTCATATATATGTTCTTTTAAAGAACCAATTATGAATTGTTATATGATAACGTCCTTAGTATTAAACTGTGATAGAGAAACCATGATAGGCGATTATGGTTGATGAGATCTCTAATCACTTTAATGAGTTTGATACTTAAATGTCTCTAGGCTGATGTACTATTAAAGAGGTCATTGATAGTATAAACAGACTAGCACGTATTAGATGTCTTCTGTCTTTAAGGGCAGGGATAGATCTCGTCTATCGAAGTGTAGAGACACTTGGACCGTACGTGGACGTGTATTAGAGAATGCGTACGTTAGGGACGACCCACTTACACGGATAAGTGTCACACTATGTGACGGTTGTGTAATTATCCTTTTGACCGGAGTCTTCATGGCATCACGGTGTGGATTGTCATGCTTTGACACTATTGAGGTTTTCCCTAGCCATGGGGCGATCATGCGGTAGTGATTGGGTATGATATTGAAGCATGCGGAGTATACATGATTGGTCGTCTGAGAATCGCGTATCCTATGATTAGGATTGAATATACGAAATGGCCTTCTTATAAGGAATGTCTTACTCTCGTGAGTCTTTGCAAAGTGGGAGTAAACGAGTTACTTCGAGAGAGCATGATATCCAGATTATAAGATACGGTCGTTAATGTTTGACACTCGACGTACGACCGTAAGGATATTATTACAGCGATAGGATTGTAAATTACACGGTAACTGTTTCACATGAAAGGTAGTAGTCATTGCATTTGACTCTTCTGATGATTGGAGGTCACGGTGTGTTGCTAGACGCTATCCCGTGATCGTTAGGCATGAATGGCATTTTCGTAATTTGCACTTTGTGCCTACGGCCAACATATTCGGAAGCCTATCGGGTCACACACATATGAACATCTAGCCGGATTAAAATGTGTTTATAGATGATAACCAAATAAGGAAAGTTTATCTCGTGACTATAAATGTTATAGTGGTAAATTAATAGGGTGTATTTATTTATTATGAATAAATTAAATACAAGATATTAATATTATTATGTTAATTAAAGAATATCCCGGATGCCAATTTATTGGCTAAGGTGGCGCAATTTGTGTGTGTATAAGATACACTTGGATTGTGCAATTTAATTAATGGTATTACCAAATATTAATATTAGATATTAATATATATATATATATATATATATATATATATATATATATATATATATATATATATATATATATATATATATATATATATATATATAAAATACTTATGTGTGCGTGTGTGCAAAAGTGTTTGGTACTATGCATGCGTATGTATGTAATATATATATAAATGGATCTATATGTGTAATAATATATATGTGATATATACACACGTGTAAATTGATTTATGGTAATAAAATAAAGATAGTCAATATTAAATATTGACAATATCTTGGAAATATTCAATATAAGATATTGACAATATCCTAGATTTATTTAATATAAGATATTATAATAAATGAGATAAACAATCAAATATATTTTCCTTATTTTATTGGAAAAATGTTATCTTCTCCTCCACTCTTATAGATGACGCCATATACACTATAAATATAGTGTGGGTGTCAAACTCTTTTATACATCATAATTTCAAGAGCTCATAGTTCTTGTGTAAAATAGAGAGCATCCTATAGAGAGTTGGAGAGAGAGTTGGAGAGAGGGGAAAAGGGCCGGTCTAGCAACCGGTGTTTTCCAATAGCAATCCATGATGGGATTCCAGCGGGCTGTTCGTGTGGACTAGCGGTAGAGGCCGAACACTTGGGCGGCTCTATGCAGAACTACTCTCCTTAGACGGTCAAAGCGTCGATCTTTTAGATCAACCAAGGTAACCACCGTCTACTACTTGTTTGTTTATTGCTTAAACGAAGTCGATCCTGGTTAAAAGGAAATAAAATTTTAAATTCCGCTGCGTTCCCGCGTAGATTTTCTAACACAATGTCGACGCAACTTTTAATGATTCTTCGGCGGCTTGATGGAATTCTTCGCAACAGTCAAGGGAAAATCATATGGAGATTCTCTAAAAAATTATAAAAGAACTATGACGTTTTAATTGGAGAGGTCTTAGCATTGTATCATGCATTGTTGTATGCCCTTACCTGGGGTTCTTTCCCATTATCATAGAAGGAGACTCTCTCATTATCCACCAACGCCTTACAAACTAGACCGAGGACTTGTCGTATTGGGAAGTATTATTGAAGATTGCCGAAAGCTTGTGCTTGCTTTTATTTCTCTATCTTTTTTTTGTCAAAAAATAAGGCAACACACCAGCTGACATTCTAGCTAGGGAATGGCTAAATCTTGTTGGATATAAAGATTGGGGTTGTGCTCCACCATCTCATTTAATTCGTGCTTGTTTCGCCGATTGTAATTAATAGAATTCTAGTAGTTTACCTTTCCGGAAAAAAACTATTTGAAAAAGTAAATTCCAAGTCAAAAGCCCTCAATATCTCCCATTTAGAGATTCGCGAATTGAATGATGTAAATCGATAATTACATGATAAAAAATGTTAATTTTTTAGTTTTCATATATAGTAAGAAACATAATTAATGTGTTGTTTTAATACTACTTTCGTCCCAAAATATAAGTCATTCTACGTCTTTAGATTTGTCCCACAATATAAGTCATTCTACATTACCAATGTAACATTTATTACTCGTTTCTCCATCTTAACCCTAATTTATTATCAATCTAACAACTTTTCATTACTTAACAACCACTGCATTAATGATAGTCAATAGGCATTTTAGACATTTAACCTTCAAATTTATGACATTCAATAACTTCCTTAATATTTGTGAAAACACCCAAAATGACTTGTATTTTGTGACGGAGGTAGTACTATATTGTTTACCCTTCACTTCATATGTTTTGGGATGTGAATTTAGCGCAATAAATTGTTGTTGAACTAAGGTTACTATTGGAAAATATTGTAATAAATGATGTATTGTTATTATAAAAATACATTTTTTATAGAGCATTCTTTCAACTGTGGACGCTTTTATAGGACGGACTACGGAGGTAGTATGTTTCAGTGATCTAGTTTCAAAAGTTGTTGACATCTTTTCTAGCTAAGAAAAATCAATATGGGGTATAGAACTTTCACACTACAACTCAAAGATAAGGCTACTACTACGACACTTGTGTTCTTTTACTAGTGACTTATGCCTACGAGAGAGCTTCCGGTTTCAATTACTATATGTTATTAACCAATTCTTCTAATTTCTAACCACTCGAATTAGATAATTTCAAGATGAAATTGCTGTTATAATGGTTTTGTCACAATGAGTGATACAACGCATTTTATAGTCTTGATTATGACAGGCCTATATAATGATAAATGAGTCCTACATCATTATCAATAGTATAAAAATATATTGTGTCATTCGTTGCGCCACAACCGTACTTTTCACATATTCTTTATTTAATACTATAAATACCACTCTTTATTTTATTTTAACAAATCACTATTTGAGGAGGATTGAATCATAATATCTATTAGAATCTATACCGGATTAAAAATACAAAATCTCACCTGAAAAATTCTTAATTATGTTAAAAAAAATACATAGTTTGTATTTCATACCATAGGATAAGAGTAAAGTTTCCATAATTTGTATTTTACGATAAAAATATAGTATAAAAATACATAGTTAGTATTCCATATCATAGAAAAAGAGTACGATGAAGATATATAGTAGTTTACTATTTCATACTACAGAAGAAGAGTAAAGTTTAAATAATTGTATTTTCCCTCAAAAAAATTTGTATTTTACGATAAAAATATATAGTATATGATGCAACTATTTTCTTATATGAATTTGAAGTGTTAATAATGTTGAAGTTTTTTTTCACAAATGAAATTACCTCGTTTAGAGGACAATACACCACACACACGGTGGGACTCGGATCCTGGGACCGTCGCGTAATCACTTGAGCTAGGCATAATTGGCATTGAATTTCAAAGAGTTTGAATCTATAAAATACATATTTACAAACTTGTAAAATATATTTTTTGTTTTTCATCAAACGAAAGACATTTTGTTACTACTTATTTGCTATTTTAGTAATACCAGTGCAACATTTATTGTTTTTTTCATCTTTACTCCACTATAATTAAACCTTGTTTGTATGTCTCTTGGAAGCTATCTAGGGGTGCCCCTAATCCAAGGCATACTCAATGTGGCTCATTTCACACCACTTATTGACAGAATGAAGACTAAATTGGCATCATGGAACTCCAAGCCCTAACAAATACGCAACCACCGATCCAAATCCCGCCGCCACAATCTGGACGGGAAGAAACAGATTTGATGGAGGTGGTGAATGGATGCAGCAAAAACTCGAAGCTTCACCGATCCAGAGCAGAGGAGAAAAGCTAAAAAAACAGAGAAATAAAATACACAATGGTTTGTTGGCAGCAAATGTCGGCGGCGGCGTCAAGATGGAAGGCGCTTAAAGTTGTCTGCAAGTGAGCGAGAGGAAGGGAGGGTGACGATACGGGATTTCACCCCTCCACGTGGAATTATTTAATTGGTCCAGCTGGCATGTGGAAAAGTCCAAGTATATTATCCGCATCGGGTCGAATACGAGACGAATCGGTGATCACCACCGCGGCCCGGCGGATCTTGCAAGTGTTCCATCTCGAGTACCCATGTCGGTGTCCATCGAGTCGATACCATGGACTTCGGTCCGGGCTCCTGAGGCCCACCGTCCGGCGGGTTACTTGGGCAAGAGGGCAAGGCCCATTTAAGGGTAATTATGTCAATAGACCAAACCGCCCCAAATTTAGGGCGAGAGAAGGACATGTGCCTATAAATACATCATTCCGGGAACTACGTAAGGCTTGATTCCCGGACATTACACGGATACGTAGGCAATCCAAGATACATTCTTGGACTCGGCCATAAAACACCAAAATCACCCCCAAAATCATCCTTGATTCTATCATCCCTAGATTAAATTGGCCTCAAATTATACATGACAAAATCCGATCGTCATTGGCGCTAGAAGGAGGGCCTTCTATCGGTGATGGATCAAGGAGTGGTGGTTCGTGATCAATTTAATGCCAAAAACGCAGTCAGATCCGAGGTTGATTGCCGGAAATTGAACCGTTGAAACAAGATTTCCACCGTTCAGATTCAAGGATAAGGAGGGACGAACAACCCCTCCAAATTTCGTGACGATCGGAGTCCGTTTAGATAGCCGATCGTCGCCGGAAAGTTGCTGCTGTAACAGCAAAAACGCAGCACCCAAAAATGCAGCGAGATCGGCGGCTGATTTATGGAGTTTGAACCGTTGGAATGAAAATCCCACCGTTCAGAGTGAAGAATATCGAGGGACGAACAAACCCTCAAAATTTCGTGCCGATCGGAGTCCGGTTACATGCCCGGCCGTCGCCAAGAAGTTGCTGCTGTATCAAAAATGCAGCAGCCCAAAAAGCGGTCGGATAGATGGATTATTTCTGGAGTTTCAACCGGTGGAACAAGATTTCCACTGTTCAGATCCAAGGATTAGGAGGGACGAACAAGACCTCCAAATTTCATACCGATCGGAGTTGTTTTGAGTGCCCGATCGTCTCAAAGAAGTTGCGGCTGCATAAAAAACGCAGCAGAACCCTAATTGGGAGCGACAAGTCGGCTGAATATTCCCGACAATTGAACCGTTGGAACAAGATTTCCACCGGTCAGATTCAAGAATTATGAGGACCGAACAAGCCCTCAAAATTTTAGGCCGATCGGAGTTCTTTTGATTTCTCGATCGTGGCAAGGAAGTTCTTGCGAGGCACCGAAACGCAGCAGGATTCTGGACGCGGCTGCCGCCGATCGGCGGCTTATTCCCGGAGATTGAGCCATCGAAAGAAAATTTCCACTGGTCACATCGAAGGAAAGTGAAGGAAGAATGATCCCTCCAAATTTCGTGCCGATCGGAATCCGTTTCGAGGTCTGATTGCCACCGGAAAGACACTGTTGTGGCGCCCCAGAAAGCTGCGAGTTATCTACCGTATAGTTCTCGAGCTCCAAAGAGCGAGCCGAGCTCTTTAGTTCTCCAGGTTCTTACAATTGTTATTTTAAATTCTTATATACTTTGTAAGTCTTTATTATATGTGTAATGTTTTTTATCACAATCACATTGCACCACAAAGACTCGAGATATCGAGCACCGGCATTCGAGCTCTACGGACTCGTCTTGCCCAAAACCCGAGCTCGACTCGGAGTCGCATTTGGAGCTCACCGATGGGCAAATCTTTTATAAGACCGAGCTCACCTCGGCATCATATTTGGAGCTCGGCTCGGCGTTATCTTTTATAAGACCGAGCCCGGCTCGGCGTCATCTTTTGTAAGACCGAGCTCGGCCTCGGCATCATATTTGGAGCTCTCTCGAGCGTATCTTGTATAAGACCGAGCTCGGCCTCGGCATCATATTTGGAGCTCGGCTCGGCGTTATCTTTTATAAGACCGAGCCCGGCTCGGCGTCATCTTTTGTAAGACCGAGCTCGGCCTCGGCATCATATTTGGAGCTCTCTCGAGCGTATCTTTTATAAGACCGAGCTCGGCCTCGGCATCATATTTGGAGCTCGGCTCGGCGTTATCTTTTATAAGACCGAGCTCGGTCTCGGCATCATATTTGGAGCTCGGCTCGGCGGTATCTTTTATAAGACCGAGCTTGGCTCGGCGTCATCTTTTATAAGACCGAGCTTGGCCTCGGCATCATATTTGGAGCTCTCTCGAGCGCATCTTTAATAAGACCAAGCTCGCCTCAGCATAATATTCGGAGCTCGAAGGCAATCTTATGTAAGTCCGCCTGCCATCTAAGCATGATACCAACAGACTACACCAGATAAGCTAAGCCTTATCTCAATTAACTTCTGTTTTTACATTTTTATGTCTTGTAATAAGTCCATGTGACAATTTCATAAATATTCTACTAAGCATGTCTTTCCTCGAGACGCTTTTGTGTTTGTTATGATTTACAGCCTTCACATTGCAAATCTACCACAATACAAAATGGCAAAGGCAAAAAATTCGACAAGCCTTAAAGCAAAAGAAGTCCATGTGATTAAAAGATAAAAGAGGCAAAATTCAACCACAACTACAAATCCTCGACACGATGAAGTCGGAATAATATGGTGAATAAAGCCAAGTCACTGACAGTGCTTATATCACCTCGACACGATGCAGTAGAAATAAAACAGTGAAAAAAGCCAAGTCACTGACAGAGCTTATATCACTCCCGACCTGCCAGTAAGCCACGATGCTAAGCAGTTGGAAGATCCCACGATGGATACCCTATTCGACCAGTTCAGAAGCACCACGAAGTGCGACAGTCGAGTAGGGATTTTTCAATTCGACTATGTCAGAAGCCCGACGAGGCAAGACAGTCGATTCGAGCTCCGACCGGATAGCCAAGTCAAGCCGATAAGGCGATGCAGGTCTAGGTCGACTCATATCCAAGTGTACCATGAGTCATGTACTCATACTACACTTTGAGGGGCCACGGGGGAATTAAGTCCAAAGGACTACACCCCACAAGCGGCTTTTGCAAGGGAATTAAGTCCAAAGGACTACACCCTAGGCAAATATTCAACAACACAAACAACATTCAAAGGAAAGGTCGAATTCAAAATTCATAATTCAAAAGTCCCGGGGATCGAATCGTGAAAGACGGACAACAAAAAGCGACAAGCAACATACGCAAAAATTGAAGCAAAATAAAACTAGGCGTCATATTTGGAGCTCACCGATGAGTGAATGCGTAATAAGTCCGAGTTCGACACGGCATCTTACCTCGGAGCTATATTATTTTGGAACTCACCCTACCGAACGGCGGGTCGAGCTATCTTATTTTGGAACTCACCCTACCGGGCGGCGGGTCGAGCTATTTTTTTTTTGGAACTCTCCTAGCCGAGCATGGTGGGACGAGCCTTCTTATTTCGGGGACTATCCCTATGGTTATTGCGACTTTTTGACTAGTGCACGGCGTATCTCGAGGATCCACTCCGTAAAGGATCTACTCGACGGTCTACGAGGATCCGCAAGTCGGATGCCTTCGGTGTCGACGGTCAACGTTTACAAGTCCTAATAGGACGAAAACGCAATGGCATCGAAGTCCGAGTCGACGGCGGCGTAATCGACTCCCAAGAGAGAATTTACTAGGGCATCGAGGCCGGGCAACATGATCATTTCGATCGACAGCCAGTGAAGCTAAAAGTTCTATGGAACCAAAAGGCTAAGGCATCGAGTTCGGACCAAGTCCAAAACTCTCGGCAGTCATGTGTCATGAGTCATGAACGACAAAGAAACACCACGACACCGAGATCCAGAGCGACATTTACGTATTACCAGTCTTATTAGACAGTAAGTACTAGGACATCGTAGGCGGAAATATCTATCGACGACCGAAAGAGCATCGATTCCGACAAACGAAATGAGACAACCGAGGGGCATCTCTTCTACCACGCAACAACAAAGAAAAGTCCAAAAAATGCTAAAGCATGGAAGACAAGTTACATATGGTCGACAAATGGAACTACGAAAGTATAACGAAGATGATGAATGCGCATTATACTTTGGAGGCAACAACGAGTCGACATTGAATACTCGAGAAAAAGCGAGCAAAGGAATGGGAATCGACATGCAACAAAAGTGTTTGACACCAAATACTTGTAAAAATTTCAGCATTTATAACAAAAAAGCCTAGTCACAAAGACTGGCCAAATATGATCCAAACCTAAGGTTCTCATGATACTTGGAGGGCAGATATCGACATATATGCATCGACATGAGAGAGGCCGATGTGCAAATAAGGCCAAAGGCCGCAATAAAGCAAGATGGTCTACTTCAAAGACAAAAGAAAAGAAGGAAAAACGTGACAGTTTTTCAAGGAAAAAATAAGCCAAGTCCAAATGACCGGCTAAATGTTTATACAGATGGAAGCCAAAGACAACGTTTGGTTAAAAAGGGCAAAGCCTAAGAAGAAGCATCATCTCGGGCGCTAAGGCAAAGTCTCAAGATCATTGGGCGACATTCGAGATCCGAATGCTGTACTCCAAAGTCAGGGCAAGTCAAATTCTTCAGAGAAGTCGACCTCGATCGAGACAGTCCCAAGTTGGACATCTCATCATTCCTTCGACAGCTACGGCATCGAAGTCGATGTCAACTTAGCCACACGTTATAAGTCCTAGGGACGGATAATGCTAAGATAAAAAAGTTTGCAAAGCGAGACATGGAAAGGCCGTATGTCGGACTCCACGGAAGTAAGTACGCATGGCGATTTAAATTCGAGCATTGGATGACGGTGGCCGAGATACACTTTGACGGATCGGACGACCTCGAAGAGCTCGGACGGATCCGGGGGCTTATGACGATACGGGATTTCACCCCTCCACGTGGAATTATCTAATTGGTCCGGTGGCGTGTGGAAAAGTCCAAGTATATTATCCGCGTCGGGTCGAATACGAGACGAATCGGTGATCACCACCGCGGCCGGCGGATCTTGCAAGTGTTCCGTCTCGAGTACCCATGTCGGTGTCCATCGAGTCGATACCATGGACTTCGGTCCGAGGCTCCTGAGGCCCACCATCCGGCGGGTTACTTGGGCAAGAGGGCAAGGCCCATTTAAGGGTAATTATGTCAATAGACCAAACCGCCCCAAATTTAGGGCAGAGAAGGACATGTGCCTATAAATACATCATTCCAGGAACTACGTAAGGCTTGATTCCTGGACATTACACAGGATACGTAGGCAATCCAAGATACATTCTTGGACTCAGCCATAAAACACCAAAATCACCCCCAAAATCATCCTTGATTCTATCATCCCTAGATTAAATTGGCCTCAAATTATACATGACAAAATCCAGCATCGTCAGAGGGAATCCAATTTTTGTAGATAAAATGATTGCCTAACATGATCAAACTACGAATTACACGAGGGATTACAATGATTGCCTCTAACAAAAGAATCAGCCTTCGAAACTGATGATGAATCTGGAACCGCTTCGCAATAGAGTCTCTAATCTACATAAACGAGCAAGGACAAATCAAACCGAGCTTGGAACCCAAACTTGGTGCGTTGTCCCGAGAGACATTCTCGTCCAGCGTGCCAACTTTTTCCTGAAACGCGAAATTATGTATTATGGCTGTCTGGGAGCCTTTTTTTTATAGGTTTATGGCAACTCTAGGTCGATTTTTGATGTCTTGTGGAAAAAAAATTCTAAAAAAAAAAAAGGAAAAGCTAAACAAATTTCAAAAAGAATAAAATACCCATACTAGGAGGTCATAAGTTTTACGATTTTAGCCAGCGGTTTGTTTAAATAAGAGTCTTTATATAATTTCAAGAAGCATTTGTCATATCGTATCAAAACTACGTTTATTTACTCCTGTAAAAAAAAAAATGAAAATATTTACTCCTGTAAAATTAAGAGAAAGGGGAGAGAATATTTTTTTTTCTTTTCTCAAAGTGATCTCTTTTATTAATCTCGTTTCTCGAATGAAAAGGAAACAATTCGAAACCTTTACACATTTCAATCTATTTGAAAAGATTTACTCTTTTCTAAGCCACTAGTACGTAGGGAGGTGGTCTCTCCGGGAGAGAATATTTTTGAATGAACGAGAAAAGAATATTGCCAAGACTAGGATAGAGAAAATTATTAAACTTTAAATGAAATTAAATAATTCTCTTCCGGAAGAAATAGATAAGGTGCGTTGTTGTTGTTTTATTATTTTATTTTTATAATGTAAATGGTTTTTACTATTTAGAGAGTCTTTTCATACCTCAACGTTATTGAATTTTTGAGTCATGGAATAATTTTTATTCTATCGAATTTCAGTCATGGTATTAATTTTCTCTAGACCCAATATTTGTCGGAAAACATAATTGACATTTCTTACTGGAAATTCGTCACTTAACTAATCAACATTTTGCCTAACCGAATTTGAGTCAGAAAACGATTTTTATTCGACCGAATTCGAGTGAAAATATTGATTTTTTCTAGATTCAATAATCAATATCGGTCAGAAAAAACTGTTTATACTTGTTGACTGAAATTCGGCTAATAAAATAATCAATATCTTGTCTAAAACATAGTACAAATCAATTAGTTAAATAAAATTAAATGCAACTCCGAGAGGAGTACTCTGATATTCTTATACAGGAGGAGAAATACTGGCACCAGAGATCCCACCTGCAATGGTTAACAGACGGAGAGAGAACACACACTTTTATCACATCACAACACTTAGGCGAAAACAACGGTCCAAAACCTCTTCCTTGAAGCGTGGGGATGGAACGTGGAGTAATGATGATGCGAAACTACTTCAAAGATTTGTACTCACGTGAAAACGAGCATCACGTTTGCAACTGTCAACTGAATTTTCCCAAACTTAATGATTCGATTTGCAGCACTTAAATCGGCAAGTGTGTGAAATGGAGATTGAAGAGGCTTGCTTTGACATGGGGACCTATAAGGTGGCAGGCCCGGATGGCCTCCCGCCAATCTTTTTCAAGAGATGCTGGGGGATTATAGGTGATTCGGTGATAGACTTTGTGAAAAAGGCGTTTGAAAGAGCAACATTTCCTTCATAAATGAATGAGATCCTGATTACACTCATTCCTAAAGTGGACCACCCAAAAACACCGGCTCATTTCAGACCTATAGCCTTGGCCAATGTCATTATCAAGGCAATAACCAAGGTTTTGGGAAATCGTTTTCAGCACATAATTGGGCAACTTTTTAGTACCACGCAAAGTGCATTCATACCAGACAGAGGTAGCTCGGAAAATATAATCATTGCTCAGGAGGTCGTACACAATTTTGTCCAAAAAAAGAAGGGGAATAAGGGATATATGGCTATTAAGGTGGATCTAGAAAAAGCATACGATCGCGTGAGCTGGAACTTTCTTAACAATATTCTGCGTACTATCGGTTTGTCAGATAATTTACAGAAATTACTTATGCATTGCATTACTACCTCTCACCTCTCCGTACTATGGAATGGAGAGAAGTTAGAAGCGTTTAGTCCAAGTCGAGGCCTTCGGCCGGGAGACCCAATTGCACCTTACTTATTTGTCCTATGCATGGAGGTGCTAAGTGCTAAAATTAATGAAGCAGTAGCCCGGGGTCGGTGGAAGCCGGTCAAATTGTCACAACAAGGTCCCCCAATATCTCATATATTTTTTACGGATGATTTGTTACTGTTTGGCGAGGCTTCGGAACAGCAAGCTAAAATAATGGAGGATGTCATGCGAGAATTCTGTAATTGTTCAGGACAGAAAATCAGTGCAGCAAAGTCCAGATTTTATACTTCCGCAAATGTAGGTAATAATACTATCGCTGTAATTTCTGAAAGCTTGAGAATGACCTACACCAATGACTTGGGCAAATATTTGGGAGTTCCTCTATTACATGGGAGATTCAGGGTGTCACACTTCGCATACCTTAAGGACAAAATGAAAAATAAACTGGCCTCATGGAAATCCAAAACGCTATCAAGGGCATGTAAGCGTATTCTGATTCAGAGTTCCTTATCCACCCAGCCTTATTATGCTATGTAGACAATCATGCTCCCTATGTCAACGATAAAAAGCATGGAGCGAACCTGCCGAGAATTTTGTTGGGGAGATAGTGAAGAAGGGCGGAAAATGCACACCATTTCTTGGGATACTTTGTGCCAGTCGAAGCATGATGGGGGGTTGGGGTTCCGTAAGCTACGTGAAATGAACAATGATTTTTTGGGCAAGCTTGTTTGGGATTTGATTACGCAAAAAGACACCCTGTGGGTTCAGATTTTCTCCTATAAATACAAAGAAATCTCATTGAAGGCCAAACCGGGAAGCTCACCTATTTGGAGAAGTATATGCAAAGCATTTGCGCAACTGCATACGGGAATTGAAAAACAAGGGAACAACTATATTTGGAGTGAAGAAAAGAAAGGAAAGTATTCGGTAGCCTCGGGATGCGCTACAGGCTAATACCAATCCGCTTGGTACCACAGACGATCTCTGGAATAAAATATGGCAACTAAAAGGGCCCACCAGGAGCAACTACTTACTATGGACTATTGCCCATAATGTGTTGATGGTTGAAGGTTTCCTTTATGCGAAGGGTATAGCAAGTGACCCGATTTGCAAATTATGTGGCGAAGGAGAAGAGTCGATCTTACATGCGTTTCGCGACCGTAATCGAAATTTTGATTGTTGGAACCTCTGTGTACCGGAAGAATGTTCAAATCTATTCTTTCAAATTCAAACACCCAAGGAATGGCTGCGGATGAATTTGAGTTCAAATGAGGGGTCCAGCCTTGGAACGAACATGTGACAATATATGTGGATGGAAGCAGTGTATGATATTTGGATGTGGTGAAACAAGATTAGGCATGTACAAGAGGCAGAAAGACCTCCGGCGTATGTTTTTTTGGCGGAAATGACCAGAAATCTTAGACTAGCTTGGTACATAGATTAGTGATTTCTTTTGAAACAACTCCATCTGCGATGTAAAGTTTTCAACCAGTTAATAAAGTGATCATTTTACAAAAAAAATAAAAAATAAAAAAAAATGATAAAACTAGAAATAAAGATTAGGTTGATCTGAAAAAAAAATTAGGTGAGTTAAATTTAATTTAATTTTTTTTAAATTGAAAAGACCTTACCATAATTTTATTGTTAATGTTTATAGGATTCCATATAGGGATATACGTTATTATAGATTTTAAAGGATCGGTATCACATGTCAAAATCTGTCATAGATTACAAAATTAAATTCCTACAATAAGTTTAATACCTATAAACGTAGAACGCAGGGATTTTCCTTATTTTTTGAGAATTTTCTTACCGAAATTCAAGAACAGAAAATACTAACTATCACATTTTTGGCATTAAAGATCCGTTATTATCATAATAGGGTTTCGTCATTACGCCCTAATTGATTAACCCGGCCTTTCCATAATAAATAAAATAAACCAAAAATAAAAAATAAAAATTCCCTATATAATCCATCGAACCAATTTTCTATCAGAATACAGAAAAAAATCACGCCAAATTTTCACATATACTCCTGTCGCGGCTTCAAGTTTTTTTTCTTCTTCTTGATTTCAGAATTCGAGTTGTTGCTTCTCCTCGATTTCTTCTTGATTTCAGTATTTGAGTTGCTGCTTCTGGAGGTCGATTTGAAATTTCAGAGGAAACTTTCACTTATACTTCTGTGTGGCTGCTTCAAGTTTTTCTTCTTCTTGATTTTAGTATTTGTGTTGCTGCTTCTCGCCGTTTTGAAATTTCAGATTGCAGATATGGTTAGAAGATTGGAGTTAATCGGTAACAAGAAAGAGCGTCAAAAAGCGTTCCTCAGACGGAAAACCGTATTATTGAAGAAGGCTCGTGAATTATCTGTTCTATGTGATGTGAAAGTGGGGATGATGATTTTCAGCCCTCAAGACTGTGATGATCATCAGAAGCCGTTGATTTGGCCTGAAAATCCACAAGAAATTCACTCCCTCATTGACTCCTACAAAAGATCAGGGGACAGTTTCATTAACAACGGTCGCAGAAACTGTGATTCATCTAAAGTTTTGAATCATCAAATACAGAAGGCAAAAAGCGAGCTTGCGAAACTGAAACAGAAGAATGATGAATCAAAGCGTCCCAGATGGGATGATCAACTGGACACTCTATCAAGTCAAGAATTGGTTCAGTTTTCTGGTGTCTTGGAGAACAAGATTCAAGAAATCCGATTTCGGGCTGATGTTATCAAAGAATATCTTACTTATTTTGCAAAGCAATCTTCTGTTACTCCACAGTTTTTAGCAAACCAGAAGAATATGATTGAAAGCAAAAGCGATGATGTATGGCAGCCCATGAATCCTCCTCAATCTGGTGTTGACCTTGAGATGCCTTTTTATAACTCTTTTGGGGGTAATTTGGATGTGGAGGAGATGGCAAATTATGGTTATGGACAGGCCTTAATACAACATTCTACTACAGAGATGAGCTATTGTGATCCGGTGATGAGTTATTGTGCACCGGCGATGCAACAATTGCAGCCCCAAGTGGCATCATATGCCAGCTGAAACAGAAAACCTTTGGTGGCAGTTCTGAATTAATTAAAGTTAGAGGAAAAAACAGGGAATGGTTTCTTTATATATGATAGGGGCACTAATGTAGAGTGATGTCTTTTTGGATTCATTAGTTAATGTGGAGAGGAATGACTTGGTATTTTTCCAGCCAGTAGCCTAGCTAGTAGTAGCAGTAGTAGTGATTATTGTTTTATTCTTTTGGAAAATCAAGGGGCTGTAATGT
Source organism: Gentiana straminea (assembly GCA_036785695.1). Taxonomy (NCBI): domain Eukaryota; kingdom Viridiplantae; phylum Streptophyta; class Magnoliopsida; order Gentianales; family Gentianaceae; genus Gentiana; species Gentiana straminea. The sequence goes on along the minus strand of JAVUPR010000414.1, from coordinate 1,255,267 downwards.
AATGAATGAAATCATTGTATTTCTTTGGAACATAAGTATTATGTTCCTATTTTATATATACTGAAAGGTTGATTGTTATCATATGCTTGCTTTATGTTTTATGTTCCAAACAGAGGTCTTAGTATAGTATAATATTAGTTGTGTGTGTTAAATTTTTTGTGAGAAACCAACCTTCGTTGGTTGTTGCATAGTTTAGTATACTAATTTGCAACAGAGCTCTTAGTATGGCATACTACACACTAATTTTAAGGAACTTGAATGTGGTGATGATATATTGGTTGGGGTTAATGCAGGATGATTCGGATGGTACGTAGCTATTCGGTGTAATTGAGCAATCGGAACAAGGCAAAACCGGTCTTACAATACAAGAATCCATCTCTCGGGTTGGATGATTGGTTTTCTTTTTGTTGTCAGCTTTTTAGGCCTTCTTCTCTGTTGTACTATTAAGACAAGTTAATTTGTTCAAACAACCCCTTTTTCTTCATTCATTACTACAGCATTTCTTTATTATTGCAAGATCAAGAAAACGAGGGGGTGGGGTAGGGGTAGGGGTGTAATGAATGCAGATACTTAAACAATGAGCCATTGTATGCAGATTATGGTCATAGATTACAATCTGACATAAAGTGGAACAACCACAACACCTCAAGGGGCCATACTAGCTAGCCAAGTAAGATCATATATATACTCTGATGATACGGGGATTTACTCCTCCACGTGGAATTATCTAATTGGTCCATCTGGCATGTGGAAAAGTCCGCGTTGGCCATCCACATCGGATCGATACGAGACGTACCAGTGAAGGCCGCTGCTTAGGGGGGATTCTACAAGTGTCCGAACTCGAAGTCCCACGTCGGTGTTTTATCGACCCGATACCATAGATTTCAGTCTAGGCTCCTGGGCCCACATCCAACAGGTTACTTGGGCAAGGAGGCAAGACCCATTTAAGGGTATTTACGTCAATATACTAAACCGCCCCAAGTTTAGGGCAGAAGAAGGACATGTGCCTATAAATACATCATTCCAGGAACTACGTAAGGCTTGATTCCTGGACTTTCACACAGGATACGTAGGCAATCCAAGATACATTCTTGGACTCAGCCCTAAAACACCCAAAAATACTATCTTTCCAACAAGTTACAGCTATTCGATCCCTTTACAACTCACCCTTAGATTACACGTGGCCCCGTTATTCCGGTGGTGCATTATTTAGCATCATCATTTGGCCCTAGAAGGAGGGCCTTCTACCGGTGAGTTGGTAAAGAAGTCGCATGGCACCACAAGTAAGGAAGAAACCGACGAACAGTAAGAACATGCAGATCGAAGAGCACACGGAGATAGATCCGGCGGGGTTCCATCTCGGATTCAAGAAGTCCCCACGGATCCGGACCCGCGATCGCGGATCCACCTGACCTCGGCTTCCCCCGCGGCTACAAGATATGGCGGATCACCTAGCGTCTTTAGATGAAGACGCCACGAAAAAGGGTGGTAGCGTCGGCCTTCATAGGTAAAGGAATCTGTAATCCTCCGGAAGAACGCCTGTTGGATCCTCTGGGTCGTAAGGAGACTGATAATGCCAGGGGGAAAAGGCCTGTCGATCCTCAAGAAGGGTGTGAGGAAGACGCAATTGAAATCAGCGTGACTAACGCCCGTAAGCGTCCTGAACAAGAAAAGCATCAGCAGCAGGTCGAGGACAGCATTCGAAATGAGTTCAATCGCATCGTTGGAAAGGAGCAGGTCACAGAATGGCTCGAATCGCCATTTAGTCCCGAGATTGAGATATACACGATGCCTGAGTCATTCAAACCACCCAAGATGGAACCTTATGACGGTACAACAGACCCAGAGGATCATCTATATCGATACATATCTTTGATGAGATTGAGAAACGCCAATGACGCCATGAAGTGTCGAGCTTTCGACACGTTGCTCACAGGTCGAGCCCGGGAGTGGTTTCATAAGCTACGGCCCGGGTCGATTTCAAGCTTTTTACAGTTGGGACAGAAGTTTAGAGATGCTTTTATCGGGAACAAGAAATTCCACCTTAGTGCTACCCACCTTATGAACATCAAGCAGGAGAAAGGAGAAACCACCATTGATTTTATGAGGCGCTTCAATCTCGAGGCCATGAAAGTGCATAATGCCAGTGACGCACTGCAAGTTAATGCTTTCGTTGGGGGTCTGCGTAATATGAAGCTGTATGACAAGTTGTCAAAGAAAATGCCGAACGACATGGACGAATGTGTGAACATAGTCCATAAATTTTGCCAAGGTGAGGAGGCAGTGCGTTTGCACACCATTTCACTTGGCCTCAATTCGAGGAACGACTCCCAAAGCCAGACCAAGGGTCAGTCTAGGGGTCGGAACGAAGAGAGCAAGTCCAACGTGTTTGATCGATTGACAGCACCGATATCGGATCGGCTTGGAAAGAAAGGGAATTTGAAAGATCGAGATTTTATACCCCTCAATCGATCTCGGGGGAGGTGTTGGCGATTATGATCAAGAAGAATATAGCTCGGACACCTAAGCCGATGTCCAAGGACCCAGAGAAAAGGAAAAATACCCACAAGTATTGTGACTATCACAGGGACGTGGGGGATGACACAGAGGAATGTTTCGATTTGAAGAGAGACATCGACGCCTGCATCCAAGAGGGTCGACTAGATGAAGTGATCGACAGGTCAGAAAAGGACGAGCCGAAGGGCCGTCGAGAGTACAAGAGGAAAACTTATAATGGAAAGAAGGACCGATCCCCGCGTCGTGACAA